>SAYR01004057.1:942566-985361 GCA_004382745.1 Argopecten irradians irradians
TCAGAGAAACTCAACGATGTGGCGCCTATATGCCAAACGTGAGCTCCATAAATAAGAAGAATACAAAGAAAGGCCATTGATACAAGGAGAGCATGCAGAGACGCAAAATGGACGCAGCTTTTCGGTAGACAAGTAGAAACTGGGATTTGGTGCTAAGCAGTTCAACTGTTATCAAATTGAGCTTTTGTACACTAAATGATTTAGGATTAATTGAATAGATTTTCGTTAGGAGAATAAACAAAAATTTGAGTGTAGTCTAATAACCGGCGAAAGGTGGTTTATGATGAGAGATAAAGATTTTTTTGTGTATATTCTCATAACTGAAATTATCAAATTAAAATCTTAAATTCAATTTACTAAAGATATATTCTTCAAACATTCAAAATTGACATTTTGGGTGATTTTGTCTATGAAGATCATTACGACGTTACTACTATATGGCATCAAAGCAACGTGACGAGAAAGGGGCGACTGCCATATTTTTCATTTATGGGCTGATAAATGTTAATTTTTAGACAATGAAAATGCTCGGTAACAACGCAAGCAAATCGAAATTTGAATTTCATTGTAATACCTGATGAAACCTGTTCTGAAGGAAGCAGATTCTTTATCGCAGAACTGCGCAGTTAAATATTAAGACAGACATATAGAGAAATTTCAGTTCGGATCGTTTTGTTTATTGATATGGTCTCAAATGGCACGTCCGATATTGTGGAGCTGATTTTACATTAAACAATCGTTGGAAGGATTTTGGATTTCGTAGAATTTAGGCAGAGTCACTAGAGGTGCTTGTATGTGAGATCTGGGAAGCCTGTGGTCACGAAGTCTTTAGAATATCAAAAACGGCCACTATAATTGGCGTGATTCTGTCTCTGCGTATGTCTGATTTCTACGTTTGAAAACTAGGTAATCTTCAGTAATAAGAATTGTTGCTTAGATAATCTTTCAATAATTTGGGATCGTGGCCATTCTAGAAAATGTGGATTGAGAACATTTGGAAAAATTGCAATACAGTAATATTCATGAAAACTTTGATGGCATACACGTGTATTCTACTAGTCATGTTATTTCGAAAACAATTAACATTTTCCACTTGCATTAATTTTATCGGAGAATCATTGCATACAGATATTTGCGCGGTAGAATTTTGGACAACTCACCTACGTTTTCTTTCTGTATTATACGTTGGAAACGTATCTGATGCTACAATGTTAGAAAAAAAATACTTCCGGTTGCATAAAATCTATTCAGCGATTCGGGTTTGATAGATTGGTAGGTATTTGATTGTACCTATCCATTATATAGATCTCGATTTGAGAAATTCTGATGTGCAATATCGAGATCTAATGCGGAACCCTAATAGTCTTCGCAAGTTCGCCCTCGAATTAGAGCGGGAACTTTTGACGCTTAATACCAAGACTGAAAAACTTACTAGTAGTCAAAAACATGTATGCGTGAATCATATTATCCATGAAACATCCTGGTATAGTAGGAATAGGTATGACATAACTTAATGCGGGAATAATCACAATTTGATAAGCTGACCCATAGCATCGCTGTATAATCTACAAATGTAAGGTTAATTCCTATTCAAATTTTCGTACTCTTCCGGTTTATATTGATTGTAGGTGTATCAAATGGAAAGATAATATTAATATGGTAACAAGGTTGTTTATATGCACGGAAACAAGTTTTTTATTAGTTTGATTGATTCTGTATTTTTTAAATGAATTAATGCATTTTAGTCGAAATACTGCAAAATATTTCAATAGATAATGATACTTTTACTTTCGTCACCATTCTGTATTTGTAACAACCGAGTGAAAATTGGAGAACCGGGTAGACTTATCAAATAGTGGTGGGTGGTTAGAAATGTCTAAATTCCGGTATAACAGTGGCATAGTGACGTTTTGAATTTGGATTTAACATGATTTGGGATAATTCTTTCAGGATATAAAAGGTTAGTGTAACAGAATTGAAATTTGAATTTATATCGAGCCCATTTCTGCGCCGTGTGAATCCTGCCTCGATTTGTTAGAAGTTAGACCACGACGTAATGATCAAAAGTGTCTCGTCGTGCTATACCTCTAACATTGTTGGGTAGATTTGTACCGTGGTCACCTGTTTACTTTGAATGGTCAACGCTCGCCGGACTGAAATTGAAAGCATTAATAAATGAGTACACACAGGGAGTGAAAAAGCCGTCACGATACGATTTTTTGTAATTAAACCTCAGTGTGTTTGATAATAGCATTGGAATGCATTAGAAGAGTGCGGTGTGATTTCCATATTAATCCGGACTTGGTGAGATCATCGACTTTCTCGTTCCTTATTTTATAAATACTTTAATTTCCGGTTACCGTATCGGTTACCATTTTCGAAATTTCACTCATTTGGTCTTTTATAAAATTGTTGACTGCTTTTGATGCTATAAAACACAAACTATGTTAGTTTCTAAAAATAGAAATTTGATTAAAGTTCGTTTGCACCCACATAGATAGGTATTGTTTCAAGGTAGACGACCTCGTTGAACAAAATTTACATAGGTATACATTGTTTTTTCATTGGCCATCTGTCATGGCCCAACATGTGACGTGTATTTGTGATAGTTTTATCAATAATATTTTCTGATATTTTATGCAAACTTAATGTACTATTTTATGTAGCTAAGTGCTAGTGATATGTGTAGAACATTATCAGATTCATTAAAATATTCAATTTCAATTATTTTATGAATCAAATGGAATGCTTAGGTGCTTTTATTAAAAAAAAATCGTTTGTGTTTGAATATAAAACGAACTCCGGATCTATTTTATTTTTTTTTTTATTATAAACAGGACAGCGATTTTATTCGAAACGTATTCATTGAAAAAAAGAAATTGATTCCAACATATGTTGTTTGAATGTACTAAACATTTTACGCTGAAACAGATTTCAGATAATCAAAATGTTTTTAGGCTAAATGGCACTTTTCTAGGAAGCGGAAGTGAAATTATTTAGTAGGGGATTTATTTTGTTAACACAGAGAAAATGCGAGGGCCAAAGATATGTCCTTGCAAACACTTTGATGGTTTAAAAGAATAATTGTTAGAC
The DNA here is from genome assembly GCA_004382745.1 of Argopecten irradians irradians. Classification (NCBI taxonomy): domain Eukaryota; kingdom Metazoa; phylum Mollusca; class Bivalvia; order Pectinida; family Pectinidae; genus Argopecten; species Argopecten irradians. Next base: position 945,660 of record SAYR01004057.1, read on the forward strand.
CTTTGGCATTGGATAGAGATTTATATTGTCACAAAAGAAAAACAACCGTACTAACGTGAGGAACTGATGGCATCACTTGGCGCAAACGTTCAATTGCTTGGAAAATAATTACCGCGGGTGTCCATTTGCAGTCTGTTACAGTTTGCACTGGTTCGTCTTCTATCTGTAATGAAACGCGATGGCAATAGAACGAACCGGTACAAGTGGTTCGTTTCTTCAAGCGAACCACTTGGATCCAAGATGGCGATCCGATGCATTGCATTTATCATTAGAATATTTTTGTTCTTTTTTTTTATGAAACAGGACGTAATAGATTCATGATATTCATTGCAATTGATATACATGTTTAATATATTCGAATGCATTTGGAACTTTTTTAGCATTGCTTTTGTATATCGTTATGCTATCAAGATTGAAATTTTAAATTTTGGAATTCGAAGCGTATCTTTCATGTGTGTGCCGCATAATTGTTTCTAAGGGACATGTATTGGAATACCGTTTGAACGAGTGAAATTAATGTATAAGCGGTAAGTTGTTTCGTTATTTTTCCGATCTAATTGGAACTATTGTGTGGGCAATACCGGAGGAAACATATGAAAGAAAAAACTAGAACCAGAACCCCTCATAAGTGGGAACTTTCAGTCTTGAAAACGCGAAAACAAAAGACTAAATATCTCATAAGGCTGAAAAATAATTACCGTCGGATTATGTGAAAATTTGAAATTTAACTTAAGAATAAGCCGGGGCGTTATCTAACGTGTAGTTAATATCATACCCATGAATGGGCTCACGTGTACGCCTTACAGGGTTAATGAATTCGAAAATAGAACGGAATAAGCCTGAAACCAAGATTTTACTGGGGGTATGTGTTCTATGAGAATATGTTAGTTATTGGAACAAATTTATGACAATTGAAGTCAAGTGGGAACCAAACAGGATGAGGGTGAACCTGCTATTCTCTAATCGTGTCATATTCTTCGGTATGACGTCACAAAAGGAAAGACTGTAATCATGTATTGTATTTGGAAACAGTACGAAGCGGACTACATGATTGCAGAATATCTGACACATTTTAAACATTTTTATAAATAAAAACTTATCATAATATTACATTATATAACTAAAGTATTATACGTATAGTAAAAAAAACCCAAAAAAAACAAAGAAAATTATGCTGATATGTTTCGCTATCTGTATAACTGGAGCCTATGTATGCACGGTAAAGATAGATATAACAATATACATACCCAGACAAAGGGTATTGTCCGGCCGTAATTGACCGACAAATTCAAGTCTATATCTTTGGGTATGTTTTACATTTTTGTAGCCGTACTCTCTCACGTACATTACTCCAGGGGGAGTGTCTTGTTACAAAATACGGGTATATATTCATATACGCATATTACTATAACTACTTTGGTGGATGAAATATTATAAGTGATATATGGTAGATATATTGGGAGGCATGTTTTAAAGAATTTGCCTGGTATGCATCAGAAATGGTGTAAATTAATCATTTATGAATGTTAAAGGAAATACACTAAAAATTGTGCATTGTAAATAATTTTTTTTTCAAAAATTCTACAAAGAATTCATGATCATTAAAGGTACTTTATTATAAAAGAAATAGTTATAAAAATTCTCTAAAAATTATGAAGGAATTAAGTTAATTGTTGATAGCGGATTTTGTATACAGGCATTATATGGCTATATAAGCTAGTCCGGTTGTTTACAAGGTACCAATCTAAGATTGGGCACAACTTAATAAAGCCAAAGAGGAATTTCACGCTCAACATGACAACCGTATGTCGTGGAGAGCTGCGTATGGAGCAACGTTCAGTTAACTGGTTTGTTCGCAATCGAGAACCTTTGGCACTTGTTCCGTATAAATAGTCTGCGCAGCACATTACATTTAATAAGACATGCCGAGTGTACGCTGACCTACCATCTCCTTCTGACACTAGAAATGTATTGTGAAATCGATATACGTCGCTGTGCATGCCAAACCGTGTACCATTTGTTCCGCAACTGCTAGAAAAAGGAAACATCTTTAGTTCCCTATGACACTTCTTGAGATATCGTCCATACTTGCGGTGAATTTGGATGATTCTGTACTCGTCTCGTGTTTTTACCAGTGATATTTTGGAACATGTTTAAATATAATAAAGAGATATGGCGAAGTCCTATTATTCGAGGGCGAAGGTCTGCGTGTTGATGTTTTGAGCATTAATCTTGATTGCACTGTCCATTTATGGCCAAACAGGCATTATAAACCCGACAGTATTTCACATTCTACGAGAGATTTACGACGGAAACAAATTAAATGTTGAGATTTTTACTGGCTGGGTAATTAATTGAAGCATCCCATGGTGATGTCGCCCCTGTCAGGGATGAAGAATCTATTTCATGGATTAAGTCCTAATTTACGAGGCATCTCCTGGAAAGACCGTTTTTATACACATCTCAAGGGTTGCAGTATCATCGACACAGGAACTCAAATTTGCGCTCGTTGGAAACGGTAAAAATAAAGCAGCTGAAAAAACACAGAATTTTGCACGTAAAATTATGGATTAGAACTGACTACCGATGGAATTTTCAACTTTTCGTTTTGGCCCAGCATTCAAAAAGTTTTATCTTGGGTCTGAACTGTTAATATTAAGACTGGCTTGCTAAGTCTCGACCATATTGCAGACTGAAGTATGAATGTGTTGTGATTTTGAATTTTGGTCTTTTTGTAATCTGATTAAATACAGATCTTATTATCACAAGTACGTTTGGATAAGAGGATCTGAGAAAATCCATTGGGGGTACGTCCAGGTGACCTTGGAAAAGCCAATCAAATGCTATTGCAAATTTTGACGAGAATTTCAGGACGAAATAGTTTGGAAAATCGTCAGAATTATTTTTGGTTTATGTAGTGATCTCGCCAAACAGTACAATAAGGATAGTTGTATATGTATACTGGGAACGAAATATCGTTTTCAATGGATGCGACAAGGTGTTGAAAATGTATCTTATATGAAGACAGTGGTATAAGGTATCTGGACGTGACCTATGGGATATTGTCAGATCCTTTATATAAGGAGTGGTTATAAGGATCTGTATTTTTATTGTCTTTGTTTGAATTTTCACTTAAGTATATGAAATAGACACATCAGTCGTCCCACTCCGTTTAGGGTAAGCATGCGCTAAGCAAATCTATTATTTGTATAGACAATGAGGTGGCTCTGCCAGGGGACAGAACCCAGAGCCTGCCTCACAGGGGTGCTCAACTGAAGGATAAAAGTGAGGCTGTATAAGGTGTTAGGAAGAAAATTGTATACAAAATAGGAAAGGTATTATCTTAAATTTAGTCGCCTTTTACGATCAAGAATTCGGGGCAGCAGGTCCAAGTCTAACACGCTTTGTTAGTTTGATTTTTATAGACAATGGTTATTCTTAGCCAGGGGACAGAACCCAAAACTTTCCTCACTGGGGCGAGCGCTCAACCAGAAGGCGAAAAAAGAAGAAAGTAAGTTAGAAAGAAAAGATAAGATCCAATATTTAGTCGCCTTTTACGATCATGCAATAGGGGCAGCAGGTACAATTCTTTCGCCTTAAGCGTAGGGTTATGTAATTGCACTATAATTATAAAATATATATATAGATATAACATAATGAGTCCCATTGCTGTTACGAATTCTTGCCGCGTAAAATCTGTTTACATGTATTCGATTCATCATTATTTGATTCGGTATTATTCAGGAATGTACGTAAAGATACATGGAACTGTTTGAAACTAACACTCTGAATTTGCCAGCTACATTGAGTATACATTTGTGTAAGCTTCAGTTAGTAACATGAAAGTCGATATCGAGATACCATATCAGCGAATTCCTACAAACCCGGAATTAGTTGATCCTCTGAGACACTCTGTTGCTGACAAAAGGATTACAAAGGAAAACCCTGATGGAAATATTCGTCATTCAAGCTTTCTCGGCAACATGATTAGAACTATCAAACTTTCCTGAGAACAAGATTAGAACGATATCTCGTGAGTAAATTACAAGCTGTAATTTGTAAAGGAAAATTTAACAATACAGGTCCATCTCCATTACCGCGAGTTACACCATTAGCATCAACAACGATCTTATCTCCGACTTTTACCGATGAATGACGAACGACTTCTCCCTATGACCGCGAGATCTTCACCACGATACGAGATTTCGTCCGTTGTCCTCATACCATTTAGTCATGTTAACGTCTATCATCACGTTCAAATTATGCAAATTTCTTATCTTGTTGGAATGCATAACATATTGTGAGTCTTTATCCGTCCTCTTTAAGACACGCGCATGTCCATGGGTCCATCAATGGGACTAAGTGTCTCCAAACACGTGCACCAGGCCATTAACTGTGGAGTTCCCAAGGAAATAAAAAAAATATGATTCAAGTAAGTAGCTTCGATAGCCCGAAATTAACACAATGAATACATCTGTAACAATAATAACTTAGAACCAATTGTCGGTGGATGAGAAAATATAATTAACGACTAGGGTTTTACTGGAGGGAGACTACAAGGAATGGATAGCGAAGTCAAGTACATTTACGATAAACGAAAGTTAGCTATTAAATAGTGGAACCGAATAGAACTTGAATGTGGAATAAAGAAGTAAAGCAATATCGGGGATGGAAAGATGAAAATAGTAATAGATAAAGAGAAAACTGAGAACGTCTGTGATGGAAAAATAAAATAAAACCTCATCAAGTTGCTGGATGTCTTCATACAGTGTATGTTATTGTCAATAGCACTTGTTTGTTTGATTAAATTAACATCCTATCGTATAAGGACGGCCTCCCACGTATACGGTGTGAAGCGTGTTTGTAGTTAGTAGTAGTGTTTTGGGAAACTGGCATACAAAGCGGAACTCTTTTAATACTGCTACATGTATATCAAGCAACACGACCCAGTCACATTATACCGACAACGTGCCAACGTGTGTTTCGGCCAGGAGACAGAACAAAGAGTCTATCTCACAGTGCACGTGGCGAGCGCTCAACAGAAGGCCAAACGTGAAGCGGTGTCAAGGGAAACGTTAGAATAAAAGAACAAAAGTAGTTAGAAAGAAGAGAAAAGTCGCCTTTTACGATTGTGCAATAGCGGCAGCAGGACAAATTATAACGTCCTACCCGCAGGGCCTTCCAAATCACGTAAAGAATAGACTTTTTGAACGAAACAGAATCCAGAGCCTTCCTCGCAGTGGCGAGCGATCAACTCAAAACAAAAAATGAGGCAATGGCAAGAAGAAAAAAAGTAGAAGAGAACATATAAAATCCTAAATTAAGTCGCCTTTGTGACCAAGAGTATTTGATTCTACCACATCTGTGAGTTGAGAAGAAGATTTTTGAAATTTTAGTCAATTTTACCCTTTTTGGCCCCTCACACAGCCCCCTGGTACAATTCTAACGTCCTACTAGACAAATGTTAGATGTAATATTGTTTCTATTTTTGATTATAATGTTGTACATCTCGAAAATTTAGGCAGAAGCACCATTAAATTCATAAAATTGATCAAAGGAAATGGAGTTATGTGCTGAAAATCAGGAATTCGAATACAATTGTAGTGGTACCAATGAAAAACAGCTCACTTTAATATCAGCTGAAAAATTGAAAATATATTTTACACATGGCCAAATCGAATTTCATCGAAACCAAAATCTAATGAAACACATTCTGTTCCTTTTTTGGATGAAAAATTAATTGGAAACTCCCGAATCTAATTAACAGCGTTTCTTGAATTCAGATGAATTCGCAGCCATAGACGCTGAAAGGTTAACACTATCAATCGACAACGCATGGCAAGTTCGGCGCATGTCTGCAGTGGTTTCTGAGAAGAAAAACGCTGCGGCGAATGGCATTAATAACCAGAAATAGCAATCCAGAAATATCCTTAATTAACGAAAGACGGATTTAGTTTGATCTTATTAGGTTTTAGCTTGACTTGAATATATAAAAACAGCCCGTTCTCCGTGTCTTATTAGACTTTAGTGATAGTGCTAATACGATCCTTTATTTATATTATTGGTGTTATTTCAAAATTAATTAGCTAAGCATGAGTCTATCTTGTCAGGTAAATGTGTTAACAAGTGAATATTTTGAAATAAAGGCGTTTAGAAACACAATTAAATGTCGGGGAGTTTACAATAGCGAATGTCATTTTGAGAACGTGACTTGGTGCGTACTCGAAATGGAAATTCCGAATTTTAATGTTGATCAAATCTAGTATATTTTTTGTTTCATTTCAAAACGTGCTTATACCGCAACGAATTGCATACATGGGACGTCATTATCCTGGCTGCTTGTTGAACGTTAAACTTAATAAAGCAAAATGATACACATTCTGTATATCAATTGATATAGTATCTTAGATATTGAAATGTTCGACAATGCGATGACGGTATTGTATGTGGCCATGGACAATCGCAATATCTGGAGAAATGCCCAGATTTTTTAAAAAATTACTTTAGTGATTTCCAAAGATTGTCAAAAAATTCTCTCGGGATATTGCGATTGCATGTTATGAAAGTCGTGTTCTGTTGCTATTTTCATTTCAACAAATTTTATTATATGCAAATACATTTAAATGGATTAGATAACAGGTTAAGCCTATACCAAACTTCTCCATAGTGGTGTATAAAATTCAATTAATTATTTAAAATATTATTTTAGTTTATATTAATAACTGCTCACACACACACTCCTTCATTCTCCTTTCATTCCGGTCAGAAAAAAATGTATTCGATTCCTTGGCTGCTTCTTTTGGTCAGTAGCTTTGCTAATGTACTCTAATTCCTTCTCTAATTAAGTGTTTTTAGATATTTACAATACAATTGCGAGACATTGCTCGCGTTTTTGGACTTGTCGGAAGTGCGGGAGGAGCCCTCCGTGAGAAGAAACCAGAGTGCAAATAAGTAGCATCGTTCACTTCGATCTGGATCGATCTGGATCAATCACAACACGTGGAACTATGACGTCATATCCGGATAATCTATACCGAGGTCTCATAGAATCTATACTACAGCTTTGACAGATAGATATGTCGATGTTCATATTTAATGAAGCAGAATTTTAATTGTTATGCAATCGTTTTAACAATGGGTTTTTTTTTCGAATGGCAACAACAGCAACAACGAAACCTTTCTGGTATACAATACTGTCTACTTCCATTGTTATGAGAAAAATAATTATAACGACGCGTGTATATAGACAACTGATCTGGTAGATCACATTTGTTATAATGCAGATTGTCTGTTGTATGCATTTGGAAAATAATTAAGCTACATGTACTTCCTTTATGTAGGATTTGAAAATCAAGCATTATCACACGTAATGTCTAAATCTAGATGAAAAGGTGTGTGTACAGTTGACGTCATTACACAAATAACGCAAAGAATCCGTTATTGAGAAATGAGACCTCGAACTGACACCTTCTGGAGCTCCTCCCTTGGGAGTGCCAAATGCCAACACCTTAGCGGCGATCTGCTTCTATTTCATAAGTTGATCATAGTCTTATTAAGAATTAATCTCAATCTGTGTGCTATAGCCAGATTAATGTATATTAACGTCAAGGAAAGGGTTCCTATGGGAGAGGTCATAAAATGACCAGTATTATTAATTTACCTCGTGGTTATTTGTGTTATTGTGGCAACAGTTCAATTCATGACCCGAATAAAAGGAAACCCCTTGGGAATTCCCCGAGATATAACGCAAGTATAGACAGTTCACCTGGATTATCCTTACTCAATGATGTTTTTTTGCATTTACTTTTCACCGTGCACTGACTTCCCGCGTATGCAAAGTGCATGTATCAAGTACATCGTCCCCAAATACTGTGGTAAGTTCGCGTTGTGTCTCCTTATGATAGTGGCACTACTGTCCTGTTTCAAGCACAATCTCGCCGAAGTTCATACTGTATAAAGACACCGAACGACACACCTTTGCAAGTAAGGCGTTAGAATTGTACCTGCTGCCCCCATTACTTGACGTAAAAGGCGACTAAATTTAGGATCTTATCTTTTCCCTTCTTCCTAACGTCTCCCTCGCCATCTCACTTTTGGCCTCCAGTTGAACGCTCGCCACTGTGAGGAATGCTTTTGTTTCTATCCCCTGGCAACAATCTCGATGCTTCAGGGGCTAGAATGAATTCTGTGGCCGAGACAAGCCATAGTCAATAAAAGTAGTAGTTTCTGCTCTTGATTATCGCTCACTATAAAATAAGTGGGACAAGTGGTTTGCCTGTCCGTATACTGTTACCGTGTGGAGTGTGTTGCTCGGTGTCTTCGGCGGCATGCTTTAGTGATAAAGCACTATAAAAAAGGCAAGAGTTCCTTTATTACAAGAACTCGCAACACAAAAATACCGCAGTCTCCCAAAATATGCACCAAGCACTTCCTCGCACACATGTCATTACAGAGACAACTATGTGTCTGGCAGATAACAAACCCAGGCAGAGGAAAGTCGTTCAGGAAAATAGGATGGTCAAATCCCAAATTTAGTCGCCTTCTCTGATAAAAGAAGGTAAGTTATAGAAGAGTAGAAAGGATCAAATCCTAAATTTAGTCGCCTTCTCTGATAACAGAAGGTAAGTCATAGAAGAGTAGAAAAGGTCAAATCCCAAATTCAGTCGCATTTTATAATGCCATATGTGCAGAGGAGCTGAGCTCTTTCCAAGGTAATATTGATGTTACTGTTTCATTATCATTACTCAAAGAAGCGAAACATCTCTAAAATAGTGGACTAGGTGTTTTCGTTTAGTTCCGTCCTATTGAAATGATAACTTGTGCGTGTACGATGAATTTCAGCGCGTCACATCTGTGCATATCTTCTTCGATTTTGTGGCTTTCTTCTATAAATTGTAGCTGCTGTCTCATTTGAATTGATCGTATAAGGCGACGAAATTTGGAATCTTATCTTTTCTTTCATATGTCTCCCTTGACATCGCCTCTCTTTGACCTTGAGTTTAGTGTTCGCCTTTGTGAGGAAGGCTCTGAGTACTGTTCCTGGCCGAGTCTAAACGTGGTAGTTTCTGCTCCTACCTAACGCTCAGAAAAGACGGAGCGAAACGACTGGTTAGTTCGTTGTCCGTTTTCGGTGCCTCTATCGATGTGCTTCATGAGACAGTACGATAAAAGGAAAATAATCCAACAAGAAGGCAACACGAATATACCGCGGTCTCTCAAAAACACTGATGTTCACACAGAATACATTGTGTGTTTTTTTGGAATACTGTGGAACGATTGCATTGTCTCCCCTTACACCAAAAGTAACTGTTGTCTACTTTATATTTTGCTGGTTCAATAAGCATACTTCCATAGATATCGAACATTACGCCTCACCAAGTCACATTGTACTCACTTAAAATACTGTGTCGTTTAAATTTGCAATTACATGATCGTACATGTATGTATTTCTTCTTTTCTTATTGCCAATGAGGGGAAAAAAAGAAGATTTTTGACATGCAATCTATGATGGCCTTGTCGCTTGGTGAATGCTTTTTAACCTTACTACACTTAATTCTTTCTGGTTTCTAGATTCTCTCTATTCTCGTAATATATTGCTTACAACAGTCCTTGCTTAAAATGAGAAATGCCTGATTGTCGAGAGAAGCTCTTTCTATGCAGATACGAGCAGATAGTAAGACAGTTCTAATAGAAGATTTTGGCTGGAATTTTTCTTAAGTGTCTCCAAAGATTTCTGACGATTTCGGATGTATTGCTTCTAGATCGTAGACACGATTAAGACAACATTCCTCCTAAATAAGAGGTGTGAGAGATTTAGTTTTGCGCGTGCAAACACACATGCGACGGCATCGATCCATCCCTCGGCACACGCGAATATGGCACAGTCATAATCACTATGCAAACATGCAGGTTTGCTAACCCTATTGAATAATAACAGCGAGCCTGAAAAGACCAGTCAAAGGCTTTTGTTGCCCGCTTTGTCACGCTTTCCAGCCCAAGGTCTTCATCTAAAGGGACCATTGATTTAGTACACATCTTCATTCCGCTTGTCGCCTCGTTATCGTTTACTTGCGGGCCACTTCGACCGCGCAGCCTACGGCTAATATTGATACATATGTTTCCCGAACACACAAATGTGTGTCCATCAGACTCTTTATAATTACTTGTGACAAACAAGAAACTTGAAAAAACACAATTAGCTATTCTATTAGCGGACAGCCGATAAAGGCCCGTCCTGAAATTAGTCTTCAAGGGCTTGCTTGGTTTGCATCGTGATGACGCAATGTGATCAACAAGCACATGGAACTCCGCCAAAGTTCGTCTTCAATCACAAGTAATAGATTTAAGCTCCAAGAACAGGTGCACAGATTCAAGAGCAGTCACTACATTTATTTACACATGTTTTGCATGTACGTCATTAAACGACTAATCTTGTGAATAGTACATTGCTAATTACGGCTTCTCTGGCTTGATTACTGTGTTGATTGTTTACGTTATAACTCGAGATTCGAGTCTTCTGTACACCTGTCTCCAGTTCGATCAACTGTGTTTACAACGAGCAATTCCGTAACTCTAATGTGTGAAATCATTGTATTTTCGTGTTTTCTATCTTTACGTTGAAATATTATAAACCAACTTAATTATTTTCGTGGATGATAAATTTAAGAATCACGGATATTAATCACCGCAAAAACGATTAAGCATACACATAGAAAGACAATAGCGGGTATTTAAATCGCCGTGGATGAGTCGTCATCTGTAAAATACGTTAATACATATTGCCATGCTTTTGTCATTTGGGTTAAAACTACTCTAAGCGTATCGGTCAACTCTTGTTTATTGATTAAATTGAACTACCTCACGTTTATCAAGTGTGGGTGTGTGTTTTGGGAGACTGTGGTATATTCGAGTTGAGTCTTCTTGTATAGTGGAACTCTTGCCCTTTTTAAAATTCTAAAAACCAGTCCATCTTTGGAATGGCTCATCTTTTGGGACGATGACTATCGCCATTGAAGATGTATTTAAATAAACCAGTCGAAGCACTATCTCTACGTCAGCTGTAACTTACAAAATGACAGATTCGAGGTTAAAATAAAAGCCAGCTCGTTGACGGAAAAAGGCAAGAAGGAGTTTAAAGTCCATGATCTTGAAATACACAAAAAGAATGTTTCTTCTAAGATGTAATATTTAACCATGGTCAACCATTCAATAAAAGCCATCCTCAGATTGGTGAACGTTCATCAAAGAGTACGACGATGTCAAAAGGCTAGAGACGTTCGGAAAAATAGGACGTCAACACAAGATTTCAAATTTAGTCGCCTTTTACCACAGGTTACTCTTGTACAATGTCTCCAACGTTAAATATCTTTTGAATATGTCAGATTGGCAATAATCTAAATCGGAGTTGCACATCATGTTCGATTGACCAGAATTGATCAATATTCTTGTAGGATGTAGAGGTTTTTTCTAGTATGCATATTTGCATGAGCTGTAGCATCGTGCCAAGCCCTTCGATTTAGATTTTTGTGCAGACAACTGAATTGTCGGTTGCTTAAACTTTTCCCCCATACAGCACTACAAATAGTTGTAAGAAGTATCGCAGCAAGTTCTTTCCGCAAAGATATTTTTTGCGATTTCAAGAGGCATTGGTATAATCGCGAAAACTTCATCTGCGAAAATTTGAAAATGCTTACCCCGAATCATATATACCCTGAAAGCCATATGGTGAAAATTGAAACCACTACAATTCCATTTTTTTCTCGTTTGAAAATTTTGACCTTCTTATTCACCTATCATACTAGCTACGTTTCATATATTCACGCCATGGTCACCAGTCCATGACACGTGGTTACGAGGAATATACATATCTCTTACTATGAATCACGCTATTGCCAAGACGTCTCCTTGTAGAACATCGCCTCATGGTTGAATTGCTATTTGTAATCATAACTATCCAAATGTGTTATAATTTGTTTATAGCTCTCGAATAACTAGGATATTGCACAACATTTCAAGCGAAAAAAATGTATTTCATATTTATAGATCAGGTCTAGATATAATGCGGGGTTCGCAGCAGGAGATCCGAGGCAGCTCAATATTGGTGTATGGCGGTCCACTCCATCCCGCTGTCATCGGTCACCGCCGATGTTTCTCCGTCAATGAACGTCAATAGGACTGACTAGTCATTAAAACATCCGCGTGAGGATTGGAGCGTGATGGCGAATTTTATTTTCAGATTCGCCAGAGAGTTTATATCTATCTCTGTACACTTAATAAACTATATGACAGATAACTCGACGTCCTTCTGAGGGAGTTAAACGCCTCGTCATCAATGGCATTTTAGAGCTTTTCGTCCTTTCGCTAATGAAGACTATTTTCTTTTCTTTCGTCATTCAAGCACTCGTGAAGGACGAAGAAACATGAAAAAAACTCTCTTCATTGGCTGAGACATGAAAATTGACGCATCTACGGAGAAAGATGGCCGAGAGAGGAAAGAGCACGGCAAAGTATCTTTAAGAGATTTAGCTGTCCTTCCATGACTCCAGAAATCTTACCGTGCCCTCTTTTTAGTTCCCTAATTTGGTAAAAAGATTAGTGTTTCGTCAATTTTCAAAACTTTGTATCTGTATTTGTCAGAGAAGATACTCTGCTGTCCCTCCTTCATGGAACAGGGCTTATGGTCTTTACATCACTGAACTGAACCTTCCGGCATCCATGCAAGGAACAATTATTTTCGTTTTTCATTCTTTGCTATATTTCTACCAATAAAGAAAGCTAATTGTCCAATTAAACTATTATAGAGCTGTTTCGTTCTTTGTAAACGCAAAAAGTCAAACGATGTTCTAATGTCACTGAAAATGTAGAGAACTTACCGTTCTTCGTCAATTGGCAATAAAAGTTTACAATTAATTGGTAATTGAATTTTAGCAACATATCAAAGTTATTCTTTTATATTCAACTATTTATGAGTTTATCTAAAAAAAACAACACCTAAGCACATAAAGAGGTACATCTGCCGATCGTAAAATTGGAGGATGTACCTCTGTATGTGCTTAAGTTTTACTTAGATAAACTCTTAAATACATTTAGTTGAATATAAATGAATAGCTTTGATAGGTTGTAAAAATAGCCAATCTCTATGTAAATAGGTTTCTGGTCGTCACTAACGAGAGCTTATTACATTTGTTTAACTATTTTATTTTATTTTTAGTTTATTTATTTATACATGTGTTCATAAACACTTTTTATGCATTTGCTTTTTTCCTGTTGTTATATTTAGCTGTAATTAATTTACATAAATAGTCGAGCTTTATTTAATTCAAATTGGAGCAATACATCGAAAGGACTGATCGTATGCAGTTTTTTGTTTGAAGGGGATCGGTGTATGAAGTTATAGACAAAGGCGGGTGGATATTATTCTTATCAAATAAATTCACTTTGAAATGAAAATCAAATTGTCAATTGTACATGTCTCGCATGTACATGTTGCATTGTATTTTAATCTAAAAATCAATTTACGATAATAAGCAGGCATATTGGCACCTCAGTTGTACATTTGTAGACAATTGTTCTGCATCTGTAACACCGCTGCCTATTTAACTTCTTTAATTAAAATTCCGTTCCAGGTAAAAGTAAATGTAATTCTAGAGAAATAAAACACAAAGACCTATTGTTATATATACACAACTTCCTCTCGGTAACGTTAATATACCTTTATCCGTGTCCCTTTGTCAATACACCGAGTTACCTGTATATAATACACAGGTGAAATCGAGACTTTGATGTTTCTTTTTAGGGCACGAAATGTAATGTACGTATTGATCCATACACAGGGAAACACCTGTAGGTGGCGCTTTCGTTGGGAGATCCACAATAAATTATTCATACGACGATCGCTGTGGGCGGGGAAACCCTGGCAAAGTCACGTGATTACACTGGAAAACTCTTTAGATGCATGCCGCCATACGAGCTAGAGTGCTCAGTGAGGCTAGAGGTGTGTAAGTTGTGTAAACTTCTTTGTGGATTTTTTGGGATATATCGGCGAAGTATGCCTCGAAGAAAGAAGCGATGTGCTTCACGATGAGAGGAGAAGTTCTGGTGTTCAGTCTTCTCTGCATGTTGGTCATGGGTATAAAAGAAAAGGCGATTTTGGAAATAGTTTTACATCGAGGCACTGAAAATGGCGAGTACGCTATTGAAACTGAGAGACTTTCTGGATATTATACGTCTGCTGGGTCGACAGTCAGTGCCGAGGGAAACGTTTTACAGGTAAGTCCCTCTCCCGGGGGTGTTTACCCGTGTCAACGGGTGGGGTACCCTCCGAGACCGGGCCCAGGTACATCGTAAACAACTTCACCGAACGTGTGTGTGTGTATTAGAGAGATCACTTGGTTTCAGCCCGGGATGAATGTTGTCAATGTTTTCGTGGGATTTTAAACTAATGCCACTTGGAATATAAGTTTTCTGACAGACTCAAGTACACATTACTGGGCTGCAGATACATTTTAAACATCACTTTTTGGTATTATGATTATGGATTGACGTATGTCCAGCGGACCCAGCACGTGTGCAGTGTACATATAGTACCTGTATATATATATATATATATGTTGTTTACCCTCATCTTACATACAGGCACGCATATTTCGCCTCGTGATTGGCAGCGGTAGTGTTTTAATTGACACAAATGTTTAGAGATAATTAATTGGGTGTATAACAAATAGAACAATTGTAATACAAAGTTCATTTGTTAGTTACATTGTTGCTTTCTCTCTCGTATGTATATATACACACAGTACTTGTGGCCAAAGCTCTCTGTACAGGTAAGGCCAGAGTTATACCAACACACCTTGGCTCTTCGTCCAAGCTAGATACCAGGTCCTTTGATGTTGATTAGTTTAAAATATATCTGGTTCGCTCCGGGCGACCACAGATTACAGATTATTGTATGTTTGTAGTGGAGGTCTATGAGACAAGACCAACTGTATCTCAAGCCTACATTTCTATCTCTCTCTCGATCCACACATTCCTGTGTCATGGCCCAGGCCTTGTTCAAAATGAGCTCTACCTAGTGAGAAATGACACTCCAACATGCACCAGGAAAAAATAGCTTAGTTCAAAGAGAGAAAAATTTGTTAATAGAGGAAAATGTCGCCTGTTCTCGTACACTAATAGTACACACTAAAAATGAAATTGAAAACTTCAAAGGATGATATGTTCTAGCACATATGTTTGATTTAATGATCATAATTATAATAGTTTCTTTTTTATATGAAATTAATATCGAAAGAAATAGCAGTGTTACGCTATTAGGTAAAATACAATTATCGGCAATTAAAAAAGTAAAAATAAGCCTAAATGTTTCGAGAAAATTGTGATTTTGATTAGGAAAAGAAAAGTAATTTGAGAATATAAGGATTCATATAAGTGATGTACATTTTTTTACAATATTTTATTTTGGACAACTTGACATTAAAATATCTTAGGAATTAAAATAGATGTTCAGAAGTAACAGTTTGAAGCGTAGACTGAAAATGGAATGTTGAACAAATTGATGAATTAGTGTTGTCACCTAAGTTAATATCAATGGGAAAACATATATTGCAAAAGGAACTTTCAATGATAAGAATTTTTATGTATTTTAAAAATGAAAAATATATTGATTAATAAATTATTTTCAAATTAATGCATACATTAGGTCTCTTTCAAAAATTATATTTAATGCCTAAAATAAATCTATCATGTAGAAAAGAACTACTGTAAAGCTAGCTATATATAGGCTTTAAGTTAGGTACAAATATATATATATGTTTACATGCTTGACGTTTAAATCCATTTCAAATTTTTTTGATCTTGTAAAAATTTTTTCAAAAGATATGATCGTGATAATGGTCTCTGGATAATATGGTCCTTCTGCACAGAAATGAGACTGTAGATTAGATCAATTTAATCAGAGGTTTGTCGTTATGTGGAAGAAAGGAAAATTGTATATTTGATGCGAGTGAACCATGTCGGACCTGACCCTCGTCAGTGGTCACACCTGGGTGACCTCATCGTAGGTACCTGAAATCACACTTGAACGACTTTTTGCTTCAGTGACGAACCACACTCGCCTTCATCTTTTTTAGTGCGTACACATTATACAAACTGACAAATATCTGAATTGTAATAGGTACCAATCTACTAGCCCAACTTCTAATTGAGTCGTGTGCCATATACCAAAATTCATTTTCAGTTACTTAAGTTTATCACCTTAATGACTTCGCCTAATTAAGTTTGCTCTCATCGTTAAGGGGTCACAGTTGCTAAGTGGATAGATATTATCATATATCCTAACATATAATTACCACTATAGTTATAATATATAGCTATCCAACTCTGCGTTGCATGTTCAAAACCCGTACATGTATATACTGACCACATTTATCAAACTGGTTCTTTTCTTGGTACTCCGGCCGTCTTTCTCCCATCTCTTATAAGCCTGACAACTCCTATAAAATGTCATACCTAGCTATTAGCTGAATTTGTACAGTCTAAGATAAGCTCTAAACACCCTAAGTATTAATTAAAACTTCTTACACCTGCTCAACTATATGGATTAATGTATATTATGTGAAGAAATCTACGTAGCCATCCCCACTGAAGTATATAGTAAAGAAATATACCCTTTTCTTACCATCCCCACACAAGTATATAGTGAAGAAATATACCCCTTACCATCCCCACTCAAGTATATAGTGAAGAAATATACTCTTTTCTTACCATCCCCACTCAAGTATATAGTGAAGAAATATACCCTTTTCTTACCATCCTCACTCAAGTATATAGTGAAGAAATATACCCTTTTCTTACCATCGGGCATCCCCACTCAAGTATATAGTGAAGAAATATACTCTTTTCTTACCATTCCCACTCAAGTATATAGTGAAGAAATATACCCTTTTCTTATTAATTACCACCCCCAATCACACCACCACCCCCACACTCTATATATATTATGCCTGAAGTCACACCTGTCTGACTACCTGCCCCACTCCCCATCTGTTCTAGAGTTCAATTGCAACACCTATTTCGTGATGTCGACTGCATCAATGATCAAAGGTTTTCCGTGTAATCGGAGGACCTATGATATGTGTCATTATAATCAGTCATTAACCTAATCCCTTATCCTTGTTTGTTTATCAACAGTATTCTCAGATTTTCTTCTTACACGAGTGTCACACTTCTAGAAGATAATGAGAAGACGTTTCCGATATCGAAATCTTTGATATAATGATATTATAATTAGCTGAAGCTGAAGCGTTTTACTATACCCCGTCTCGCCAATTTACTAAATTAATTTCATTTATTGTTAATAAGCTGTGAAGCTAACTCTGTGATGCTAATTTGGTTTTAGATTGATCGACGAAATAAGAAATCAATTTATGCTGTTAATTGAAGACAGGTGCTTAAGTTTGATACAGTAAATGGTAATAATATAAGGTTATGAATATGTATTTCCATATATATTACTTTGTAAAGGTGATATAACGAGTTATAATTACGAGCTATTTTCAGATTGTTCCTCGAATAGATCTACAAACAATATCATGAGTTTTCATCCCCGATATATATATACTGTCGATCGACTGATATTATGTTTGTAAATTTGACTGTTAAAAGTGAGAAAACTAAATAGCACAATGTGTAATAAAATATTTGAAAGGCAAAACTTGATGAATTTTCTTTGAAAGAATGTTTCTTTAATTACTTCTAGACAATATATAATGCTGCATTTATGGACAGCTAATTAAAATTAAATTGAATTTTGCTCATGTATATATTGTTTTTGGGTTCATGTTAATATATATCTTTTGTTCGATCTCATTTCGTAATTGAGTTTGTTCTATCATCACGTATTGCCAGTTCA
Source organism: Argopecten irradians irradians (assembly GCA_004382745.1). Taxonomy (NCBI): domain Eukaryota; kingdom Metazoa; phylum Mollusca; class Bivalvia; order Pectinida; family Pectinidae; genus Argopecten; species Argopecten irradians. The sequence continues at coordinate 963,568 of SAYR01004057.1, forward strand.
GGCAGTTGGTTGATAGTTTTTCTCAAGAACTTTAAATTGACTTTCATTTATATATGTACATGTACATCACTCATACTTAAGCCTGCTGCAACTTATTTCATGTCCATATTTATAGCTATAAAGAATGAAAAATAAACTGAAGTCAAAAAAGTTTTGACTGAGAGGCTGAATTTAGTTCATTACTAACTGAATGTGGTTTATAAAATTATTGAAACTGTTGAAAGGAACAACCACTGAAAAAAATTGTCAATGTCAGAATTAATTAGCCGATGTTTATGCTGTCTCCCAACAAGGGCTACTATCTATACAGTTGAGGTTATCTGTGGTTTAGAGGGCAAGCATGATAACACCAAGATAGGGTACAGTTGATGTCTCGACACTCGAGGAACAGGTGCCCTTCGTATTTATTGTCACTAAAAAGTCAGACTCAATTTCTTCTATTTCCTCTAAAAAGTCCTATCAACAGGAACAGCAGGTGTAGGGAAATCCACAAATACTGGATCCTTGATTTCTTAGTTCAACATTTTTTTAAGATGGCCGGGGAGAAAACTGGTCTCGTCTGAGTGTGAGGTCGTTTGGATGTTTTATTTCTGAAAGCCAGCTCAAGGTTATCATGTGTAACTATATCCTATCAGCATCTGGAGAACCTGCTTGAAATTATATAACAATAGAGCTAAAAAGTGAGAATTAAGTAAAAACTTGTGTTTCTGGGTGTCATCTGTTTTTGGTTTCCGCAACTGATCATATTATGATAAAGTCGAGGTGGCCAAGTGGTAAGATATGTCCCGACATACTTCTGGGCCTTGGTCACTGAGTGGTCATGACATATAACCATGGCCACAAGCCCTCTACCTCTTGGCTGCGAGTTCGAATCCCATGTGGGACAGTTGCCAGGTACTGAGTGCTGGTTGGTCGTTTTTCTCTGGTACCCTTTTTCTTCCACCATCAAACCTGGCACATCCTTACATGATCCTGGTGGTTAATTGGATGTACAACTGAACAACCTAAAGCGAAATGGTTATATTATGAACTATATAATATATCATTATAATTTTCAATGGAAGATTATGTGACAAAAAACATATATTAAACACTGCAGTGTGGTCTTTATTACCACGGCCCCCCACTCAACCCTGAAATAGCTAATGAAAGGCCATTTCCTCACATCACCATCTACAAGTGACTGTGTAAAATATAATTGTGTCTTTAAACCACAAGATTTCTTGCTGAAATGAGATGAAAGCTTAAGAGATAAACATTGACACTTGTATAGGTTCAATTGTCTGTAATACTTCTTTTTTTTATACGGTATCCCATTTCACAAGAGTTTACGAGATCTAGATAATGTTTCGGCCTCACAGAATCGATTGTCACATCTGTCATGACTACAATCAAGTATCATTGTGGCTTTGTCTTATTTCAAATTGTTCGTAAAATGCACGGATGACATATTAGACAAAGCCTGTTTCACGGTTTGTCAATCGTCATTGTCTTCAAAAGATTAAACCACTTTGTGCTGGTAACAGATACAAACTGACGAGGTTTATGGCATAACAGTCTATGTATATAATAATGTAACAAGTTTATAGCTTAAAGGAAATGAATGGAGAGTCTTAAATTGGCCTTGTTATTGCAATGATTTAATCTTCTTGCAATAAATATTATGGAAAATTTGGTCTCGGTTTATTTTAGACTATGTGCCATCATGGTTTTAAATTTTATTCATATAAAAGTACAAGCTGTACAGACCTGATGCTTTAACATATTTGTATGAATCTTTGAGGGGGTGGAAAAAAAAGAATTTGTCAAATACTAGCTATTGCAATCAATTTCTTTTGTTGTATTAGATGGTTGTGACGGCTGAGTGGTTAGTTGTCCTGAAATATAACCACAAACCCTTCTCTTCTGGATTGCAGGTTTTTCTCCAGGTACTTCAGTTTTTCTCATCTTCTTAACCTGATGAAGGCATATCCTTTTTAAATGACCCTGTCCCTGGCTGTGTTAAAAAGGATATTTAACTAATTATAGAACCAATTAAATTGTTGTAACATAGAAAATGTAAGTTGTCTCATATCACATAAGAATTTGAACTTTTCTGATACTAGCCAAACAAATTTCGCTGTGTCTTTATATGTAATTTAGATGGCTTTTCTTTACAAACAAAAACATTTTACGCCCCAAAATGACCATAATTCAGTTGTTTTGGAGAAGTGGAACACTAAATAAAATAAAAACCGAAAGTATCAATCTTTGCCTGTTCATTGATTCGGAGGAATTTGTGCACTAGCTGTGCATAGATCTAGATCTACGCTAAATGTGGTTTATGTATATACATATACTACTCTCAAAAGAGAATAATTTGTATGATAAAACATGCTTGGATAAATATTTCAGAGTTCAAAAGAAATTATACAGGAAAGCTAGCCTTTAATACATCACTTCAAAAGTGTGTGTATACAGAACAGCTTGTTTCTGAGTCAGATCTAAGTCTTTATGTGACCTGGTCCATATAAGTCCAGTGAAAAACTACAATATCTAGAAAACATGAAATGCATATCATTGGAATTTTATTGATGGACAGATACATGTAAGACCATAAGTGTACGTAGGTGTTATCCTTTATAAACTTATAATAAAAAAATTATTCAGAAATATGATTTAACCATTTCTCAATATTTTGTTGGTAAAATGTTCATGATCTTGGCAATAGCCCATGATATCCTGAAAATAAGGGCTATATGGTATAAGCCCGTAGTGTGACAGTTGTCGAATGCTGATATATAGTAGGTGGATGGTTTTTCAACCGGTCCTCCGAATTCCTTCACCTTTATATATAAATCTTGTCCTTTATTGACTCTGGCTGATTTAAATGTTGGCAAACTAAACCATGCATTGAACCATAGCTATTGTTATGAAATGATGAAAATGATATTGTCCAGATAGTACTCTATAAGATATAACAATCTCCAGCTGAATTCTGTTGTAGGTAAAACAATATATCTATATGTGTAATTTGGGTATATACAGTAATGGTGGGCGAGGTCTTTTGTTATCAGGTGTTGGTGGTCCTCTTTACTTAATGGTCCATACAGTCAAACATCTGCTCTATCCTAAATACATTATCCTCCCCCCCCCTAGCAATCTCTCTACCCTCCCCCCTTTTTAGCCTTCCCTTTCCCCCATTCTCTTACTATATAGCTACTTTCCCTTTTCTCAACTTCAAAATTCCCCTCAATCATCTTATAACTTGTTGAAAACGCTATAAGCCACCATGCTATATGTGTTTTGCTTAAGTTTTATAGATGTCTATTTTATGAAATAAAAATAAAATATGAATACAAAATACATCAACACGCATCCGATATGTGATGTACTGATCATGCTAATTTTGCTGCTGCTTTATGAGTTTTGTAAATGTCTCATTTCCTCAAATCATAAACCTGCAACATAGTTATATCTCATCCTTCCCATCTCCACCCCCTTCCTGATTGACACAATAGACTGGTCTAGTTCAAATTACTCCACACAAAGACACATTTGGACTAATCTATTTTAGAATTCCAGGGGTGACAAGTAAACTCAGGGAGTTAAGCAGATTTTAATATTTATTCAGACAAGGCAAATCTTTGTTTTATTGTGTAGAATGTCATGTCATAATCTTAAGTAATCAGTCAAATTTGAGCACACTTTTTTAAAACCCTGTATATATGTTTTACACTATTAGGAAGTTGTTCGAACATTTTGCTCTTTGTCAAATCAAGTATCAAAGATCCAAAGACATTGTAATGATTAAAACAGATTTTCAATGATATTCATTTGAGTTTTAAAACATATTCTAAAGATTTGATAGTGTAGTCTAGATCTTGTATTCACAAATGTACAGACCAAACCATTTCTCAATATGCCTGCTTCGATCTCCAGACACTATCATTTGCTTAATATATATGGGAGGCAAGTACAATGATGTTGTAATTTATGATAAAACAAAAATATTGCCATCTATTTGATCTATGTATGTAGCTGAAATTCAGTGTATAATATTGTTTAGTGTTCTGGTCTAGGCCTAGAACAATCTACATTATATATTTAGGCCTGAAGAATTATTTTATGATTGATTAAAATTGAAAATCATCTTTGAAAAGAAGGGAGAACAAAATTCAGAATTTCATTCAAAAGCACTTTCATGATTGATAACAGCGTCCTTATTTTTCGTAACAGCAGTTTTCGGCCAGTATGGTTTTTAATATATTCATCAGCACTTCAGATTTTGTGAAAAGTTATTAAAAAGGAAAAGTGATGTACATGGATGGGTTCATTCAGTAAGCACGGCAGACATATTTATATGTACGCTGATACGTTCACATCATTCAAGGTACAGAAATCTGTGTGAAATCTGAAAAGTAGCCTACCATTCATATTTAAATGCTGTGTTAAGCTATCTGTTAGAGATCTATCTCAGTGTGTAATAGATTCAGTTATTCACGCTTGCATTGTCATACTGTCAAAAACTCTTTTGTAAACATATAGGACGGCTTTCATGAACCTCTTTGAAGTTTCATCCACATCAATTTTGATATTTATCGAACAAGTCATGATCGGGACATCAGAGTATTTGTTATGCATCGTTTAATTGGTGATTTTTCCTCAAAGTCTGATCAGTAATCATATCGAGTTGGTTTAAGCGAGCTAGCTGTGAAACGCTCTCCAGTTTTGTTTGTTGGGAGCTCAAGGTTAGAGAGTCTATGTTTTGGTCAAACAAAGTTTTATGAATGAAAGCCTGTGACAATGTCGGGTGCATATATATATAAGTTGATTGTAAACTGTCACTAGGGCTATAGTACAGTGATTGAGAATGGAGGTCAAACCCTCGCAAACGAGGTCAACACCTTTATAGTACTGAAGTCAACGTTCATCAAACGCAAAGACTTGTTAGCTTTAAACTTTTATTCTGACTATAACTTATCTGATTTCACAACAGCTGAAGATAGATTTCCTGTCAGTTATTGTTTAAGTTCATAAATTATCTTTAAGATCTTGTGTTAAGCAATATCAAACATTTAGTTGACAATGCAAATCAGGTTGGCTTGGCGTATAATTTATAGTTGATGTCGCGTTAAGCTTGTCATAATCATACCCGCCCTGTACAGTAGTATAGGGCCTAAACAAGATTACAAATGGAAATTGGAATATTTTACCTGAACAACACAGACCTATTTGTGTTCAAGCATGGTTCATTCAAAATGGCACAGGCAAATTTCAAATTTGAACAAAGACATCCCTGATCAATTTATCTTTTGCTGTCTCTTTTCGGCCATTTTCCTCCCCTGGCCGTGAGATTTGATGGCTATTTAAACTGTTCAATTTGTTTTCATCACAGGTTTGGATGTATCATGAATGAAAAAGTTTGAATGAATGTGTATGCGCTTAAGTTGGGCTACTACTATGTAAAATCATTGAGAAGATTCAGGTTTACAAACAGCTCCAGTTCAACGTGTATTATATATAAACTTTATATAAATGTGAAAGACATACAGCTTAGATCCCTGTCCATAGTACTAGTCTTTTGGACAATTTTATTTATATTTCATGTACATGTCTATACTTGTGAATATTGAAAGATGAATTTTATCAACTTTTTTAATGATAGCGTTTTCTAGAAAACCTTTCCTCATCAATTTGTTATTTTAGAATATAATTAATTAATACCTAGAATATATTAAGAGTATAGTATATATATATACTAGATTTAAACTTTTGTAAATTTAGGAAAGAAGTTCATACACCATTGGTGAGATTTCAGAATCGGTGATCATGTTTCATGACTTCTGAACTCCCAATGGACTGCCATATTTGTTCATATGAATGACCTTGACCTTCATCAGTAATTGATTGTAAAATGAAGCATTCCTGACTTTGCATAACTGTTCATAAACATCATCAACTGATTCAGGATAAAACTGGGCCTTTCAGGGAATATATTGGAACTATATATATATATACATTATCTTTGAAATTAATGTGACAAAGGAAGACAAAAGGGACTCAAACTCACAGTATCAAAATCTACGACATCCAATCACCTAGCTAGCCAATTAACATACATGTTGCTTGCACCACTGTGCTACATCTATATATCCTCAAAAAAGGATGTTTCAGTATCATTATTATAGTGACAGTTGACACAATATATATTTATATATATATATATCCTGGCATAATCATCAATTATATATGATTGAATACATGGATCGCAATGTATTTATCATAATACAAATACTGTATAAAAGTCTGTCTAAAAATTATTTAAGAAGATGTACAACATTATATTTCCAGTAGACTTAATAAAAAGGGCAGGGGGCTTATTATTGAGCAGGCCAGCCTATTGCTGGTCATGTATGGTATTACTGTTACGATTAAGACATATCCGTAAATAATAAGTACATTTATGATCATACTGAGGAGTTTGATATCATCAAAGGGATATAAAATAAGATAATGGTTTAGTTAATACCTCCAACCCGTGAAAGCTATAATGTTATAATGACGGATCAATACAGGGATAAAAGCAATCACACCTATATGGAATAGCTATATTTCCATTGAAAACTGTCAAAGGATTTTAGCTGGCCAGCTGTCCATCACCGGACTGTTCACTTTGGGTGAATTTCTATATAGACCAATGATGGAGCAGAAATTCTGATCATTGTCTTCAAGGGTGCATGTACGTGTGACCTGGTGATTTTCTTTTTCGCCCTGAATTATTAACTAGTGAAAGCTTTCTACCTATCTGATCTACTGTTGTAAGAGGACTTGATGGGATATCAAAGCAATCAACCGGATCTGTACAATATGCGGCTTTGAAGTTCGCCTCCAACAATACAAGTCGATAGAGACTTCATGTTGTTGTCGTTATAGCATGCAGGTTTTTTGTTCGAATCAGAAAGAATTTGACTTGTAGAGTGGGAACGGATCAATAAAAAACTAACAGTGACAAGCTCTTACACAAGTATGTCGTGGAGCTGTCACATCAAAGGGCCGAGCAGACGGCAGGTAAAACGATTTACAGGTGTGATCCCGTCAGCCTATACATGATCAAATTCATCGCTCGGCCCATCTGTGGCGAATCAAAGGCTTTTCATTGTAATTTATTGTTTATCTGTCAAAATTTAATGAGGAGATAAATCGGAATTATTGGAAATGAATACATTTTAATTTCAGAAAGATTTGTTTTATTGCACATAGAAAGATCAGAGAGATGTAATTGATGAAAAATAAGCGACCTTCATCAGTATGAGGCGGCTTACGATGACCTATTGTGTACATATTGTTTTGTTTGTATTTTGTATCGATGAATATCAAATACATAGATATTTTACAGCTATATATATACCAAATAGGTTAATAGAAGATCTTTGGTAAAGCTACTTCTTTTGGAATATTAAGCATTTGCAGCAATTTTAAGTTCCTACTATTATTGTTTCGTAATAAATTGTTTCACTTCAAGCTATGATATTTAAATAAAATTTTGAAATAATTGAAAAGAATAACAAGGAAATAATTGAACAGGCGATCCTTGATAAGCTACTTCTCTTTAGATATTAAATAGTTCCAACATTTCAAATTTCGTAGCTGCCATTTATGTTTCATAATGAATTGTTTCATTTCATACTGCAATATTTGAATAAAAATTGAAAATAAATTACAGGTAAAAAATGAACAGATGATCCTTGGTAAAGCTACTTCTTTTGGAATATTGAACATGATTCAAATAATTCAAGTTTTGTAATGAATTGTTTCGCTTCAAACTACAACATAAAAAAAAGAATAATGTTGTGTACATTGAACCAGGTCCACATATCAATCAATGGGAGTTGATTCCACCTTTGATGTATCAATCTATAAAAAGTCCCAATAACCGGGTGACTATAGATCCTGGTTCTGTATAAGCCCCTTTGATGTCGTCCCCACCAAGGGGTTGTTTGTGCCACACCCACGAACAGTTGTCAATTGCTGGAGTATTCCTCTTTAATCTAGTGGTGTATACAATATGTTCGCCAATGTTTTTTTTCTTGTCTGGAGTGATATGTTTTACCTGGTGTATACTACTTCAGAAGAAATGTTGGTCGGAGTGATGTTATGATCAATGTTGCGACACAGGCTTATTCATTCTCCACTTCATGATCAAAACAATTATATTCACTGTTGACCTAGTTACTCTTTACTGTTGACCTTGTTTAAGTTACCTGCTTAATTTTGACTAGTCATGCTACTCCAGAGGTGAACACCTCAAAGTTGACCCAGTTTCTCTGCCTTCCTTTTCCTTATATACTTGAGATTGACCTAGTTTCTGACCTTTTTGTTAAATTACCTACTTTTGACTAGTCATGCTGCTCCAGAGTTGAACCTCTTGAAGTTGACCAAGTTTCTCTGACTGTCTTAAGATTGACCTAGTTTCTGACTTAGTTACAATTACCTACTTTTGACTAGTCATGCGCTCCAGAGTTGAACCTCTCAAAGTTGACCAAGTTTCTCTGTCTTTTCATGATATTTTTGAGATTGACCTACTTTTTGATCTTGTTACAGTTACCTAATTTTGACTAGTCATATACTGCTCCAGAGGTGAACCTCACAAGGTTGACCCAGTTTCTCTGACTGTCTTTTCCTGAGATTGACCTACTTTCTTGACTGTGTCTGTGGTGAAACTTAAAAAGTCAACCTAGTTTCAGGTGCTTGACTTATCATGATTTTGACCTGTTTTCCTGCCAGGATGACCTAATTCCTTTGAAGGTGACTTAGTTCCTTGACTGCCTAACAAGATCTAAAACCTAGAAATTGGACCCAATTGCTTGATTATATATCAGAACTTATTTTGTAGAACATCATATTATATAATGAATGTTAAAATGATTAAATTTTACTTTCTGTGTTACATCTTTCTACTAGATATATGCTTGTGACCTTGTCAAGATAGGCGACGGCTACAATATAATTCAGACACACAAAACTGTTTTGTGTTTTATTTATTTGTTAGTTTAACATCCTATTAACAGACAGGGTCATGTAAGGATGTACCAGGTTTGATGGTAAAGGAAAACCCGAGTACCTGGAGAAAAACCACCGACAGAGGTCAGTACATGGCAACTACCCCCACATAGGATTGAAACTCGCGACCCAGAGGTGGAGGGCTTGTGGTAATATGTCGGGACATCTTAACCACTCGGTCACCGTGGTCCCTGTGTAAAAACACTTCAGAAATATTTGATTTGCTGAGTCTGCAAAGTTTGTTGTGATTTAAGTAGCAAATAAACATTACCGCCAGTACTATAAGTTCAGCTGGTATATAAAGGTACGACCTATATACATGTTGAGTAGGAGAAATAATGCTTCATTCCCAGTGGGGATGCTCTAGAATAGGCAGACATTGGAGCAGAATTTCACATTCAATGTTTAAAATAGGACTTCAACATAATACAAATTACAATACACTAGTTTACATAAACTCTAAATGTGACAGAGCGTTATTAGGATGTATATACTATGGAATTTCTATTGAGGTAAATTGAAAAAGTTATTGAGTAGCGTATGTTGTCAGTCAGGCCCAAATGGCTGTTTGGTTTGCATACACTTCTTAAACTTAAGGCTCTAACCTGGAAAAGTTCACGTATGGTCACCTTACAAAAGTTATTATTATCGTACTTCCATTCTGAAAAATTTGCTGTTTTTTACAATTTCTTTCATGATATACCTTCAAAATGATAATTGAACTTATTTTGTATGCACCATCTAAGAAGTGAAATTAGGATATGGAAAATATGCCTCTTTTATATGGTTTATTTTTCTGTGAAAGAGTTTTTGAGACTAAGATTTTTTTTGTAGTATGATGAATAGCGACATCATTATAGGATACAATAGGGTAAGAGTACATATACCCCAGAACAGTTTGATGACCTTACAAAAGCAGACGACACCTCAAGGTCACACAGCAAGATTGGCAATTCATGAATTGGATATCTACTGCATCTTTTAATTCAATATTTCAATGGTTTCATCAATGTATGTGCTTACATTTTAAACTTTTTTCTTTACCTCTAACCTACATGTGTCAATCAATTACGGAATAGAAAAGAAAGAAACAAGTTCGAGCTGGATGTTTTCATGGTTTTCAATTCCTTGTCGTGCTATGATATTGACAAAGCTTGTATTATTATTGCTATTTCAATTGAAGAAGTGCACTTATTGTATTTTGAAATTTTGTAGTTGTATAAAAATATGGGATTACATGATTTGAATTTGATTACACCAGTATGGTATCTCGTTTACACAACTACAGGTCCGTCGAAGTGGGTGGCGATAAATTATGTCCGTGAACTTGGATCAACAGTGAACTCATTGTATATATTGTCAATATGAAAGCAATTGAAATTCGTTGACATCAATTTTGAATTGCTTCCTTCATTTTATATCATAGTTTTATGTCCTTGTATGCATGTAGTAATATTTTAAATTCTGGTTTATACTGTATTATAAGTACCAAGTATAATTACCATAGCTTCTCAGTCATGATTAATTATTTGATTGATTCATTCATATGCATCAACTTTCAATAGAGTAGATAAGATAATTTATTAACGTCTCACCTTCAATGATTTACAATTACATTAAAACATTATAAGGTACAAATCTTAAAAAAGCCATTCTAAAAAGAGTTATGAGAGACTGCTCCTAAAAAAGTAAATTTCAAACTTATTTACATAGAATATATTGTACTTTTCTCTTTAAAATATATCATACATGTATAAAGGTATTAAAAAAAGAACATATTGCACCTATTTCACCACGTGATTCCATGAGTAAATATAATGTATTAATTAATGTATGGCTTTAGTAAGTGGGACAAGCGAGAGTGATTGGGTCCATCACTACCTACAAATCGCTTATCCCACATCAAAGTCAATATATAGTGTATTAATATAGATACACATCAGTTAATAGAATGCAAAAAAATTCGTTACGTTCAGAATCATATAGTAAAACAGGCACAGTATGTACAAAATAATGTCAGTTTCATTTTACAGGTATCAAATAGAATAACGAAGTAGCATAGGTAGACAGCATTACTTATATATATACATTCACAGCGTTTTTTCAAAATCTCAAAGCAGGTTTTAGCTGTTAAGTTACAAAGTCTTACATAGAGTGCATCTTAATTTTAATTCACATTTCAACAAATTGTTATAAAATGTTTATATACTTTATCATTTCTTATTATGTAAAAATAATGTAAAATTTCAATGGAGTGTCTTATATAAACAGATTGTTTAAATTTTTTTCTTTATTTTGTCCTTTCTTTAATAATATAAACAGATATTCTCTCTAAAATTAAAATCTGTTGAATTATGAAAAATACCCATAAATTGTGTAGTAAATGACTCTAGGTTGTGATCAACATTATTCCGTCATTGGTTTTAAAATGCGGTCAAAATTGTTGTAATGGTATTGTAATCTGCATCAAATCTTTTATCCATGACAAAACACCGACATGTATAGGTCTGCACATGTGTTGAAAATATACAAAAATCTGCCACACTGAATTTGAATTACAATGATATTTAATACTTTGACCCAAAAAGCCAATGTGCTAGGATTTTGTTACTGAAAGATGAAAGGAAAGAAAAGATGTCTTTAGGAGAGAAAAGGAAAGAGAGTTGTCTTGAGGAGAGAAAAAGCTATGTTAACAAGTTAAGACAAATGAGATAAGGTAGAGGAGCCAGATGGCTGTGACCTTATTCCTGCCATTCCGACACTAACTGATTGTCAGGCTTAACTTTAATATATACTGATGCTGATGAAATCAAATTCCTTGTTGTTTTTTCATGAAAGTCTTATTATGATAGAACTTTAATTCCTATTTAATTAAGTATAAACCTTATTCATTTTGTTTCTTTTTCTATACTATAATTTATAAAAGTAGCATAAAGTATATAAGAAAGAAATAGGATTTGGAAACAAGTTTAAAACTGATATAATCCATATCCTATTTATTGAACTTGGCATCAGTGGTCGAGTGGTAAAGGTTACTACAAGTCCTCAGCTGCAATATCTTTCTTTCCACAGTGCCAGAACTGGTGGTTTTTCTCCGGGTACTCCAGCTTTCCTTCATATCTCTTACACCAGGGCCGGCACCATAAAACTTTCTCAGACAGACTTTTTACTCAAGCCTATGTAAAATCATATACTTGAGTAAGAAAATTGTCGGAGAATAGTATTATGGTGCCAGGCCCTGGCCTAGGACGACTTTAAATAGTGAAATTTCATTTCAATATATTGTTAAATATTAGAAGAGAAGGTTAATATATATATATTTATGAATGTATATATGGGAAATAAAATGTGCAATTTAATTTAATCAACAACATTGTATTCTAATATTAAGAAGAGTTATTTCGTAATCTAATATTGTACGTTGGTGTCAGAGCGCATATAAATGTGTTGTAAATTTAATTGAATTCAAAAAAATTTGATGAAAAAGTTACAGTAATAATGTTTTGCACAAGTTTGCTACCCTCTAGTTAAATTGATTTTATTGTAGGTAATGAAAATATATATGCCCCAGTGGAAGTTTGCTAACACATTTTATTGTGTTCAACTTGTTATTTTCTAGTTAATCGGAATTGCTTGGAGCATGGCAGTATAAAAAGCAAGTAAAACTCAGATTATTTCTCAATAAAATTAAAATGTCTTGGAGCGTTTACAACAAATTTGTAAGGCTGATGATCAGCAGACAGATGTTTTCATTTATACTAGTACAGGTATGGCTAACGGCAAGTTCTGTTCATACCAATTACTGCTTATATTAACATTACCACATGAAAACACCGGCTTGATTGAAGTACTTTTTTATGATCCCTGTAATTTAATGAGAAGTAACAAGGGAAAAGAATGAGTTTGTTTGTCAGATATTTGCCTTGTGAAGAGTACTGTATAGGGTCATTTTGACAGGCGTCTTGAATTGGTGCACGTGTACTAGTTGGTGGTGGCTGCTTCAGAAAATATCACAGTTGAATGTTATTAAAGGCCCAATATCCGTATCTTTCTTATTTTTTTCATGATTTAGAAGAATGTTGGAAAAAAAATCCTGTTGTAAATCATGCAGAGACAGGACTAAATCGAAGTCAAGATGAGCGATTATGATTTTTAGGAAGAGTGTTATGCATGTATCTAACAACCGGCACGTTCACATTAGAAAATTACGGTAAAGAACTAAACACTTAATTTGATATTTGTTTCATTTATGGAAAACACATGTATAGAATTCTGCCACTCTTGTACTTAAATGTGTGGAAACAAACTACACATGTAAACAGATACAGTGTAAATAACTGATGGTAAAATATAGAATGTAATGTTATACAGATAAATCTACAATGATCTTTCAACATTATGTACCCTTTTCTCTGCCTATGTTTAATCAACCTTCTTTTACAACTTTCAGTATTAAGAATTTGATGAAAATGAGCAATTAAAACTATTTTTATGACATTGAACGGCAATATGGTTTGTTTTGTAAGTATAGTTGCATTAATTGTATATACGTTGCTAACGGTGCCTGTGCTCACTAAGCCTCGATCTGAATTAGGAATGTCAGGCATGCATATAATTTGAGAAAGGTCTATTGGTATGAACAGAACTTGCCGTTAGCCATACCTGTACTAGTATAAATGAAAACATCTGTCTGCTGAATCATCAGCCTTACAAATTTGTTGTAAACGCTCCAAGACATTTTAATTTTATTGAGAAATAATCTGAGTTTAACTTGCTTTTTATACTGCCATGCTCCAAGCAATTCCGATTAACTAGAAAAATAACAAGTTGAACACAATAAAATGTGTTAGCAAACTTCCACTGGGGCATATATATTTTCATTACCTACAATAAAAATCAATTTAACTAGAGGGTAGCAAACTTGTGCAAAACATTATTACTGTAACTTTTTCAATCAAATTTTTTTTAATTCAATTAAATTTACAACACATTTATATGCGCTCTGACACAAACGTACAATATTAGATTACGAAATAACTCTTCTTAATATTAGAATACAATGTGTTGGATTAAATTAAATTGCACATTTTATTTCCCATATATACATTAATTTATATATATTAACCTTCTCTTCTAAGTTTTAACAATATAATTGAAATGAAATTTCACTATTTAAATAGGTCGTCCTAGGCCAGGGCCTGGCACCAAATAATACTAATTCTCAGACAATTTTCTACTCAAGTATATGATTTTACATAGGCTTGAGTAAAAAAATCTGTCTGAGAAAGTTTTATGGTGCCGGCCCTGGTGTATAGAGATATGTTAAGGAAAGCTGGAGTACCCGGAGAAAAACCACCAGTTTCTGGCACTGTGGAAAGAAAGATATTGTAGCTGAGGACTTGTAGTAACCTTTTACCACTCGACCACTGATGCAGTCAATAAATAGGATATGGATTATATCAGTTTTTAAACTTGTTTCCAAATCCTATTTCTTTCTTATATACTTTATGCTACTTTTATAAATTATAGTATAGAAAAAGAAACAAAATGAATAAGGTTTATACTTAATTAAAATAGGATTAAAGTTCTATCATAATAAGACTTCATGAAAAAACAACAAGGGGAAATTTGTTTCATCAGCATCAGTATATATTAAAGTTAAGCCCTGACAATCAGTTAGTGTCGGAATGGCAGGAATAAGGTCACAGCCATCTGGCTCCTCTACCTTATCTCAATTTGTCTTAACTTGTTAACATAGCTTTTTTCTCTCCTCAAGACAACTCTTTCTTCCTTTTCTCTCCTTAAGAACACCTTTTCTTTCCTTTCATCTTTCAGTAACAAAATCCTAGCACATTGGCTTTTTGGGTCAAAGTATTAAATATCATTGTAATTCAATTCAGTGTGGCAGATTTTTGTATATTTTCAACACACTGTGCAGACCTATACATGTCGGTGTTTTGTCATGGATAAAAGATTTGATGCAGATTACAAATACCATTACAACAATTTTGACCGCATTTTAAAAACCAATGATGGAATAATGTTGATCACAACCTAGATCATTTACTACAGCAATTTATGGGTATTTTTCATAATTCAACCAGATTTTAATTTTAGAGAGAATATCTGTTTTATTATTATTAAAGAAAGGACAAAATAAAAAAAAAAATTTAAACAATCTGTTTATATAAGACACCTCCATTGAAATTTTACATTATTTTTACATAATAAGAAATGATAAAGTAAATAAAACATTTTAATAAACATTTGTTGAAATGTGAATTAAAATTAAGATGCACTCTAGTAAGACTTTGTAACTTAACAGCTAAAACCTGCTTTGGAGATTTTGAAAAAACGCCTGGTGAATGTATAATATATAAGTAATGCTGTCTACCTATGCTACTTCGTTATTCTATTTGATACCTGTAAAATGAAACTGACATTATTTTGTACATACTGTGCCTGTTTTACTATATGATTCTGAACGTAACGAATTTTTTGCATTCTATTAACTGATGTGAATCTATATTAATACACTATATATTGACTTTGATGTGGGATAAGCGATTTGTAGGTAGGGATGGACCCAATCACTCTCGCTTGCCCCACTCACTAAAGCCATACATTAATTAATACATTATATTTACTCACTGGAATCACGTGGTGAAATAGGTGCAATATGTTCTTTTTCTTAATACCTTTATAATGTATGATATATTTTAAGAGAAAAAGTACAATATATTTTATGTAAATAAGTTTGAAATTGGCTTTTTTTTAGGAGTAGTCTCTCATAACTCTTTTTAGAGTGGCTTTTTTAAGATTTGTACCTTTTGATGTTTTAATATAATTATATTATCTTATCTTAACTTATCTTATCTACTCTATTGAAAGTTGATGCATATGAATGAATCAATCAAATAATTAATCATGACTGAGAAGCTATGGTAATTATACTTGGTACTTATAATACAGTATAAACCAGAATTTAAAATATTACTACATGCATACAAAGACATAAAACTATGATATAAAATGAAGGAAGCAATTCAAAATCGATGTCAACAAATTTCAATTGCTTTCATATTGACAATATATACAATGAGTTCACTGTTGATCCAAGTTCACAGACATAATTTATCGCCACCCACTTCGAAGGACGTGTAGTTGTGTAAACGAGATACCATACTCGTGAAGTAAAATTCAAATCATGTAACCCCATATTTTTATACAACTACAAAATTTCAAAATACAATAAGTGCACTTCTTCAATTGAAATAGCAATAATAATACAAGCTTTGTCAATATCATAGCACGACGAGGAATTGAAAACCATGAAAACATCCAGCTCGAACTTGTTTCTTTCTTTTCTATTCCGTAATTGATTGACACATGTAGGTTAGAGGTAAAGAAAAAAGTTTAAAATGTAAGCAACATACATTGATGAAACCATTGAATATTGAATTAAAAGATGCAGTAGATATCCAATTCATGAATTGCCAATCTTGCTGTGTGACCTTGAGGTGTCGTCTGCTTTTGTAAGGTCATCAAACTGTTCTGGGGTATATGTACTCTTACCCTATTGTATCCTATAATGATGTCGCTATTCATCATACTACAAAAAAAAACTTAGTCTCAAAAACTCTTTCACAGAAAAATAAACCATATAAAAGAGGCATATTTTCCATATCCTAATTTCACTTCTTAGATGGTGCATACAAAATAAGTTCAATTATCATTTTGAGGGTTATATCATGAAAAGAAATTGTAAAAAACAGCAAATTTTTCAGAATGGAAGTATGATATTTATAAACTATTGTAAGATGACCATACGTGAACTTTTCCAGGTTAGAGCCTAAAGTTTTAAGAAGTGGTATGCAAACCAAACAGCCATTTGGCCTGACTGACAACATACGCTACTCAATAATTTTTTCAATTTACCTCAATAGAAATTCCATAGTATAATACATCCTAATAATGCTCTGTCACATTTAGAGTTTATGTAAACTAGTGTATTGTAATTTGTATTATGTTGAAGTCCTATTTTTAAACATTGAATGCGAAATTCCTGCTCCAATGTCTGCCTATTCTAGAGCATCCCACTGGGAATGAAGCATTATTTCTCCTACTCAACATGTATATAGGTCGTACCTTTATATACCAGCTGAACTATATAGTACTGGCGGTAATGTTTTATTTGCTACTTAAATCACAATAAATTTTGCAAGACTCAGCAAATCAAATATTTCTGAAGTGTTTTTACAGCAGGGACCAACGGTGGCCGAGTGTTTAAGATGTCCCGACATATTACCACAAGCCCTCCAACCTCTGGTCGCGAGTTTTCAATCCTATGTGGGGGTAGTTGCCATGTACTGACCTCTGTCGGTGGTTTTTTCCAGGTACTCGGTTTTCCTTTACCATCAAACCTGGTACATCCTTACATGACCCTGTCTGTTAATAGGATGTTAAACTAACAAATAAATAAAACACAAAACAGTTTTGTGTGTCTGAATTATATTGTAGCCGTCGCCTATCTTGACAAGGTCACAAGCATATATCTAGTAGAAAGATGTAACACAGAAAGTAAAATTTAATCATTTTACCATTCATTATATATAATATGATGTTCTACAAAACCTAAAGTTCTGATATATAATCAAGTAATTGGGTCCAATTTCTAGGTTTTAGAGATTGTTAGGCGGTCAAAGAACTAAGTCACCTTCAAAGGAATTAGGTCATCCTGGCAGGAAAATAGGTCAAAATAATTAAGTCAACCAATCCAGTATATCATGATTAGTCAAGCACCTGAAACTAGGTCGACTTTTTAAGTTTCACTCCAGACACAGTCAAGAAAGTAGGTCAATCTCAGGAAAAGGCAATCAGAGAAACTGGGTCAACCTTGTGAGGTTCACCTCTGGAGTAGTATATGACTAGTCAAATTAAGGTAACTGTAACAAGGTCAAAAAGTAGGTCAATCTCAAGAATATCAGGAAAAGACAGAGAAATGTGGTCAACTTGGAGAGGTTCAACTCTGGAGCGCATGACTAGTCAAAAGTAGGTAATTGTAACTAAGTCAGAAACTAGGTCAATCTTAAGACAGTCAGAGAAACTTGGTCAACTTGGAGAGGTTCAACTCTGGAGCAGCATGACTAGTCAAAAGTAGGTAATTGTAACAAAGTCAGAAACTAGATCAATCTTAAGACAGTCAGAGAAACTGTGTCAACTTCAGAAGGTTCAACTCTGGAGCAGCATGACTATCAAGTAGAGTAGTACTTTACAAGGTCAGAAACTAGGTCAATCTCAAGTATAATAAGAAAAGGAAGGCAGAGAAACTGGGTCAACTTCAAGAGGTTCAACTCTGGAGCAGCATGACTAGTCAAAAGTAGAGTAGTACTTTAACAAGGTCAGAAACTAGGTCAATTCTCAAGTATAATAAGGCAAGGAAGCAGAGAAACTGGGTCAACTTCAAGAGGTTTCAACTCTGGGCAGCATGACTAGTCAAAAGTAGAGTAGTACTTTACAAGGTCAGAAACTAGGTAAATCTCAAGTATATAGGAAAGGAAGGCAGAGAACTGGGTCAACTTTGGAGGTGTTCATCTGGGGAAGTAGCATGACTAGTCAAAATTAAGCAGGTAACTTTAAACAAGGGTCAACAGTAAAGATAACTAGTCAACAGTGAATATAATTGTTTGATCATGAAGTGGAGAATGAATAAGCCTGTGTCGCAACATTGTCATAAACATCACTCCGACAACATTTCTTCTGAAGTAGTATACACCAGGTAAAACATATCACTCCAGACGAGAAAAAAAACATTGGCGAACATATTGTATACACCACTAGATTAAAGAGGAATACTCCAGCAATTGACAACTGTTCGTTGGTGTGGCACAAACAACCCCTTGGTGGGGACGACATCAAACGGGCTTATTACAGAACCAGGATCTATAGTCACCCCGGTTATAGGGACATTTTTATAGATTGATACATCAAAGGTGGAATCAACTCCCATTGATTGATATGTGGACCAGGTTCAATGTACACAACATTATTCTTTTTTTTTATGTTGTAGTTTGAAGCGAAACAATTCATTACAAAACTTGAATTATTTGAATCATGTTCAATATTCCAAAAAGAGTAGCTTTACAAGGATCATCTGTTCATTTTTTACCTGTAATTTTATTTTCAATTTTTTATTCAAATATTGCAGTATGAAATGAAACAATTCATTATGAAACACAAATGGCAGCTACGAAAATTTGAAATGTTGGAACTATTTAATATCTAAAGAGAAGTAGCTTATCAAGGATCGCCTGTTCAATTATTTCCTTGTTATTCTTTTCAATTATTTCAAATTTTATTTAAATATCATAGCTTGAAGTGAAAACAATTTATTACAAACAATAATAGTAGGACTTAAAATTGCTGCAAATGCCTTAATATTCCAAAAGAAGAAGCTTTACCAAAGATCTTCTATTAACCTTTTTGGTATATATATAGCTGGTAAATATCTATGTATTTGATATTCATCGATACAAAATACAAACAAACAATATGTACACAATAGGTCATCGTAAGCCGCCTCAATACTGATGAAGGTCGCTTATTTTTCATCAATTACATCTCTCTGATCTTTCTATGTGCAATAAAAAATCTTTCTGAAAATTAAAATGTATTATTTTCCATAATTCCGATTTATCTCCTCATTAAATTTTGACAGGATAAACAATAAATTACAATGATAAGCCTTTGATTTCGCAACAGATGGCCGAGCGATGAATTTGATTCATGTATAGGCTGACGGGATCACACCTGTAAATCGTTTTACCTGCCGTCTGCTCGGCCTTTGATGTGACAGCTCCACGACATACTTGTGTAGAGCTTGTCACTGTTAAGTTTTTTATTGATCCGTTCCCACTCTAACAAGTCAAATCTTTCTGATTCGAACAAAAAACCTGCATGCTATAAACGACAAACAACATGAAGTCTCTATCGAACTTTGTATTGTTGGAGGCGAACTTCAAAGCCGCATATTGTAAGATCCGTGTTGATGCTTTGATATCCATCAAGTCTCTTCAACAGTAGATCAGATAGGTAGAAAGCTTTCACAGTTAATAATTCAGGGGGAAAAAAGAAAAATCACCAGGTCACACGTACATGCACCCTTGAAGACAATGATCAGAAAATTTCTGCTCCATCATTGGTCTATATAGAAATTCACCCAAATGAAACAGTCTCGGTGATGGACAAGCTGGCCAGCTTAAATCCTTTGACAGTTTTTCATCAATGGAAATATAGCTTATTCCATATAGGTGTGATTGCTTTTATCCCTGTATTGATCCGTCATTATAAAAATTATAGCTTTCACGGGTTGGAAGGTATTAACTAAAACATTATCTTAATTTATATCCCTTTGATGATATCAAACTCCTCAGTAATGATCATAAATGTACTTATTATTTACCGGATATGTCTTAATCGTAAACAGTAATACCATACATGACCAAGCAATAGGCCTGGCCTGCCTGCAATAATAAAGCCCCCTGCCTTTTTATTAAGTCTACTGGAAATATAATGTTGTCATCTTCTTAAAATAATTTTTAGAACAGACTTTTATACAGTATTTGTATTATGATAAAACATTGCGATCCATGTATTCAAGTCATATATAATTGATGATTTAATGCAGGTATAATTATATATATATATAAATATATATTGTGTCAAACTGTCACTATAATAATGATACTGGAAACATTCCTTTTGTAGGGATATATAGATGTAGCACAGTGGTGCCAGCACATCTATGTTAATTTGGGCTATTAGTTGGTGATGGATGTCGTAGATTTTGATACTGTGAGTTTGAGTCCCTTTTGTCTTCCTTTGTCATTAATTTCAAAAGATAATGTATATATATATATATATGTTTCCAATATATTCCCTGAAAGGCCAGTTTATCCTGAATCAGTTGATGATGTTTAATGAACAGTTATGCAAAGTCAGGAAATGCTTCATTTTTACAATCAATTACTGATGAGGTCAGGTAATTCATATGAACAAATATGTATCGTCCATTGGGAGTTCAGAAGTTCATGAAACATGATCACCGAATCTGAAATCTCCCAATGGTGTATGAACTTTCTTTCCTAAAATTTACAAAAGTTTAAATCTAGTATATATATATTACTATACTCTTAATTATATTCTAGGTATTAATTAATTATATTACTAAAATAACAAATTGATGAGGAAAGGTTTTTCTAGAAAACGCTATCAATAAAAAAGTTGATAAATTCAAATACTTTCAATATTCACAAAGTATAGACATGTACATGAAAATATATTAATAAAATTTGTCCAAAGACTAGTACTATGGACAGGGATCTTTAAGTTGTATGTTCTTTCACTATTTATATAAAGTTTATATAGAATACACGTTTGAACTGGAGCTGTTTGTAAACCTGAATCTTCTCATGATTTTACATAGTAGGTAGCCCAACTGCAAGGGCGCATACACATTGCATATCAACTTTTTTCATTCAATGAATACATCCAAACCTGTGGATGAAAACAAATCTGAACAGTTTAAAATAGGCATCAAATCTCACGAATGCCAGGGAGGAAATGGCTCCGAAACAAGAGAGCAGCAAAGATAAAATGGATCAGGGATGTCTTTGTTCAAAATTTGAAATTTGGCCTGTGGCCATTTTGAATGAACCATGCTTGAATACAAAATAGGTCTGTGTTGTTCAGGC
>SAYR01004057.1:985386-1017968 GCA_004382745.1 Argopecten irradians irradians
TGTGACCAGTTGATCTATATAACTCCATCATACGTTGTGATATTGCGTGTATCTTCATATATATCATTGTTGAAGTTGATCTATATACTCCAGATAGTGTATCATATTATTTATGCAATTTCATAATATAACATTAGTGAAGTGCCTACATCAACGTTTTGTCATCTTTTGAATTATCAATTATCTTCATAGCATATACTATTACATCATACGTTTGTCATCTATAATATTGTGAATTTGTAATCATTTATTTCATATATATACTATATGTGACAGTTGATCATATAACTCCATCATACGTTTGTCGTCTATGAATATTGCGAATTTGTAATCATTATTTCAATATATAATACATATTGACAGTGAATAGTCCAACGTTTTCTCAAAATTGAATGTATTTATTCTAAACATATGACATGGTCTATATAACTCCATCATCACAGTTGTCGTCTATAATATTGTGAATTTGTAATCTTATTTTATATATATACATATGTGACAGTGATCTTAACTCCAAATAGTGTTCATTCCAATTGCATTATCTTATAAAAGTAAGTTGATTATCATATCTATAATATTGTGAATGTACTATATAATAACAATGTGAAGTGATAACTCGCATCTTTATCTATATTAATTATCATTATCATATATATACATATTGTGCAGTTGATATATAACTCCATCAATACATTTGGTCGTCTATAATATTGGTTGAAATTTCGCTGAATAGTTGATCTCAATTTATCATCTATGATATTGTGAATTTGTAATCATTATTTCACATGTATTATTAACTCCAGCATACGTTTGTCGACAGTTTATTCACATCTGTTGTATATATAAGGCCACAGCATTAAGTAATGCCACTACTATCGCCACTGATTAGCGCATGTAAGATGTATCTGAAACGAGACCCTGGGAAACCACAAAGTGGGTATAATAAGGGCCACCCCAAAAACCACAGACAGGTCCGTCCTTCATCTCAATACACGTCTTAAGCTGACTTTTAGGTATCTAAATTTACAAGTGTGTAATATCAGCTGCTCCAGTGCCACATGCGATTAAACAAGCTCTTATATTCATATTTTATTCCCCCCGGCCCCGCAGAGGCCAATAATAAAAGTTAATATCATATAGTGGGAAGCTTAGCGGAGGAACGATGAAAACACGGCAACTTACGATGCACTTAAAAACTGTAATTAGAACGGAGCACGTTACGCCGGGAATTTTAATAATGATATATCTATAGATATATCTATTAGAGTCTTAAGATGACATAAATGCATGGATATCTTTAAAGACATAGCCTGATGCATGCAGTGAGCACTATTCTGTCTTATGAGACTATACCAATTATTTCCAAAGTTGCTTTCTCACAGATTTGAATGAGGCTTCTAGATATATACAACTCAACTTTTGGAGAAAAACATGTTTGAATTTGAATGAGGAAACAGAAATTTTTAGAAATTTATTGCTGAATAAAGTAATCTTGTCTTCTGTTAATCTGTTATAATTAAAGGACATTGTTTAATTTAATTTCTGTTTTTAGTTCCCACCTGTCAAAATTTATACTTAACATCCTACCGGCAATGGGGACTCATTCACGCTACCATGTGATAACCAATTAATGGTTTGCGAGGACTATTGGGTTTCTATTAATATGGGTGATGGAATGACCACGGGAAATAACATCGGCAGGATAATGACATTTCAGCCAAAGATACAAATAGTTATGTTCAGTTCACCAACTGGAAAGATACTTGTCCCACACAAACGTTATCGATGTATAGTGAATTCGGTCCCATTTATTTCAATACTCGGATATATATAAACTTAGATTTTTAGCTCTGTCCCATCAACGTAAAACATTCAAGATTGGCTGAATATCTAGCTCATAATGGCTGCCTTAGCCCAAACATAAAGTTGCTCAAACTAAAAACTGGTTGGTATATTACATTCATGCAATCGCTCCGCATATATCAAGGTAGGATGATATTGGACAGGGTGGCGACGCGTAGGAAAAGCAGAAGGGGTGCAGAAGGACGGGACAGGATATAAGACATTTGGTAAGTAGGATGATATTGGACAGGGTGGGACAGAAAGTGGGGGGGGAAACAGAAGGTAGGACAAAAGGGGATGGGAAGGCGCGGACAGGATATAAGACATTGGTGGACATGCTGGCTAAACACATTATGTCCCCCTCTCATTCCAGATGGACCATGATAAAAATAACACAATGTTCACATTCTAAATTCTAGTTTAATTAAAACATGAAGAAGTTATTAAGATTACAATGCGAAGCTTTTCCCATTCGTTTCCCTATTGCTCTATTCGGTCAGTATGAATCATTCCGGCTCTGCCTCATGATTCCCGAAAATTACTTTTCCAGCGGACGTTCACCACTCAATAAAAGACAGCAAATCCTTACATTATTCATTAGAAAACAAATTAGCATACAAAAAATGCTGGGAATTCCTCCAAAATTGATGATATTTTCACTGACACAAGGTGGTAAGTGTGTGTAATGAAATGAATGTCACAATGCCCAGTAGCACCCATATATTTGTGGTCGGGACATCATATATACATCCTAGCTACACACTGCCATATAACGGTAGTAACGGTAGTTGTTATTCTAAAGTTCTCACGGTATAATCTCATTTCTACTGTACAAGACTATAGTTTCTATTCAAATTCCCAAATATAGTAACAATTTAACAATTAATACTGTTACTGTTTCCATAGTAACAAATCAATAATCAAACACTTAGTAACTATAAAGGCATCCTCCACTTTGGTTTTCAAACTTGCGACCTTCAGGTGAAGGCCTTAAATGATTTAAAAAGGAATTGACCTTGTTAATATGTTGGGTCATCATCACAACTAAATCCAATATGGAAACTGTACATGTAGTTCTCATATGATATACAACAACCAGAAAATCTACAAGGTAGGCTTTGTTTTCTTGTTGATTAAATTAACATCCTATTAACAGCCAGGTCATGTAAGGATGCCTCGCACCCATGCATGTATACGGTGTGCAGCGTGGATGAAGTGCGAGGTGCATGTTTTTTGGGAGACTGCAGTATATTAGTATTCTATCTATATTGTGCCTTCTTTTATAGTGGACTCGACTCTTGCCCTTTTCATATATATCACTGAAGAATGCCGCTAAGACGCCAAGACAACCAGGGACATGTTGAAGAATTGATTCATATAATTTCACCACCTAGCACTGTGGGCCCCTCATAAGTTTATATTATCAATTCAATTTGTTAAATTAATACAGAATGTTTCAAGACACACGTTTTGGTAATTAAAAAGGTACTAACAAATTAGATATGGTACAGACAACAATGTACATGATATAGATAACATGGTGTACCGCTAGAACAATACACGTTCATTGAGAGTGCCTCATTAGCAATTCTAATCACCAGTTCTGATGAGAGGAGGCTTTCTATTTATTTACGACAAAGAGATAGTATATAATCACCAACAGATGGGGGTGGGGGTCTTAACATACCATATATCTCCACTCAAATACGCTCTAATACATGAACAAAAACCGCCACAAATTGTTTATTACATAAACTACAGCAAAGTTATTATAAACAACTGCTCATGTTTTTCCCACTTTATACATTTAACACAATTAATTAACAGAAAAGGTAAACAAAATATCTTAATTAGTCGATTGTGATTGAATTTAAAAGCGCTATAAGTAATATGTCCTGAAGACAGATATTCTAAATCTTGTACGTCAATAAATTGCAGAAGAAGCATTTATTGACTAGTTTCCTTCATTGAGTACAGTAAAAACTGCTTTAGCTGATAGCCACCTCTGTACAAAGACTACTGCGCTTAATTAAGACTACTTTTATCAAGAGCTCTCTAAAGGTCTTTCATCACATATTTTGCCCTGTGTATTATAAGGAACCACTTGCCATCTTAAACACCATTTTTCTTTGGTACTCTGGCTTTTTCCCCTCTTAACCTGACAAATGCACACTGTATGTAAAAACCACCCAATGTTTTAGGACGAACATTCAAAACCAAATAATGGTAAACCGAAAGGATGACATACAACATATAGCAGCTTTAGAACCACATACTGTTTTCTACCCCCATAAGCACCCAGGGCATTTAGAAAATTGAAAAAATGAGAAGATGCTTATCAAGACGAAATTATTGCAAAAAAAAGTGCAAACCTATACAGTTTTTGATAGTTTTAATCTTAATTTACGCCCCGGGCAATTGAAAATTGAGGAATCAAAATGGGGAGAGGGCGTTAATAGGGATATGAGCCCTATTGAATCGAATACGTAACTTCCTGTATAATGTATAAATATATGCATAGTCAAGTTGATAAGATTAAAGATCCAGCTTAAAAGTGCCATGTGACATTAGCAAGACAACATTCTGAATGGTGATAATTCATTTAAACCGTTTTACATCTCAGTTCATTAATTTTACACTTAAAAGCATTAAGTTTAATTTGTAGCCTTCATGTACATCAAACAGGTTGTAACCCAGTTGTAAAAGTCAACTAACAGCATGTCATGTATAATGAATCAAAGTAGGCATGTGAATTTGGAGAAAAAGTCCTGGTTGCGTCCAAGTACAGTACTGGTAATTATTTTCCCAGTTGGTCCCCTCTCTATATTTCCTGTCTACGACCTTTTTGGGGAATGTCAACCTCTGTAAATGAACCACAAGAAAAACACCACCTGTAAAAGGGGACCACTTATGTAAATCTGTGTTAATGACCATCTATACCTGATATAAAAACACAACTATCAAGAGAGATAACCTGTTTATATATAACCACTCAATGCAAACCTGTTTAAAACAATACCTGTATAAAGAGCCACATGTATAAAGTGTCCACCTGTATACATGAACCACCTGTATAAAGTGACTAACTGTAATAAAGGATCACTTGTATAAAGGGACCACATTCCTGTATTAAGGAACTACATATACAATGACCATCTGTTATAAAGTGTCCACCTGTATAGATTTACCAACCTATATAATTGACCCATCTGTATAAAATGACTGCCTGTATAAAGTGACGATTTTGTATAAAGGGACCACATTCTTGTCCAAAGTCTACCTGTATAAAGTGACCACCTGTACAAAGGGACCACCTATCAGCAGGAATCCCTGTCAGGTAAAAACTTTACCTGTTATATAAATTGACACATGCATCCCTATATAACACCAACATATATAGAGACAATGAAACCCGATATGTTCAAGCCTGGTATTTCATTCATCCATGTAGTAAAGGTATTTCTCTTTCAAACTAACACAAAACCTTCGCAGAGGTCAGGGGTCACTGTCGACTACAGGTGAGATGAATATTATCATCGTAAATGCGCACAGGTAGGTTCAGAACCTCTGTCACTTGTAAATTAAATTGAATCCTAAGGAAATAAGAGCGGCTTTAATTCAATATCTAGGCATACCAGGTGTTCTATTTATACCCAATGGGCTACATTACAACCGGGCTAGCTTTATATCTACATTATATATCCTACATGCAAGGATATTATATCAATGACTTAAAAGCTCAGTTTTACTAAGATTTTTTTCCTATATACTCATGATCAAGAACATATTATCAAAGAAAATTCAAACAAGATCATACATTTTTTGTGTGTTACAAATGGGTGAAGTCATGAAATGTCAGAGTAAAAATGTTTGAAGTGTATTTTATCCCAAACAGAATTGGTAGGCCACATTTTTATTTTTTATTTGACAAGTTTTGAAAACCATTACAGCCATTGAAATTAGTGACAAGTAAATTAAAGTGTATATGAATTGTGGATGTAACAGAAATTGAGTTGTATTCAACCAGTGGAAACGATAAAACTATTCCGACATATTACCACAAGCCCTACGTATACCCTCCCACCTCTGAGTTGCAAATTCGAAACCAACATGAGACAGTCACTGCAATGGTACTGATCGTATGTTAATGGGTTTCCTCCAAGCAACTTGTCCTTTCCTTTACCTCCAAAATCTGGCACATTCTTAAATAACTCTACCTGTTCAAAGGAATACAGGGGTTTCGAGATCCCAAAACGATGTGGGTAAAGTACAATTTACCGTCGATTAGTCCCACCTTCTGGTGATTGTGACGTCACGAAACTCACGTCAAATGACAATGTCATAATCACCAGAAGGTGGGACTAATCGACGGTAAATAGTACTTTACTCACGTTGTTTTGGGATCTCGAAACCCACGTATTAATGGACATAAATGCAAACAAATTAAAGAAACTAAATAAAGGAACATGAAATCACTTGATTTTTTGTGACAATTTTTCCCTTGTCCATCCCACTCATTGACCCCTTAAACTTCATAATGGACTGGTCTAGCCTTTGATTTAGAAGAGCCTAAATGTGTCTTGGGGGAAATGAGCACTATGTTACTCTTACCAGCGTGGGAGGGCTGCTGGGTGTATGATAAGCTACCCCTGATAAACTCTGGTGTAGGTTTGGTCACTGTTCGTAACCTCATTAGGCCAACACACATTGATAACATTCTCCTATTACTATATACTCTATCAACACACTCAGTCCAGTACAAGCTATATACCTTCCTACTCCATTACACAACTAGACTCTGAGGATTTTGGATATTCCAGGAGATATTTTTTTTATAAACTGAGCAACTTCTTGGTCTTTACTGTTGTAAACCTTTAGCAATTTTTTGGCAAAATACAAATCTGTTTGTCATCTACACATTGTCCCCAACATCGCGGCCAAGTTTCATTGAAATTGATCCAGTAGTTAAGGAAGAGTTGTCCAGATATTTTTTTTTCTCTATAAACAAATATTTACAGTCAGTGGTGAATTGATAGTATAAACCCCGTTGATTTCAACCAAAGGCTACTCAACTTTATTTCTCGATAAATTGAGTAGTCACGCGCATCTTGGAGCCGCGCGGATGAATTTAGGATTGTCCAAACAGAAACTTTTGGTGTTTTCAGTAACCGAACGTACGTTCGATGAACATGTACATGTACTCAAAAATAGGTTTTGAACACATATACATGTACGTGTGTAAATACAAATGTAGAAAAGTTACATTGTTTTATGTTACTACCGTACCTCTTTGAGCAATGCTTCCGTGCGTATGATAAATAAACAATGTTGTACAATGTACAGTTTTTGCACATTCCGATGGACGTCGCAATGTTTACATGTTGTGTGTCTGTGAGTTCTGTGTTGTTCTCTACAACATGTAGCCTAGATCTACATTATATTCGTATTTTTAACATCTTTGGTTGTACGCGAATGGATAAGATATGTCAGAACACGGTCAGTATTTGAGTTGGATAAGTGTAACCAAAACGACCTAAGCACGACAATGCATTTTTGTTCACGCTTCGGCGGACAGGACAAGTCCTGTACGTTATCTAGAATCTACTGTGAATGTCGCAAGAGTAGGACTTACATACACAATGTACGTTTGGGTTTTCGAAATATCAATGAAAACGGAATCCTTCAATTGTAGCTTTACAATACTTGAATAGATTACTCTTTAATATTTATTGAAGTGTTTAAAACAACAATATAAAAATATAGCTAACATTTTGAGAAGCGGTACAGTAAACGTTTACAGTAGTGGGCCTACCTGGTTTTGTACATGTTCCTCGAAACGACGTCCGATACATTTGAAAATCTCTAAAATCCGGAAAGAATGACATGGAACTATGTAAACATCCGTGTATTCAAGAAATTTCAAACGTGAAACTGATTAAGTAGAACTCAAGTGATCACAAAATTGAAAGAACTCTCTGTTTGTCACACCTCCTTGACACAGGCGGTTTGAAATCGGACGCCGCGTCAACAACTACGTTAAATATCCTTGCCACGTTTTGAATTGTGTAAGCGTGTGTGAAATCATACGAAGCAAAATATTAAAACCAAACTGCTTTGCACCATGGTGTTTTTTTACAAACAGATAAATAAAATGATTTATAGTTCCATACCGGGAAAAACCTCAGATATATGCTCATCAGACGGAACTCATTTTATTGGTATGTTCATTTGATAAATTGGGCGGGAATTTCCGCCACTTCCAAGTGGCTGTTCGAAATGCCTGTTCGGACCAAACGATATAATTCAATTTTATCTTTATAAATGCCATAAAACACTATTAAGGGTAAATTTTGAGCTATGAAAATAATAGTTAAGACTGTAAATATAAGGATTAAAGTCTCTTTCTGGTGGTTCTATCGAAGGATAAAGTTGAGTAGGGTATCGATATTTGTTTCATGGACCGCTTCGCGGGTCCATTCCAAATATCGATACCCTACTCAACTTTATCCTTCGATAGAACCACCAGAAAGAGACTTTAATCCTTAAAACAAACGGACGAACAGACGACACACAAATTGATTCCAGAATAAACCTCCCTAGCTTTGTTGTGGGGGTTAATGTTGTAATACTCTAAAACAAGTTGACACCTTGCAAAGCGCATGCTTACTGTTAAACCCAATTCTAAGTGGCAAACCAAATTCAGACTTGCAAGATCTAAGTTTTCTAATCAAGTACACATGCACTCAAATGCATAGTGAAAATTTTAAAGTTTAGTGAGGATCAACAAATCATTTTGTATCAAACAGCATCTTTTAATCATACCAATTCAAGTTAAAGCCACACTATACGTAACTATCAGCAAATATTCAAGTTAAACTCGACTCCGATATTGTTCGTATTTGTAGATGTAGTTAAAATTAAGATATATTAAAGAATATTTATAATGTTTTTTTAATAACTTTGGTACAACATTGTTGAAAGTCGATGCATGTAAAACATGCTTTCATTTTAAACTGTCTCCATAGAAGTTACGATTATTGCCGAACAGAAGTCGGAAAGTTCATGACCCATTTTTCGGAGAGTTCGACAGACGTTACGTAGTTACGGTAGTCACATGACGTTCTTCGGCAACGACTTACAAATGTCGGCTAACTTCGGCTTGTTTTGAATAAGTGGGACCCACCTAGCGATGTTTTAATATTTTATTTATTTTTTATCAAAATATCCGAATGAAACAACACTTTTGTGCATTATCACGAGGACACTAACTTCATAGCTGATAAAAGCTGATATATGTAAATGTTAATTATTAGAGTGAATTATTTCTAAAACTAACATCTTAAATTCATATTTCTGGTAGATATTGAAAAACTGAAATAAAGTAACTGAATATAATGATCTATAGACATCAATAATCAAATCTGAACAAGGGTTCCATTCTTTAGAAGAAAACCAAATATATTTACTGAAATGATCACATTTACAATATTTTCTATAATTGCATGAACAATTAAGGCTTTCAATCGCAATCCCTCATTTTATTAATCATTTTATTTAAGTTTAAATGGGGGGTATACTGATGTGTATTTATGTGTTTTATCATGCTTATGATCTGTGCACTGATTTTATAGGATATGTGTTTTGTGATCACAACTTCAGGGATAATTTTAGAGTAGCCCTTTCGACTATGATCCTCAGATTTTGAAAACGATCCCTATGTTTCAGGAAATTTCGTAATATTTCTTTGTTAATAGCCCCTCTAGAATTGTCAAATACTTAAAAATGACCAACACATATTTCAGTTAAAATGATCCTTGCAGCACGCTCAATATATCAAGTGCAATATACTTCTATTTTGTGATACATAAAAATGAGGAAAACACATATATTCAGGGAAGCCTATCTAAACCCAAAAGTGCAATGAGAAATTGGGCTTTGTAGCCAAGTGGTCACAACAAAAGGTCATGTAATGTAAAGTTGACCACTTTGTTTGCGCCATAAAGAAATTGATCTTATTAAGAAGGTGATCATTAGACAGAAATAGTCATTAAGGAATGCTTTATTCTAATAACAAATATCATTTGTTTGCAATATCGTGAACATAATTGGTGTTTGTAATTGTTCACATGTCATAGACAAAGGGTGTTTATTGGAGTAAATAAGAATTGGTAAAGGGGACAGCCAGAGCTAGGTGAAAATTGTGATAACAACTTAATGTATGTATACCTTAATAGGGAAATTAATGGCAAAATGTGATCAGAGGGGACAGCTGTTAAATATAAACAGACTGGGACCCAAATACTGACCTAAAGGGAATATGGGGAAGGCAACTTGAGACTCTGATAATGAAGGTTAGGAATGGTATTTATGTTATTTAATTGTTTGGTTCATGTCCCTTGTTTATTTGGCACCATACATATATAATATATAGCCTTATTCCAGTTTAGGCAACGAGTACCAATACTGTAATTCAGCTTGGCCTCAATAAAGGAAATCGTTGACATGGATACCTGCATTTTCTTTCCTCTCGCCTCTGGGATTTATTATACATTTTTATGCCATAATTCGATCAGCCACTGATGTGATCAAATTGATCCATGTACCTCTACGGGAATATTATGTGAATTTAAATTTAATGATAAGGTAAGTATTTCAACACATTATACCATTAATGCACATGTATTACTACCACCGCTATGCTCACTAAGCCTCGTTTTCGTTCAAAGATGAATATTCATGAGCTAATATTAAGAAAGGTCTATTACTGCTTATATTAACATTACCACATGAAAACACCGGCTTGATTGAAGTACTTTTTTATGATCCCTGTAATTTAATGAGAAGTAATAAGGGAAAAGAATGTGTTTGTTTGTCAGATATTTGCCTTGTGAAGAGTACTGTATAGGGTAATTTTGACAGGCGTCTTGAATTGGTGCACATGTACTAGTTGGTGGTGGCTGCTTCAGGATGAATTGGTATGATTAAAAGATGCTGTTTGATACAAAATGATTTGTTGATCCTCACTAAACTTTAAAATTTTCACTATGCATTTGAGTGCATGTGTACTTGATTAGAAAACTTAGATCTTGCAAGTCTGATTTGGTTTTGCCAACTTAGAATTGGGTTTAACAGTAAGCATGCGCCTTGCAAGGTGTCAACTTGTTTAGAGTATTACAACATTAACCCCCACAACAAAGCTAGGGAGGGTTTATTCTAGAATCAATTTGTGTGTCGTCTGTTCGTCTGTTTGTTTTGTTTATAGAGAAAAAATATCTGGACAGCTCTTCCTTAACTACTGGATCAATTTCAATGAAACTTGGCAGCAAAGTTTTGGGACAATGTGTAGATGACAAACAGATTTGTATTTTGCCAAAACATTGCCAAGGCCAAAAAAAAAAAATATATGCATGTTTCAGGTTACATGACTGAAAATTAAAAAATAGGGTAGGTTGGTCGGGAATTTTTTTAAATTTTATTTTAGGAGGGGTAGGGGAGGGGTTGAGTTGCGTCTTCACTACATTACGAAGTAATTTGTCTTTCAGGCTTTAGGCTGGCTAGAAATCCTTTATTTCTCATTACCATAATTGAACGTTATCTGGATAAACTTAAAGCAAGCGTAAAAATCTAAGTTGAAAATTTCATACACTACATTTTTGTTTTGAAAAAGTGTGATAAAATAGCCAGGGTCAGAAGTAAAAACTAGGGTATGGAGAGGTACCTGAAACATACATATTTTTTTTTTTTTGGTCTAAAGGTTTACAATAGTATAGACCAAGAAGTTGCTCAGTTTATAAAAAAAAAATCTCCTGGAATATCCAAAATCCTCAGAGTCTAGTTGTGTAATGGAGTAGGAAGGTATATAACTTGTACTGGACTGAGTGTGTTGATAGAGTATATATTAATAGGAGAATGTTATCAATGTGTGTTGGCCTAATGAGGTTACGAACAGTGACCAAACCTACACCAGAGTTTATCAGGGGTAGCTTATCATACACCCAGCAGCCCTCCCACGCTGGTAAGAGTAACATAGTGCTCATTTCCCCCAAAGACACATTTAGGCTCTTCTAAATCAAAGGCTAGACCAGTCCATTATGAAGTTTAAGGGGTCAATGAGTGGGATGGACAAGGGAAAAAAATTGTCACAAAAATCAAGTGATTCCATGTTCCTTTAGTTAGTTTCTTTAATTTGTTTGCATTTATGTCCATTAATATGGGGGTTTCGAGATCCCAAAACAACGTGAGTAAAGTACTATTTACTGTCGATTAGTCCCACCTTCTGGTGATTATGACATCGTCATTTGACGTGAGTTTTGTGACGTCACAATCACCGGAAGGTGGGACTAATCGACTGTAAATTGTACTTTACCCACATCGTTTTGGGATCTCGAAACCCATGTATTCCTTTGAACAGGTAGAGTTATTTAAGAATGTGCCAGATTTTGGAGGTAAAGAAAAGCACGAGTAGCTTGGAGGAAACCCATTAACATACGATCAGTACCATTGCAGTGACTGTCTCATGTTGGTTTCGAATTTGCAACTCAGAGGTGGAGGGTATACGTAGGGCTTGTGGTAATATGTCGGAATAGTTTTATCGTTCCACTGGTTGAATACAACTCAATTTCTGTTACATCCACAATTCATATACACTTTAATTTACTTGTCACTAAATTCAATGGCTGTAATGGTTTAAAACTTGTCAAATAAAAAAATAAAATGTGGCCTACAATTCTGTTTGGGATAAATACACTTCAAACATTTTTACTCTGACATTTCATGACTTCACCCATTTGTAAACACACAAAAAATGTATGATCTTGTTTGAATTTTCTTTGATAATATGTTCTTGATCATGAGTAATAGAAAAAAAATCTTAGTAAAACTGAGCTTTTAAGTCATTGATATAATATCCTTGCATGTAGGATATATAATGTAGATATAAAGCTAGCCCGGTTGTATGTAGCCATCATGGGTATAAATAGAACACCTGGTATGCCTAGATATTGAATTAAAGCCGCTCTTATTTCCTTAGGATTCAATTTAATTTACAAGTGACAGAGTTCTGAACCTACCTGTGCGCATTTACGATGATAATATTCATCTCACCTGTAGTCGACAGTGACCCCTGACCTCTGCGAAGGTTTTGTGGTTAGTTTGAAAGAGAAATACCTTTACTACATGGATGAATGAAATACCAGGCTTGACATATCGGGTTTCATTGTCTCTATATATGTGGTGTATATATAGGGGATGCATGTGTCAATTTATATAACAGGTAAAGTTTTTACCTGACAGGGATTCCTGCTGATAGGTGGTCCCTTTGTACAGGTGGTCACTTTATACAGGTAGACTTTGGACAAGAATGTGGTCCCTTTATACAAATCGTCACTTTATACAGGCAGTCACTTTATACAGATGGGTCAATTATATAGGTTGGTAAATCTATACAGGTGGACACTTTATACAGATGGTCATTGTATATGTAGTTCCTTAATACAGGAATGTGGTCCCTTTATACAAGTGTTCCTTTTATACAGTTAGTCACTTTATACAGGTGGTTCATGTATACAGGTGGACACTTTATACATGTGGCTCATTTATACAGGTGATTGTTTTAAACAGGTTTGCATTGAGTGGTTTATATATAAACAGGTTATCTCTCTTGATAGTTGTGTTTTATACAGGTATAGATGGTCAATTAACACAGATTTACATAAGTGGTCCCCTTTTACAGGTGGTGTTTTTCTTGTGGTTCATTTACAGAGGTTGACATTCCCCAAAAAGGTCGTAGACAGGATATAAAAGGGGGACAACTGGGAAAATAATTACCAGTACTGTACTTGGACGCAACCAGGACTTTTCTCAAATTCACATGCATACTTTGATTCATTATACATGACATGCTGTTAGTTGACTTTTACAAATGGGTACAACCTGTTTGATGTACATGAAGGCTACAAATTAAACTTAATGCTTTAAGTGTAAAATTAATGAACTGAGATGTAAAACGGTTAAATGAATTATCACCAGTCAGAATGTTGTCTTGCTAATGTCACATGGCACTTTTAAGCTGGATCTTTGATCCTATCAACTTGACTATGCATATATTTATACATTATACAGGAAGTTACGTATTCGATTCAATAAGGGCTCATATCCCTATTAGCGCCCCTCCCCATTTTGATTCCTCAATTTCAATTGCCCGGGCGTAAATTAAGACTAAAACTATCAAAACTGTATAGGTTTGCACTTTTTTTTTGCAATAATTTCGTCTTGATAAGCATCTTTTCATTTTTTCAATTTTCTAAATGCCCTGGGTGCTTATGGGGGTAGAATACAGTATGTGGTTCTAAAGCTGCTATATGTTGTATGTCATCCTTTCGGTTTACCATATTTGGTTTGATGTTCGTCCTAAAACAGTTAGGGGTGTTTTACATACAGTGTGCATTTGTCCAGGTTAAGAGGTGGGGAAAAAGCCAGAGTACCCAAAGAAAAAATGGTGTTTAAGATGGCCAAGTGGTCCTTATAATACACAGGGCAAAATATGTGATGAAATGACCTTTAGAGACCTTGATAAAGTAGTCTTATTAAGCAGGTAGTCTTTGTATAGAGGTGGCTATCAGCTAAAGCAGTTTTTACTCTACGTCAATGAAAGTAACATCATAAATGCTTCTTCTGCAATTTATTGAAGTATAAGATTTAGAATATCTGTCTTCAAACCTAATTAAGATATTTTGTTTACCTTTTCTGTTAATTAATTGTGTTAAATGTATAAAGGTGGGAAAAACATGAGCAGTTGTTATAATAACTTTGCTGTAGTTTATGTAATAAACAATTTGTGGCGGTTTTTGTTCGTGTATTAGAGCGTATTTGAGTGGAGATATATGTATGTTAAGACCCCCACCCCCATCTGTTGGTGATATATACTATCTCTTTGTCGTAATAAATAGAAAGCTCCTCTCATCAGAACTGGTGATTAGAATTGCTAATGAGGCACTCTCAATGACTGTATTGTTCTAGCGGTACACCATGTTATCTATATCATGTACATTGTTGTCTGTACCATATCTAATTTGTTAGTACTTTTTAATTACCATAACGTGTGTCTATGAAACATTCTGTATTAATTTAACAAATTGAATTGATAATATAAACTTATGAGGGGCCACAGTGGCTAGGTGGTGAAATTATATGAAATCAATTCTTCAACATGTCCCTGGTTGCTTGGCGTCTTTAGCGGCATTCTTCAGTGATATATATGAAAAGGGCAAGAGTCGAGTTCCACTATAAAGAAGGCACAATATAGATATGAATATACTAATATACTGCAGTCTCCCAAAACATGCACCTCGCACTTCATCCACGCTGCACACCGTATACATGCATGGGTCGAGGCCATCCTTACATGACCCTGGCTGTTAATAGGATGTTAATTTAATCAAACAAGAAAACAAAAGCCTACCTGTAGATTTTCTGGTTGTTGTATATCATATGAGAACTACATGTACAGTTTCCATATTGGATTTAGTTGTGATGATGACCCAACATGTTACCACAAGGTCAATTCCTTTTTAATCATTTAAGGCCTTCACCTGAAGGTCGCAAGTTTGAAACCAATGTGGAGGATGCCTTTATAGTTACTAAGTGTTGATTATTGATTGTTACTATGGAAACAGTACAGTATTAATTGTTAAATTGTTACTATATTTGGGAATTTGATAGACATTTGTACAGTAGAATGAGATTATACCGTGAGAACTTTAGAATAACAAACTACTGTTACTACCGTTATATGGCAGTGTGTAAGCTAGGATGTATATATGATGTCCCGACCACAAATATATGGTGCTACTGGGGCATTGTGACATTCATTTCATTACACACACCTTACCACCTTGTGCAGTGAAAATATCATCAATTTTGGAGGAATTCCCAGCATTTTTTGTATGCTAATTTGTTTTCTAATGAATAAATGTAAGGATTTGCTGTCTTTTATTGAGTGGTGAACGTCCGCTGGTAAGTAATTTTCGGGAATCATGAGCAGAGCGGAATGATTCATACTGACGAATAGAGCAAAGGGAAACGAATGGGAAGCTTCGCATTGGTAATCTTATAACTTCTTCATGTTTTAATTAACAGAATTAGAAATGTGAACATTGTTATTTTTATCATGTCCAGTGCTGGAATGAGAGGGGACATAATGTGTTAGCCATGTCCACCAATGTCTTATATCCTGTCCCGGCCTTCCCATCCCTTTTGTCCTACTCTGTCCCACTCTGTCCCACCCTGTCCAATATCATCCTACTTACCAATGTCTTATATCCTGTCCCGTCCTTCTCACCCCTTCTGTCCTACTGCGTCCCACCCTGTCCAATATCATCCTACCTTGATATATCGAGGCGATTGCATGAATGTAATATACCAACAGTTTTAGTTTGAGCCAACTTTTATGTTTGGGCTAAGGAGCCAATTATGAGCTAGATATTCAGCCCAATCTGAATGTTTTACGTTGATGGGACAGAGCTAAAACATCTAAGTTTATATATATCGGAGTATTGAAATAAATGGGACGAATTCACATACCATCCGATAACGTTTGTGTGGGACAAGTATCTCCAGTGGTGAACTGAAACATAACTATTTGTAATCTTCCTGCTGAAATGTCATTATCCTGCGATGTTATCCCGTGGTCATTCCATCACCAATATTAATAGAAACAATAGTCCCTCGCAAACATTATTGGTTATCACATGGTACGTGAATGAGTCCCATTGCGGTAGGATGTTAAGTATAATTTTGACAGGTTGGAACTAAAAACAGAATTAAAATTAAACAATGTCCTTTAATTATAACAGATTGACAAAGAAAGATTACTATTTCAGCATAATTCTAAAAATTTCTGTTTCCTTATTCAAATCAACATGTTTTCTCCAAAAGTGAGTTGTATATATCTAGAAGCCTCATTCCAAATCTGTGAGAAAGCAACTTGGAAATAATTGGTATATCTCATAGACAGGAATGTGATCACTGCATCATCAGGCTATGTCTTTAAAGATATCCATGCATTTATGTCATCTTAAAGACTCTAATAACATATCTATAAATATATCATATTAAAATCCGGCGTGTCTAATACAGTTCTTTAAGTGCATCCGTAAGTGCCGTGTTCATCGTTCTCCGCTAAGCTTCCCACTGTATGATATAAAACTTTATGTATTGGCTCTGCGGGGCCGGGGGAATAAATATGATATAAGGAGCTTGTTTAATCGCATGTGGCACTGGAGCACTGATATTACACACTTGTAAATTTAGCATACCTATAAAGTCAGCTAAGACGTGTATTGAGATGAAGGACGGCCTGTCTGTGGTTTTTAGGGGTAGGCCCTTATATACCACTTTGTGGTTTCCAGGGTCTCGTTCAGATACATCTTACATCGTAATCAGTGCATAGTAGTGCATACTTAATGCTGTGGCCTTATATATACACAGATGTGATAAACTGTCGACAAACGTATGCTGGAGTTATAATACATGTGAAATAATGATTACAAATTCACAATATCATAGATGATAAATTGAGATCAACTATCAAGCGAAATTCACAATATTATAGACGACAAATGTATGATGGAGTTATATATCAACTGTCACATATGTATATATATGAAATAATGATTACAAATTCACAATATTATAGATGACAAACGTATGCTGGAGTTATAGATCAACTGTCACATATGTATATATATAAAATAATGATTACAAATTCACAATATTATAGACGACAACTATGCTGGAGTTATAGATCAACTGTCACATATATATATATATGAAATAATGATTACAAATTCGCAATATTATAGACGACAAACGTATGCTGGAGTTATAGATCAACTGTCACATATGTATATATATGAAATAATGATTACAAATTCACAATATTATAGACGACAAATGTATGATGGAGTTATATAGATCAACTGTCACATATGTATATATATGAAATAATGATTACAAATTCGCAATATTATAGACGACAAACGCATGCTGGAGTTATGTAGATCAATAGTTAAAATAATGATTACAATTTCACAATATCATAGATGACAAACGTACTGCTGGAGTTATATAGAACAATATGTGAAATAATGATTACAAATTCACAATATCATAGACAATGTTTCATAATTTTATTTTAAATGTTGTATCAGGTTGTTACTTTATAAGCAAATCAAAAATTTTGTACAAGGAAAGTCAGCACTTATACAAGTACTGTATAAAATAAATGCTTTTTTTGGTGAAAAACAAAAATGATAATGATTGCCTGTATATATGTATACAGGAAAGTTTTCAGGAGATTCACTGGTAAGTTTTCTAAAAAAAAAAGAGCCGACGTCTAAATCAGATCTAGATCTAATTCAATTAAAATTTCTACTTTAAAGACTTTCATAGAAAGACACTGTTATAGACTCCATGATCACTTCTCCTATGTAGTAAATTAAAGAAAGGATTGTAGATCTAGAGATGGGTTAGGGAGTCGTGGTCCTGAATCGTCATTTGAAAAACGTTTTTATAAGAAGCTAGACCTAGATCAGTAATAGGCCTTCCTGCTGTAATAATTACAGGTTAGGGTGATTTGTGTACACACATTTGATGTATAAGTAGTAATCTTCTCGGCCTAAATAACACCGTCAACGTGACCAACATTTAGGCGTAGTAGTGTACATTGTTACAAAGCTCGAGTTTGTTGACTCGCCGATACTATTTGGATGGCTCGTCTCAATGGCATACCAGAGGAGTGGCCGGTCGTGAAGGGGTACCTTGAATTGGTACACTTGTTTTGAAAATAAATTCATCTTCCACACACTCAATATCATCATGCTTTCAAAGATAGACGTTTTCCTGAATACATATTCAGTCAAACCTGTCTATAAAGACCACCCAAGGGACAGATGCAGTCAAACCTGTTTATAAAGACCACCCAAGGGACAGATTCAGTCAAACCTGTCTATAAAGACCATCATAGGGACAGATGCAGTCAAACCTGTCTATAAAGACCATCCTAGGGACAGATGCAGTCAAACCTGTCTATAAAGACGATCCTAGGGACAGATGTAGTCAAACCTTTCTATATAGACCACCGAAGGGACAGATGCAGTCAAACCTGTCTATAAAGACCATGGAAGGGACAGATGCAGTCAAACCTGTCTATAAAGACCACCCAAGGGACAGATGCAGTCAAACCTGTCTATAAAGACCACCTGCTAATAAGACCACTTTTCTTCGATCTGGTCTTTATACCAGGGTGAATTGTGTTGAAATTGGTCATTGAAATTGATTGTTATAATTTATGGCCAATCAGCCTCTTCTTTAAAGAAATCAACTTGTTTGTTAATTTTAACCTTTTTTAAGTAAAATAAAATTTGTATCCTTGCCTCATGTACCTGTGGTACTGCTAGGGATCAGCTATCATATATATGTACCAGACACAACTATATAAGCTATTATATATATAAAATTTCCGCTGCACATGTTTTATTAGAGTAAAACCGCCGATACAATCTACAGTTACATACCCACTTCATACTGATGTGATAGGGCTATGGCTTTCTGTGCTGGCGGTATAATAAATACATTTCAGAGATTTTTCATTTGATATGTAATAATATGTGTAATTGTTAAAGGGGTTGCAGGGTACATTCTATTAAAGCGAGTCGGTACACAAAAATACATCATACCTTCCTTCAAGCGTATCATCTCTACATCGACCAATTAAAGTACTAGTCGTTTTTATTACTGCTTTCTTGAATAAATGAAAATTCAATCGGCTTCAACTATACAAAATTTCTTTTCATCTTTTTTTTATTAAACATATACCTGTACATACGTACCAGGAACAGAACCTATAAGGTGTTTTGATATTTAAATTATATCCGGGATTTACAACAATATGTATATAGGTATACACAATTGATGTCTTCAAATTTGAATAAAATTTTTTAAAAAAGATTTAAATTTGTCAAAAAAAAAACAAAAAAAAATCCAGTCTGAATTAAACTTTATTATTGATCAATTTGTTTTGCTAGTTATGTTAATTATAAAACCAGTACTGTAAGATATCACGTAAATCATGATCTTTAAAATGTTTAAAGATATTGCTTTTAACTTACACACACACACACAAGTATAATTCAATTTTGCTTGTTACGAGCATTTTCATTGGCTTAAAAATTTACTTTATCAGCCCATAAAGGAAAAAATGGCGTCGCCGTTTATAACGTTGCTTCTGATTGGCTGAGATGACGGCGTACTGATTTCATAGACAAAAGAGTCCCAAAATGAATTTTAAATGTTGAAGAGATTATCTTTAGTAAATTGAATTATAAGGATTAGTTTGAATAGATTTTTTATGTTATGGAGATATAACACAAAAATCTGAGTGTACTCTCATCATAAACCGCTTCGCGGTTTATTTAGAGTACACTCAGATTTTTGTGTTATATCTCCATAACATAAAAAATCTATTCAAGTTTATCCTTAAATATTATGGAAAATCACAGTGATGTTTTGAAATATAGACATTTTACTCTTACTAAGCTTGCTTTCTTACAAATATTGGCTACACTCATTTTTTTTGTATTTTTTTTTTCCAAATACCATAACTGCACTGTGATATTCTCAACATATCCTTCTGAACTCTTTCTAAATTAGGGTTATGGCAAGTGCACATTTGAGACATATTTTAGATCCTGGCACGTGTCCTGTGTCACATAGATATAATAGATTGTAATTTGTCAAGTGAACTTAAAACATATAATTCTACCGATAACCATGCAGTGAGTATATATATATAGATGAAGTGACCTTGACATGGACAGAACGTTTAAGTGACAAAAGTAATTGGACAGTTAAAGTCATATCTATTTAATTTTCCAATTGTTTTACATAAAATTATATACCGTATGAATATATGTTATGTATGGCAGGAATTTAAGGTTGCCAAACTGTGTTCAACCTCTATTGTTTGTATATATACATAAAATGTTTTTTAGGTTGCAAATCAAATTTTTATTTTAAGTATCGTCAAAAACTGTACATCTGAATGATCATCCACTTTTGAACATGGAAAAAGTCTTGAAGTGAAATTCAACATGTCCCCACTGAAAAAACTGCCGACCTTTTTAAAGTGATTCTTCTGTGAGTTCAAGCGGTCTAACAAATTGTATAACCGTAATACATTTTAATACAGACATGAAAACTACCTCACAAATCAGTGAGATCTAACGTTTAATGGCCATGGAACCCCAAATTACGGGTCGAGGTGACATATCCAGCTGAATAATAGCTACCTGTATTAAAATACCTGAGCAATGACGCTGGGAGGGCCAGGGTGAGGAGATCTATATGTACTAACTGATATACTTTAGGTACTGCACTACTGTCACATTCCATGTTTGTTGTACATATGGTGGTATAGATCAACTAAATAGTGTAAATGTTATAACACTATATCAGAATCATTCTACCTTGAGGACAATCCAATGAAATGACAATCCAAGGGTTATCTCATTTGCTCTGGATCGTTCAATTCATGAACGTCTAGCATGAGGCTGGAAAGGGTTAAAGTTGCCACAGATCAAATATTTTTTCAAGATTTGAACAGATTTTTTTTATCAACAATACCGTAAAATATGCCTTAGTGACCACCTCTGTATAAAGTCCACCTGTTTAGTATGCCACTAGGTCATCTGGCAATATGTATGTGCATGAATTGTATTAAAAACCTTTGACTGTTTGTTTTGGTTTGTTAAGTGTTATGTCCAATTATTGTACCACAGCCATGTAAGGACGTGTCAGGTTTGATGGTGGAGGAAAACCAGAGTACCCAGAGAAAAACCAACAACCTGCAGTGATCAGAACCAGGCAACTACCCCACAGAGGTGGAGAGCTTGTACCTTTGACTGTACAGCTGATCAAAAATGATTTTAATCATTTTCATGTTACCTGAATTTGAAGACCACATGAAAACTGTCACTCCTCATTGTAGTGTAATGATACCAGTGGTAAATACCTGATGGTTATGATACAGCTGTATTACTCCATGGCTAATGTTTCCGAGGAATTCCTTTGAGTGAGGTAGCCAAACTACATAGTTATTATTGTAAAGGTCACATGAAGGTCAAATGGTTGATGTTTTAAGGTCAAAGGTGATTGGTCTGCATACTGTTGAATCCTCATCATAATCTTGTTCAACAATTTCTAATCGTTTGTATGTTACTCTTTACATTCCTTTCATTAGGTAAAGATACTTGAATTGATATATTTATATGGCATTAAGAGTAATAATTATATGATTCTGTTGGATAGAATTTTCAGAAGAAAACTTTATATTTATCAGTTATCTGGTTCACCTCTGATGTTCATATCTATACGGCTGAAACGTTTCATTGTGAAATTATTTTTGGAAAACAGGGCATAAGGTCAGCAGTGTTAGACCCCAGTAATATGCATTTGTTTTTATTAGTTTAACGTCCTATTAACAGCCAGGGTCATGTAAGGATGTGCCAGGTTTGTTGGTGGAGGAAAGCCGGAGTACCCAGAGAAAAACCACCGGCCAGCGGTCAGTACCTGGCAACTGTCCCACATGGGATTCGAACCCCCATCCCAGAAGTGGAGGGCTTGTGGTTATATGTCGAGACATCTTATAACCACTCAGCAACCGCGGCCCTTTGTAATATGCATAAATTCAAACACAATACTCTGATCATGACTTAACCAACATATTTTTGTATTTTCACAGCGACATCATTTGCCGTCTTCACACACATAAAGAGTTTTAATTTTCATAATTAAATTTCTCGATCAGACCATGTCTATACTACTTGACCTCTTTTATGGAAACACTTTCGCAGCAATTTATTTTTGTGATTTATTGTCCTTGAAATACACAAAAATTAATTGTATGCAAAATAAAGTTGGTACGTGTGTATTTTTACTGTACCACCTCCTCTCTTCCAAGACCCCCATTCACACTTTCACCAGTTAATGAATCCTTGAAATTACACAAATGTTTTTATAAGTTCTTCAAATATCAACTAACACTTTTTCAATGGCTGTTCTAGACTTCACATCGCTTTGGAAATGTGTGTCATACTTGTAGGAAAAAAAGGCCCAAACATGCATGAATAAGTGCAGATATTCCCCCCTGATACAAACGTCACCCCGAATCCGACCTCCGACCTTTGTGCATTCAATCATGTAATGCTTCGTGACCCAATAATAAATGT
Organism: Argopecten irradians irradians; assembly: GCA_004382745.1. NCBI lineage: Eukaryota > Metazoa > Mollusca > Bivalvia > Pectinida > Pectinidae > Argopecten > Argopecten irradians. The sequence goes on from SAYR01004057.1 coordinate 1,008,513, forward strand.
TAGCAAAGGTCAGCGTTTTTGTGTGTACTTTAAAATTATTGCCGATTTTTTTTGTATTCGGTGCTGTTATCAGTTATTTCTGATCGCTGTATTGATTGATTGCGAATGTGTATCTTGATGACATGATTTGTCAAAGAACTGGTATGTGTGTGGCATGTCCCTTGATGTATAGTATTAGTACTCAAGTGGAGGGCGAGTAGGGGTAGGGGTAGAGGGTTAACGTGGAGGGGGGGGAGGGGGTTATGAGGGATAGATATGTGTGTGTGGGGATGGGGAAGGGAGGGGTCTAATTCATCAACTTTACTGGGAAAAATAACTTCTGTAATTGCTAGTGTTGTTTTTTTGTTGATTTGTACTCCAATCAGTGATCATGATTTGACAAAGATTTGTCTATTTAAACATTATATTATTAATACTGTTACCATATAATGCATTGTGTCCTGTCCTGCTGCTGCATCCCGCCGTACCCTGTCTTTTATATCATATTTTAGAACCTGTAGCATTTATACTGTAGTAAACACATTTCTAGCCTTTCAATTTAGCTAAGACATCATGTTATTGAAGATTTACTTAAACTTTGCAAAATTATTTTTTTTAGATTGATTGATATTTTGCACTACATTAATAGTGTAAAGAAATTCATGGAAATCATTTGATCATATGAAGTGAAATCCATGTTTTCTGATTTAGATAACTTGGTTGTTTATGAGCGAGATAATTTGTTTGTATTTCATTGATCAAAGAAACAACAAGGATACAGTCTAAGACAGTGATTATAAAGTCCAGAGCTTGTCAGAGCAAATAAATAAATCACATGTAAATAAAGTTTTGGGAAGTGTTTGTATAAATTTGAAACCATGTTTCTGCACTTTGTCAGATCTTGGTATATCTGATGTGACATATCAGGGGAGGTTTTTAGTGGATTGGGTGTGGGAGAGTGTTAACAGCTGCTAGGGAATGATACATAATTCTTAAAAATCAGGATATCTACGTATTTGATATTTGAAGGCGTAGATACAGGTATATGATTTTAACATAGTGCATCTTTCTTTGGTTTTTATTCTGTCTTTGTATATAAATACGGAATGTATTAATATAGATAATTCTGTATATATGACAGAGTAATATAATTATACCTCTTGCGGGTAGGTATTGATTGTGATGTCGCGTGTGATGAGCGAAACTCCATATTTTTCAGAGAAAACAGCTTGAATTAGCTCATAAAATACATGTAATGACATCATAATCAACGCCTACTGACAAGGGAAGTAACTCTGTAATTTACAAAGACAGAATAGTTTTAACCCCACACTGATGTTATTAATGACCCCATCCATATCTCCATCCCTTATAAATACATTCAGATCAAAGTTTTATATTAAATAAATGATTAGAAGATTAATTATAAACTGGATTAAGACAATAGAATGTAGATTGATCAATAAAAACAGTAATCTTTCACCATAAGAAAACTTCAAACCATTTTATACATTGGCCATACAGACCGTTTGATATCATATGGGGAAAGCGTCCCCCGTTTTGTGGTTGAAAGTAAAAAAGTGACCTCTTGCATATAGGCTATTACTGATTGGCAACTTTCCTGAAATTAGTGACCCACAGCTTGAGGTGGATTGTGTGTTAGTGACAAAAATATTACTGAAAAAGTAACTCTGTGTTTCCCATATCAAATTAGCCGTTATCTATATCATGTAGAACTCAGTATGTCCCATCCTGTCTTGTCCTGGCCTGGTTATTATACAAGGAGATATGGAATACTGCAGCCTCCCAAAACATACAGACATTCCAATCCACAATACTTAAATGACCTTAGCTGCTGATATGATGTTAAGCCTATTATATCCTGAACCTTCTCATCTGCCTGCATATAACATTTTGGCGTCACCAAGATTCCATAAAGAGGCAGGGCCATGTATATATATGTCTTACAAACATTTCTCTTAATACATTAAGAATTCAATTACTAATTCCCTGCCAGAGAATGCACTACAGCTGGAGATAAAAGTGTAAGGTATGAGATATCAAACGTTCAAAAGATCATCTGCATGTGCATGTTTAAGGCGTACACAACTTGTTGGGTGTAAAACGATTTCCCATGATGCAATGGGCCAACAGCCACATGGGAGGTGAACAGCTTGTCAGAAGGTTGATCAATAAAAAAAATGAGGCGGACTTTAGAGTTCCGGGTTGTTTGTACCAGCGACAGAGATGAATGTTTTTGGTTTGGCTTGCGTTTCTGAACTGGTTTTTGTTAGCCAGGTGGCCAACATCTTTTTCTACATAAACATCTGATTTTTAGAGTGAAAAAAATCACTATGTTGTGTTTTACATTGCTTGGAAGATTTATGTTTGATCAAGTTTTTCTAGTTTGTCAAATCAAACCAATATATATAGTCAGTCATCACCTGTGATCAATTTTCATTGATTAGAACTAGTCTTTACTTCATAATTGACCTAAATCTGTCCATACATATTGAATTTATGGATTAATGATCACAAATATGTTAAAGGCATTTAGAATTTAAACTCATAAAATTTATAATGTTACCCACTCACTATTTTCATCAGATTTAAGGTAAAAAATATATATTGTTACCCATTATCTTCATCGTAACCTGGAGTTTCTTGATAAAGTCAGCTTATGATAAGAGTTTATTGATGAATTCAGCTTGGAGTTTATTGATGAATTCAACTTAGAGTTTCTTGATGAATTCAATTTGGAGTTTATTGATGAATTCAACTTGGAGTTTATTAATGAATTAAACTTGGAATTTATTGATGAATTCAACTGGGAGTTTATTAATGAATTCAACTTGTAGTTTATTGATGAATTCAACTTAAAGTATTCATCTTAGAGTTTATTGATGAATTCAACCAATTCTTTAAGTCACGTAGTACCATGTCTCCATATATTATTTGGTTTGGTACTGAAGCGATATAATAATATGATAAGGTAGTGTGTTTATAGGTGTGATGTTTTAACACCATGATAAACAGTGCTGTAGTTCCAGTATTAAATACCAATCACTTGTAAAGTTATGATATTCTCCAGAATTACAATCCAAGGCCATGTGAAGTTTAGTGCCTGCCTCTCCTCCGAAGATGTATCTGATAGTGTTTTGCCCAGAGATTTGAGACAGCACTAGAGAGAATGTATACATAGGCAATATATCTATACAATTAAAGAGAAACTTCAACCTCTGTTGCACTCACAAGACTTCATCAAATGAAACCAGCCTATTTTTTCTTGTAGAGGAAAACATTCCACATGGATAAACAGCTGGTGGTCCAAGAGTTGCACCACTGTAGGGGACACTATACGCCTGCAGGATAAAGTGAATCTCAACACTGTATGGGATCCTATTTACTTTACACTCTAGGAGCAACATATTCCGTCTTTGCATATTATAGAGTTATCAGCCCTTGTTGGTAGATATTGATTGTGACGTCATTATCTTGGGAGTGTTATTTTCCCAAAAACGTATGACATTGGTCAGAATATGAATCGCATGCCTTAATTAGTCTCACACAATACATTTGAGATTTCCTTAAAAACAAATTGTCAATTATTTCGAAATCAAACACGATGATAGCTGTCAATGTTCAAAAGGGGTTTTAATTTCTCTGTAGAAATCCAAAATGGCCACCATGGCCTTGAAAGAGGTCAAAACTTTTGAAATCATATTTAGATTTCAATGAGAATTGATGTAAATAGATTCTGTGGGACTCTGGCAATGATGGAAGTAGTTTTGAAGAGGTCTAGAAATATGTATACTAGTTCCGTAAAGTAGGTAAAAAACTTACAAAAAATAAAGCAATGTGAGGTATGTACAGGTCACGGTAGGGAGTCTTCCCTGACAAAAAATGTTTGTGTCCGATTCCAATCTTTGTCAGCTTCAGGCTAGGTGATGTACAGGTTATGTCACAAAACCTTAACTTTCCACCCGGTCCTTTCGCCAACTGGAACTTTTTGTTAGACCGCCAAGCCGTTTGATGGATAGTCCTTGTCGGACATGTTTTAGGCTGTATCAGGTGAGAGGGACCAGTGACAGACTTGATGCATGGATGTGGAAACCCGACAAGAGATGGAAATATCCTTATTACTGTAACACAAGGGATGGGCAGTGGTAGACTTGGTCTTCAATTAGATAATACTGTCTTGTATGATCGATTTTAGGGAATTTTGTTCTCGGGCAGCTGGCATGCAGATTTTAGGAATGAGAATGGCATGAGTACAATGTACTGGAAGTTTTTAAATGTCTTTAGACTTTGAAATCCTTCATAATGTAGCTATAGGGTCTTGTATTTATGTGATAAATAGCATCTTAAACTTTGTTGTAATAGTTTCAAATAAGATTTTAGGAAACTTGTCTCAAAGCTATACATATATGGTATAGAAAGTTTAATGTAAAATATATATATAATATATCAATCAATCAATTTTATTTAGAAAAAAAAAAAAAATATAATATAAAGATATACCAGGCACTTGTTATGATTAGTTCTCCGGTATTGTAATTAGGAAGCGGGAGAGGGTAGATGTGTGGCTGGGAGCTATAGGTTTATGTGGAGTCTGGTCACCTGTCTGTGTCTTCATTTGCCCATATATGTCCATCTGACCTTCCTTGCCTCTACTTTATTTCCTATATATACCAAAAGGTATTAAAATTCATCTAGGCTAGGGGATATAATCTTATGTCACATACAGTGGAGGATTTCTGTTCATTTAATTAGCTTTTTTTAATTGTCTTTCAATAATAACTCTAAATATTTCCTTGTGAGGTGACATATCATAAAGAGTTAATACATTTCTTTGATTTGTATTTGATTTTACATATGATCATATATATATAAAGCAGATCTTTAACAGGACCGCTTTGTGATTTTCCCCTGCTATAGTTTTCTTTGCTGGGGACATTAGCAAACAGACCCTGGTGATCGTAGTGAGGCTTCAACAAACACACGATTCCTCAACACTGGTAATTAGGGACTGACAAGGAACTATGTCATGTTCAGCATTCAATTAGCACCTCTTTATAAACATAGACATACACCTACCTTTACTCTAAATATGGGACAGATCTGAGTTGTTCCTGTTCTGATTCCGAAATAAAAGAGCCTATTGATGTCAACATTCCCGCAAAACGTCGGAACAAAACTTGCGATATCAATACAGTCGTTGTCACTATATAAAAAGTATGTGTACACACGGTAAAAGACTTTCTTGGATATGAAATTATTCTGAATTATTTCACTTCAAAAAGATTCATTATTTTCATTCGGGTACTTCAAGCCTGAAATTATGGTTAAGTTGTCCTTTTAAATATATTAAGTGAATTAAAATATAAAAAAGGTACACCGTTTTATTTACATTCACAAGGCGTAGAATAAAGTGTTCGAAATGTATACAGCAAACATCTGGGTCACACTGGCACCATAGATATACAAGGACAAGGTTCTTGGTTTGTTGATAATTTTCTGAAGTATGTATTTGTTTATTCGGTTGTATTCACTCTTAACAGCTCTATCAGAGGTGTAGGCTTGTATACGTTCAGAGAAAAGATTTGAAAGTCTATCATGGACTGCATTATGTGAAGTCTTCGGATCGGGACGGATGTACTAAAGATCACGGGGATAATTTCTCTCAATAAAGTGACTTGTAAGAAGGCGGTTTGTATGTGAACCACAGATAGGATACACATAGACATAGAGTTATCACAGTCGACAGAGTGTCTCTGTCCGTCAGGCCCCGATACAATATTAAGTTGTACACCCCATACTTCAAGACACTCTACATCATGATAAATTAGGTAGAGAAACAAACCACAGCTTCTAGGACTTTATATCTATGATCCAAGCTCTAATATCATTTACTTTTAACATCCTGGTTGTACAGTCAACAACTTTATTAATAAATCATTGATTTTTAAATATTGCCATTTTGGGGTCACATGGGTCAAACACTGATCATGAGGTCATGACCTTTCAGCAATAGAAATGGATATCAGATACGGCTTTAGTAATTTATGGGCATAAAATGTTCAGTTCTCCTAAGTAGAAATGATGAAGTTATGAAATTTAGAGATTCGAAAGTATAATCAGAGGGACTGTTTCTCGTTACTATTAATTCAATTCTATTAAACTTTTTTCCAAGTCATACTAATCAATCTTTGCATATTACAGAGTTAGCTCCCTTGCGGGTAGGTATCGATTGTTACGTCATTATTTTGTGAGCACAATTCACGTCTCCAAAAAGTATGATGTTACACTCGTAAACACATGATGTCATAATCAATACCTACCCACAAGGGCAGATAACTCTGTAAACACAACCTAATAGAATGATTTAAATGTTTTCAGATCTTTTACATAAGGTAAAGTTAAAAATATGAGAGTTAAAAGTTTACCAGCTCATGATTTTTACAGGTAAACAAATGTACTCATGGTATTTTTGATAAACATAATAGTGTGTCCTATTGTTTCATCATGAAATATTTTACACATCTTGATGTCCCTACTTTAAATTACTATCAATGCTATAGTATGATAGATTCAATTTTCCTTATATATATGGCAAGGTTAAACAAGTATAACATGTTAAACATGTTAGTTAGTAAAATAACATGTAATGTATACATGTATCAATTGTTTGTATTTAACTAACTTTCTAAGTTTTTAAAGAATAATATTAAATGATTTCACTGCTCAAATTTCCCTTAAAGGACAAAGCTGTACTGTATAAAATATGCCTTTATAATAACAGTGATACTCTGAAAGTGTACCATTTGTTTCATTTAATATATTGAAAAATTTAAAATAAAACGAAGCAATTATTACATCCTACGATTAACATATATTTACCAGTATGAAGGAATATTATCAGATTACGAAACCGGAAACGGTTGGTGTCCCGATTTAGTCTCTGTCATTTAGACACTTATGTACAGTAGTTGTATCAGTATACTGGGTTAAAGAGCTGTTGTGACTAAGACATATTTAAGCACTCGGAACACCTTGGGTTACATTTTTATTTCCGGAGTTCATGTTTATGTTTTGTGAAGTTTATTTGTGCGTAAAAGATTGTGTGAATGTGACAGTTTACCTGGCTGATGGTAAGTCTCTTGACCAATTTCTCATGATTTTGTTCGTTATTTTTTTTGTATCTACCACTTTTTTCTATACCCCTTCTTTCCCCTTTCTCCCCCTGTTTTTCTTTACTGACAGATATAGTTTACCACGTATACCACTGTTATCATCGGTTACTGTAAGTATATATTAGCAATAATATAAAATATTAAAAAAAGAAGACAAATTACCTCCCTGATTAATTGCAGAGCTAGCATTACAATGTAAAAACTTTTATCCAATTCCTAATACTGTTTCCAAATTAAAAATATTTAAAGAGTTTCATCTAATAAATTTCCAGGACACTGAGTCAAAGCTTTTTCAAAATCAAGAATTAACAGCATTCCAGGATATCAAATTCATCAGTGTATTGCATGATGTATAAACTAATCTAGTGTTTTCCCTAAATATCTGCCAGAAATAAAACCAGTTCTGATCTGAATTTAAATTTTATCCAAAATATTTTTAAGTCTGTTTAGCTATTGTTCAGAGGCAATTTTATAACAATAGTTTAATAAAGAAATGGGACGCCAGTTTTTTAATGAAATATTTTTTGATTTGTTTGGCTTTGAAATGCAGGTAATATGCCCTGACGTTGTGTAATTGAAAGCTGACCATTTAAGTAACCATGATTAATAGATCCTGACAACAAAAAATCCTAAATTTTTTCAGAAACATTTTGAAAACTCTGATGTGTACCCGTCTGACCGGAGACCTTTTTATTATGTTTCATATTTTTAAGTTACTGATGCCTCCTCTATGTTATTAGCCTTCCAAACTTAAAGATTCTGTACCTTTAATTTTGAAACTTCAAAACCATACTAAAAATTCATAGCTAAATTTTACTTCTTCTAATGTCATTGTCGACAAAAGTATAGATTGTTCATAGAAGGTCTTTACTTCACTAAGAATTTCCATATTGATTTAGTAATAAACTCCCCATTTTCCTCTTCTCAAGTCTTCGAATGACTTTTGATACAAAATGTTGTTTTTATATTAAAAAAACTATTTTGATTGACAGAGTTTCTCATCTCTCTATTTGCAAAACACAAAAGCTTTGAGACCGATAATAACACTACATTAAGTTTTATCCGAACTATCTTTTCTAATTCTCCTCTTATTAATTCTATTCAATTCATCTGTAGTTGTCAAACCTGCTGTATATGTTTTCAAGTTTACTTATATTCATATTCTCTAAGTATTTGTTTTCTCTCAGAACACTTTGAGTTACTTTTTATAGGAGATAAGAAATTGATTTGCCCCTTATTTCCATTAGGAGTGTCTCAAGAAAAAGTTTGATCATTTATTACAAATTGAAAGGTTACATCTGGAATATTATCAAATAGAATCTAAATTATATATAGGAAGACAGTATTGAATTTTAACAGCATTATTGTATTATTCACCAAATTTAAATATTCTTGATCATGTAATAAAGAGTTATTAAATTTCCAAAGCCCTTACCCTTTATTGAAATCATTAAATTTTAAAACAAGTTTTGGAAAAAGAAGTGTGGTCAGACCTATAACGCTGCATCAATACTAGCATCAGAAACACTTGGCAATCAGTTCCGAGAAACAAGAAAAAAAGTCTAGTCTAGATTGTTTTAACAGGTGAATGTTTTCGCCATGTATAACGCTTTCAATTTAATATGCTGTTCTCTAAAAACATCAACCAAATCCAACTTTTCTATTAATGCTATAACTTTATCTTTGCCTTGAATTATTAATTTTTTTATAACTTTGATCATAATCAATCTAAGGGTCAAGAACCAATTAAAATCACCACAGATAATATATTTATCATTATTAAACTCAGAGACAATATCCTCAATTTTCCCAAAAAGTCAGGGCAATCAGAATTTTGGACCATAATATTGATTAATGTTATATTCTCTCCTTCAACTTCCATGTCTAATGCTAAAAAATTACCAGACGAGTCATTCTTTTCCCTTTTCACTTTGTAATCAAAATTATTATTTATCAGCACTGCAACACCCCTTGAATTGGATTTAAAAGAATTGAAATGACAGTTTATAACCCCATTCGTCACGTATTAAAATTTCTCTTTCTTTGGTAAAATGAGTATCTTGAACACAATAAATATTATATTTTTTCTCTCGTAAATAAGCAAATACATCCTTACGCTTGAGCTTGTCTGATAATCCCTGACAGTTTGCTGTTAGTAACTTAATCCCCTCAACTGATATTGAAGACAAAAGTACAAATCATGTTGTCATGCTTGCCTCTTACAGTAACCGATGATAACAGTGGTATACGTGGTAAACTATATCTGTCAGTAAAGAAAAACAGG
>SAYR01004057.1:1017978-1129054 GCA_004382745.1 Argopecten irradians irradians
TCTCCTGGGGTTCAGGAAAAAAAAACAAAAAGAGAAAGAAGAAAAATATGCTAATTTATAGACAAACTAAGGTCAACTTTTACTGAACTGAGACCTATAAGATTTTTTTCGTTGGAACATTGATAGAGACAAACTACAAGTTGATGTTTAGGAGTTTTGAAGTGGTTAAGATAAAGTTAGGTTAGCTAACAAGTCAGGTCCTATATTCTGAACTACTCTATTTCAACCAGTGCTTTAATTTCATCATGTATCAACATTTCTGGTTATAAGCTAGTAATTCCCATTCCCCATCAATTAAGGTTCCTAAAATTAAATTGTTCGCAATATGTGTATAACAAACTATGTTTATAACAAGTACCTTGGCACTAGAGATTTGTTTTAACTGTGTTTTACCATGAAGAATTATTCAAGTTGACAAAATAAAATGGTTATCTGAAGAAACTTTTGAGAAGTTTGTTGCCAATAGATAGTATTAGTATCAGAAGAAATAATAATCAGTCTACTGTTCTTATAAAGTGCAAAGGAAAACCAGAGTACCCAGAGAAAAACAACTGACCAGGTTTGAATCTTGCCACCTAGAGATGGAGGACTTATGGTAATATATATATATTGTACATCTTTAATAATTTAAACCACTCTGTCACCGTGTCCTCTCAGTGAAATTAATTCAGACAATCAATTGCAATGATGTAGTTTTAATCACAATAATCATACAACATTCATATCGTACATATCAATATTAGTATTATATAGAGCAGATGACAAAGAATAGACTTTCAAGTGTTATTAGTCAATCTGTATTTGCATATAACAGAGTTATCTGCCCTTGTGGGTAGGTACTGATTATGACGCCATGTGTTTACGAGCGTACGTAACATCATACTTTTTGGAGAAAACGACGTGAATTGTGCTCACAAAATAATGACGTAACAATCGATACCTACCCAAAAGGGAGCTAACTCTGTAAAATGCAAAGATTGATTAGTATGACTTGGAAAAAGTTCAATAAATTGGAGCGACGCCATTGAGCACAGCTATCACCGCCTCCACACGCACTATCCATGCTCCACAGCCGAATAATGTGACATCTGATCGCGAAACGAATCCTACATCGCAGTCATATGCCAAGTGCCCAAGTGTAATGACGCTGTTATCATTTGGTGACTGTTCGGTTATATTTTAATAAATAATATACATTAAACCGCACAAACCGGTATGAGTTCCATGCCCGTATGATGTTTATTTTTAACATCATCTGCCAAAGTCGGCCAATTGTTCCATTTTACAGAATCATCACATGCAGTATGTGATATAATTTACCCTGATAATATGCGTATTTGTCAAAAAGTAGGATTTTGGGTCAATCTATTGCGTATTATTGTAAACAAGTACGTGACATGCATTTTTATTATTCTACTTTCGTCTTCCCATATACAACACTTACCTCGTCTTATTCGTATAATCCGTGTGCCATTTCAAGTAGCCGTCATCCAGATCCTGTTGGACATTAATACCTGGTAAAAACCGGACCGTTAGAAGCTTCTTGACACGTTCTTTCTGGTCGTAGGGCACAACTACATGTTTGAAACGACCACCATAAACGCGTGAAACGCACGGGTACGTGTGAAATATCCGTTGTAATATTAAACGGAAATCCAAAAACTTTCCACTGGCGTCCGCTTCTAAACATCCAGGCATTGTTGTCAACGGTTCGTATAAATGGGTGCTCGATTCTTATTCTCTGTTAACCACTGACGTGATACAATTCACTTACAGACACGACCGGAGAACATGTCCAGTCGGACCTTCTATAGAGTCCGACCTTTGGACAATAGCTGGAAAGTGGACCCAATTACGAAAGGGATCGCCATTTCCAGTAGCGTCCAAAAGCTGCGGTCTATGGTCCCAGAATAACGTACGGTTTTGTGTCCCCAATGTGGTTTACATGATATTTTACGTTAACCAGATGATCAAAGCTGGTGTGACGCATGTAGCTGTATGGCCACCTGACTATCGGTATGCAGCCCGTGCTGCCGCGTTGGGCGAACAATGAGAGGCTCCATCAAACAGATCCGAACGAGCAAAATTAGGGGAGACTCCATCGATGTCCGAAGGGTAGCGGTTTGTGTAATTCTTTTGGACATTTTAGAATTTACAGTTTAACGTGGAGACAATATTACGAAGTTACGAGCTCACAAGGAAGTCTCCATTTTCTTGCCATGAATTTACGTGTACGAGATCGTCCATAGGTAATAATGTTTTTTACGGCCTTTGTTGTCTTTCATGATCCAGAATTCCACAGTCCTTTCTAGAAATATTCATTCTTTGTAAAATGTTCACTGTTGAGGAATGTGAAGGAATAATCAAGTTTGCACAACATGGCCTGCGGCATGAAGTTTGAAGTTTAAGATATGCTCCGAGATGATGATTTCGCTCTTCACGAAAACTCACTGTCCATTTCTGGTAGCCATACACAAAATCCTTTTGAATACACATCCGGTGAAAAATTCTCTTAGAATTTTATTTGCGTAGGGAAAATGTTGAAAACCGTGTGTTATCGAAACGGTCATGGAGGCGGATTCATGCGGAAGAGTGTCCATAATTCTGTAAGGTTGTCTGCCAGCAGAACCCCGGTGATCACTGGATCCCGTTCGTGTAGGCCTGTCAAAACCTGACTGAAAACAGAAAGACAAAATTAGATAGCTAGCAGTCGCCCCAGACTGTCGTAAAACGTAGAGACATGTAGGTCGAATCATCTGTTGAATCAATTTATATTAACGGTTTCAGCCTTCTGTTGAAATTTGATAGGAAATGTGAACTAAATGGTTTGATACAAAGCCCGATGAATAGAATTTCTATATAATATTGCATACACACATTTCCCACCACGTGGCGGTTTAGCGCATTACTGATGTTCAGTGATTCTCTGCGTGCATTGTTGGTCTTCGGGAAATAGGCTAAAGTTGTAGGCTTGTCATGTGGAATGCCTAAATGTGATAAAAGCCACCAACTGACTTTTAATTTTTTCATTATGTTAAAGTTTGTCAAGACAACAGATACAAGAAAAAATCAGCTGGTTAATTAAGGACAAATGAAGCACTGTCAACATTGCATTGGATAATTTAACTGCTGAAATCCATAACCAGCATCATTACGGCTCCTTCCACAATTGTAAACTATCAGCCCCCAGAGACTAACACACTCTAACAAATGATCGATTGATAATAATCGACGTAACGTTATCCTTATGCGTTTGTGCGCGAGCGGGAGTTCCAAAAAGTATTTATCCCGTAATTATTCTGAATGAAAAATTCCAGCTATTACGGACATCTGACAGCAAAAACATACATATTTGATGCTATCAATCAATTATATCAATGTACATTGCCATATCAATCATATTATTATCTGTATTGCTAACTGACAGCCGGTGTTAATGACATTTCTTGTATGCATATTTACCGGGTATGTGTGTCTTCGTACGTGCCACAAATTGGTCACCATCCAATAATTAAATCATGGGTGTTATTTACGAGGAACAATAATACCTGTTTCAAACTATTTCACCACACCTCAATTGATGGATATGCTTGCTTCAAGTTTAATATCCTTATTGGAAAAAGCATGTAAAGGGCCAATGCGCAAAAACTTTCTACGCTGGGCCAAATGAAAACTAGGTCTCTAATCAGCGAATGCGGAACGTTAATGCACAATCCATCTTTCAAAACATTTACCGTACACCACTGAAAACAACCTGCCTCGTAAACCGGAAAAGCTATTTTTATAAAAAAAATAAGAAAAAACTCTGTATGAAAGCCTCATATACTTCCTCCGCTGGTGTTAACAAAAAAGGTCAAAATAAACAATAACATGTTTGATATGACTAAAAACACACTCAAGATACACATGCTTACACTTATAATGTAAGCTTAATCCTGCCAAGACTGGCTCCCACATACTGGGCGGACAACTACTGCCGCGCATAAACTAGCTTGTGCTTTATATCCGTCAATACGAAAAATGCTTTCATCCGTCAATACGCATCAACCTGAATTTGTTCCACATTCTGACCGAACATTTTCTAACTTGACCCGCAACTTTAAACTTACGATGAATGAAAACGTCATTCGAGTCCGCACTTAAAAAGTTGGACGTCCATATTCACCGGAATGACGTCATTTTTTACGCATATCAAAAATCTCGTATTATGGCGATGTCGCTTCTTTGTCTTCGGTTCATAGTTAAAGGCTATGTACTGTAAGAGTAACTCTTTGTATGGGTAATTATTGTGTTTTTCCCAGTATTTTCACATTATTTCAGTGATATTACAACACTGAATAGAAATACTAGTACTGTTGCGAATGCGTTTATATGAATATATAATTATTTGAATTAATATTTATTCTGCGTGTCACAGAAGCGTTCTCGCTTCGAGCGAAACCAAGTAAATAAATAACAATTTTCCTTTCGATTTTAATGTCATAATGGTTGCAGGAATAAAACGAATTAACACGGTTAGTATCTTTTATAATACAGAATTTATTTGGTGCTGACACGGAAAGCCGAGTATGACTAGGCAGAAGCCTCTTCATCTCGGATTTACCTAAGTCTCGCACCAAAATGAAATCCCTTGTATTTGTAAGATACTAACCCATGTAATCTCTCTATATAATCAATCTCATTGATTACAAATAACACATTGCAGTCTAGACCGTCAGTTGATGTATGGCTTGAGTTGGCTACAAGTAAAAAACTGCGTACCAATACCGTCCTGACCATACATTGTAAATGAGTAAAGTATTAGCCCTTCGCCTCGTTTTCTATGGGCAGATGTAAACAAACGGAATTTGAACAATACTTTTCCTCCTCTTCTTTATTACAATTCAAATAATTAGTTCTCAAAAATTGTTAACTCCTTACCCTCGAGTATAATTTCTAGAAAAATGGACGAAAGCTTGCATCCGATGGTTTGTGTTACTGGGAAGAACGGAAACATTTAGCAATGCAAATAAGTATTTGCTAGGCACAAAATGTTTATACTAAAACCTTTTGTAAACCGAAATTGTTTTCACGAGACTATGCCAATTATCTGTTTAAACCCAAAACCTGCTTCACATCAAAAATCGAAAAATTGAAACTGATCTATGTATACTGGTTTCTATTCCATGTGTACATTATTCTGTGAAGTTAGGAAGAACTATATTCATTTGGGGGGTCGTTCTAGGTTACTCCTTGGCGGAAAATGTTTTAACGGACGCAGCAAATACTTAAATATTATTCTACCCTGAAAAACTGAAAAAGAGATACATTCATGTCAAGTTTGATTAGTAATGATACACGAATGTCTGCAGTGATATGAATTGTTGTTGTTCTTTGCTACAGTTTAAAACAGGGAAACGCATTCATCCCCTTGGTATACGTAAGGCACATAGATTTGGAAACAGTTCATTCTTTTTCAATTTTAGAAAGCAGAGCGCTAATTGCGACTGCCTTCCGATACCCTAGCATCCCGTATGCGCATAAACATAAAGTTTAAACTTTAAAATGCACTCTCAGAGAGTTCTGGCCGATTGAAACCCTTCTAACAGCTGCATCGTCCCTGCGGATAGATAAAGATATAAAAAGCAACCGCTTCACTATACCCAATTCCAGAGGGTCATCGTAAATCGTTTTGGTTTTACGCACCGATAAGGAAATGTCAGGTAATTTTATATGGGTTTCTTCTCACACGACTAACGTTTTCATTTACCATTTTAAATCTATGTTTCTGAATGGAATGCTTGGAAATTATTAACGGCAATTTGTTTTCATACGATATTATTCAAATTATTATATACTAGAAATTGCATAATATCTGTTTTTATAAAAATGTACATTGATATTGTTTTAACAATTTTAAAGTCCTATATTTTCAAAATATGGTAGAATATTAAGCAGTTACGTAAATTACACAAAAAAAACATCTATTCAGTCATTTTTCTCATCACATTGTCAGTTAAAAATCAAACTATTATTATGTAATATATAAACTAATAATACATATTAATTGATAATATCCATCTATGTAGATTTAGCAGTTTATGAAATTTATAATTTATATTATTACCAAAATATCATTTATTTATGGTGTGACTGTATACAAAACAAAATTGGTCAAGATGTGTCAATGACGGTGATTAGTTTAAAATGGAAAACTTAAGATAATAGAAATCTATTAAAACTAATACAATTAACATTATATGTCTATTGTACTGAAGGGGCCTTTTTTGAAAGTGAAAGTAATAAGTATGTTTACGTTGACGGACCACTATTAAAGAAAAATACAAACCTATCCAATTTTTCATATGTATGCCTAATTCGATTCTGCTGTTGTTCTTTTGATATTTACATGCTATTACCCCAGAAACTATATACACGAATCGTTCACTTGATGAAGCGGATGGTTGTTTTCTTTTCCCCAATGATACCCATCTCCAACAATCAACTTTCCACAATAGAATTTCTACCTATATCATAAATCTGTTATCCAAATTAGATCTTGAATATAATCTTACTCAGTCATGGAAGCATTTCAAATGGTTATTGAATAACTACTGGTTTGGCGGTTTCACAGCATCAAACATCAAAAAACTACGAAAAGAACACCAAAAGGAACGGTATAGAATTTCAGTGCAGGCGACAACAGCGAAAGGAAAAAAAAATCAAAACTTTAAAAAAAAATCGTTTAGCTCAAAAACCAAAAAAACTCATGAGGACCTATGCACACAAAAAAAAGGAAGCATGCCCATGCCTGGGGCCAGGAATGTCAATAATATCTAAAAGAACTAGACCATTTATAGTCAAATGCCCCAGGTCAAGGTCACTCACAACATAAGATACATAATACAACGGACTTACAGGTCAAAGAAGTGCACACATCCACTATGAGATCAATCATACGGCTCAATCTACATGCCCAAAAAAGAGAATAAACGCTTTACGGTAACCTATAAAGATTGTCGATTTAACTAGACTGTGGAGCAACAGTGAATGGTATTTACTATACAGAGACAAAACTCAATCATTTGTTTTGCAGTGATCCGCAGCCTTTAAACAAGCATAACTCAAAAGGATTCATAACAACAAGTAAAGCGTTATATCTATAACTTTATTCGAGATTCAACAAGATTCATCCATTACTTCCATTACATTTCTACCTTAGTGGCAGAAACCTTGAACCATATTTCAATAGATAAATTAGCATATTTTTCTTCTTTCTCTTTTTGTTTTTTTTTCCTGAACCCCAGGAGATATGTAGATTCCTCTAAATCAAAGACTAGACCAGTCCATTATTAAAGTTCAGGGGTGGATAAGTTAAATATGAACATTATTTCTCATGTTATTCTCATGTTATTCTCAAGATTTAGGTTCTTCTGATATACTTAACCCGGGGCCCTAGACATGCTTTGTGAGTCATACTGCACACCCATGTATGTTGAACAGACCCTTAGGGACCCACTCTAAATATGGATCTATTAGATAGACCCTTATTTGGGGGCCACTCCATATTTGGATGGTGCACATGCAAGCATAATAAGACAATTAGCAAAAACAGAGAAGTTGGTCATGTCAGTGGGATTTTGGGCCAAACACGGGAGGTCTAGTCAAGTGTTAATGCCCTTTACGAACCAATACAAAATATCACCTGTGAGGTTAGTCAATATTTGAAGTCCTGTTGTTCACTTATGAAATTGAAATTGCTGGCTTTTTAGTGTTAGATAATGGGCAATGACTCTTTCTGTCAACATCGTTTGTAGTGTTAGCTATTCACATCAAAAGGCTGTGGTGTGGCGGCGCTGTCGGAAGGTTGGACACTCACAAGAGGGTTAGAGGTTGGAAATGCAGTCGTTTCTATATATAGATATAGTGGTTCTATAACCTACATGTCTAACATCTGGTGTGTTTTCATATTGTTCATAAGTTTTATATAGAAAATGTTTCTATATCACCTCTTTATGTCAAATATCTTTTGTAATTTTCAAACTTTTTATAAACTTCCTTTCAATACCTCTGTTAAAAAGGAAGAAAGAAAAGAGAGAGTGTATTGGGGGCTTGTTTGAAAGGTACATGTATATGGTTTTTTGGAGCAGGGGGGCTTATTGACTACGTAGTGAGTATAGAGATAGAGAGAGAGAGGCTTGCTCGATGATATTGAGGGCTTGTTGAAATATGGAGATCATAGGATACAGAGGGACTTGTTAGACGGAGGGCTTGCTGGAGGGGGGAGGAGACATATTGAATGAGAGGGGAAGGACTGGTTCACTAAATGGACAGGGGGCTTGTTGGAAGAGGAAAAAGGACAGGACATGTTGGAGAAAAGAGCTTGTATTTGATGGATAAATTGAAGACTTGATTGAGAGAGAAGGGGCTTGTTGAAGAGGGTGATTGTTGCTAGAGGAGTGCTTAAATTAAAATTACATTACCAGGAATACAAGATAGAAGCCTATATCAATATAGCTAGCTAGTTACAGCTAGATCTCATTGAGATTGTGTTTCAAGAGCAAACCAAAAAATTTCAGAAATTGAGATTTTATTCACTATTTAAATTCTTTTCATATATATGAATTAGTTTAAAGTAGTTTCATGACATCATTATATT
This sequence comes from Argopecten irradians irradians, assembly GCA_004382745.1. Lineage (NCBI taxonomy): Eukaryota > Metazoa > Mollusca > Bivalvia > Pectinida > Pectinidae > Argopecten > Argopecten irradians. Next base: position 1,026,617 of record SAYR01004057.1, read on the forward strand.
GTAATCTATCTCAATTTTGAAGTTAAAAAACATTTAAAATCCTGAGTTTGTTCCTTTTAAGAACACTGAATTAGAGATATTAAATTTCCCTGTTTGTGAAACTTTGATTGATGTTTGTCTGTATTTGTATTGATAAGTGTTTCAATTTATATTCATAAGTCGGAAATTTAAAGCATGCGGTTCAATGCCGTATACATTTGATATACCTATGAATACGTACTTGGATTATGTTATAAAGAGTTTTTTATGGAATTTCAATGACACGCTAATTTGCTATTTGCTTTTGAGGTTTTTTTTGTAACCGAAAGAAGTTTTACATTTATTTAATGTTGTTTGTCACATGGGATAACATGTAGACTTTACAAACCCGACGGAGATCATTTGATCTACCTGTAAGCTCATGATCAATTCCGTATATACAAAATTAAATTTCGTTTCATTTTGAAGTTTTTATCAAAATGATCTAGTATTAGCACTGACAAGGTATGTTTTACATTTAAAATTTGTGAATATTTATCACGAATAAAAGACTAGATATATGTAATAGGCGCTATAAGAAGTCTTTATTAAAGGTAGCATCTTTTAGTCAAGCTTGCCAATATTTTGTTCTCTGTATGCATTTGGCTTTAAAGCGTGAGGTTGAGAAAAAACTAGCTTTTGTATGTGTAAACTGTTGTGCAAGTTGTACAAAGATCTCGGTGTTAACAGTGATGTATCAATGCAGAAGAGGGACTTTAAATTCCCATGGACTTCTGTAGTGTTTAAACAAAGCTATTCAATATTGACTGTTAACGTTTGAAGTAAGATAAAAGAACTGCGATCAGATTGCACCTAGACATTACTGGTATTTACTTCCGAGGGAGAGATTAATCTAGGAACGATATAGGCTGAAGATTTGTCACATGAAAGATGATACACTATCTATTATCTAGTGTTTTGTAGAATAAAATTTCTTATTCACAATATTACATTACTAGATTAGGCAAAAGAGTGTTTGTATTTTGGATAAGTGTTGACTTTAAAAGTTAAATATTTGACTTTTTAACGCTTTTAAATTGACATTTTAAACATTTAATTGTTAACCTGAAATTTATATCTGCCTTTTTAAATAGGGGGATATTTCTGTACATTTTGAAGGTCCTACATATTTATGCTTAAAGGTGTCCAGTTGTTATAATAAGCACCTGCCCTTCACCTAGCTATAACTTGCACTATAAATTCAAAATCTATATGAGGTAGTTATGAGCTCCTGAGTTGAGTTGTTCAGGTTTTTCCCCAGGTACTCTGGATTTAATTCATTTCCTACATCTGACATATCCTAAAATTCATTCACCCTGCCATCAATTACACAAGTATAAACCGGACATGTCAATGATGCTATTTATATTGTATCTGTTGGAGTTTGTAGGTTTGTATATGGTACTAAATATCAAGTACTATATACAAGTTTGTCTTTAAGTCTTTAGTTATGATGTATTCAATTGCTTTAATATTAATCTGTACACAATCAATTGCTGTATATTAAGTATGATGTGTGATACTTATTTGAAACTTAAGTCTTAACCATCTTTTCCCATTGATATTTTCTAGCTCCATCCCATGAGTATCTGCAATGAAAACCTGAATGAGAAGCACCTGTATGGCTGGGTAGGGGTGATGAAGCTCGAGGCTGTACTCTCCAGGCCCTGTATGTCTCTATACCAACAGGTAAGTCATACCTCTGATTAAATTACAAGATGAAGAGCATATCATGTTATTAGATGACACTGATGGCGATATAAGATATGGAGTGATGGAAGCAACTGCCACTAGGTGGCGCTGATGACATAAGATGTAGATCAGCCGTGCGTTCCATTTGCGGATTCGTACCAGTTGCACTGAAGTGATACGGCACCGCCAAATGGAACGCGTTTGGATTTTTCCATGATGGCGGCACCCATATGAAAGATGCGCTTCGAATATAAAGGTTAAGTATTTTCGGTGTCATTGAAATAAACAATTCATGTAATTTTATCGGATATAAATACGCTCTGCCTTGTTTTCAACAAAGAAAACATTCCGGTGACAAATGAAGAATCTTGGGTCCGCTATCTTGGATACAAGTGGTAAGCTTCTGAAAATGCACCACTTGTACCGGTTCGGTTCGGCTGGTACAGCGCGTTCCATTACAGATACAGCGGGTTCGTACCAGTTGTATCTGCAAATGGAACTCACGGCAGGTAAAAACTCTCACTAGGTGGCACTGATGATGAATTGACAATGGGGTAATGTATTGCTAGTAGCAACTGCCACTAGGTGGCGCTGATGATGAATTGACGATGGGGTAGTAGCAACTGCCACTAGGTGGCGCTGATGATGAATTAACGATGGGGTAATGTATTGCTAGTAGCAACAGCCACTAGGTGGCGCTGATGATGAATTGACGATGGGGTAGTAGCAACTGCCACTAGGTGGCACTGATAATGAATTGACGATGGGGTAATGTATTGCTAGTAGCAACTGCCACTAGGTGGCACTGATGATGAATTGACGATGGGGTAGTAGCAACTGCCACTAGGTGGCACTGAAAATGAATTGACGATGGGGTAATGTATTGCTAGTAGCAACTGCCACTAGGTGGCGCTGATGACATATGTTGCAGAGCAGGTAAAAACTCTCACTAGGTGGCACTGGAGATTATCAATTGTTACCCAGGTATACATTCAGTAGAGGAGTGTCGGTTGATAAGGCCATAGTCAGGGAAGCCAGATGTCGAAGGAGACCGTAACAACACTCACAAAAACTTCTCAGTTTTTAACGGATCTCTGTACAAATGAGTTTGCACCCGTTGGTTCCACACCCGACAGTTACACTGTACATGACCTGGCTGCTGTGGTTACCTAAGATCTGAGCATGCCTGGCCCTGTGATACTCTCTGATACTATCAGCTGTGGTGAATGTCGATAGAATTCCTCATTTGTGGTGAATTTCTGATAAATCTTGTATTTGTGGTAAATTCTTGATAAAATTTGGTATTTGTTTATCATCACAAAGCTTTTACTTCTTACATATGTAAATTGCATGTATAAGTACCATATAATGCTCATATATACCATAATCATAAATAGACAAACCTGTTTAACTTGAAGCCAGTTGATCATGAACTTGGCTGACCTGTTTAACTTGAAGCCAGTTGATCATGAACTTGGCTGACCTGTTTAACTTGAAGCCAGTTGATCATGAACTTGGCTGACCTGTTTAACTTGAAGCCATGCATATATCCGGCCAGTTGATCATGAACTTGGCTGACCCGTTTAACTTGAAGCCAGTTGATCATGAATTTGGCTGACCTGTTTAACTTGAAGCCAGTTGATCATGAACTTGGCTGACCTGTTTAACTTGAAGCCAGTTGATCATGAACTTGGCTGACATGTTTAACTTGAAGCCAGTTGATCATGAACTTGGCTGAAAACTTCAGTAATCTTAAGTATTCAAATAAAGTATACTTTAGTAAAACGTTTTTGCCAGGGTTAAAACAGGGTATTCGCCCCTGAAGATAAATTTGGACTTTCCTTGATGCAAAAGCTACAACAGCTCATTATTCAGGGTGAATGAGTTAATTTGGTTTGATGAAGTTTACAAAATAGTTTACACAATGCAAAAACAACCTCTGTTCAATAAGACCACTTTCTCAGGATCCCAAATGGTCAATTTCATCACAATTCAACCTGTGTATAAAGACCACCTGACTATATAGACATTTTTCTTGGCCCCTCGGGAGGTCTTTGTACATAGGTTTGACTGCTCAACATTGTGATATTGGATCTTTCCTTTTCTCTTCAGTCTTAGTAAGATTCCTTTACAGAGTCTGCTTCATTGTGAAATAGAACGTAAAATAAACCCAAACAAATCCTTCTGACCGCTGGCCGTTATGTAATAATTAGTGGTAGGACCCCGTAGCTCTGTTTTCTGTGTGGTTTGGAACGTGAGACATATTGGTGTGTTATACTAGTAAATCGGGGACAAAACAATGATGATTGCTATCAACTCTACTCATGTAAGCTTGATGCAGGTAAGATATATGGCCAAATAACATGCAACGGACCAATTAGTTACACAGGGGACACAGGTATCGTAGTAAGAGTGTAGGAGAGGTAGTAGCTTACAGCCTGTAGTATAGTGACATGGAAAAGGTGTTTGGAATAAAGAAAGATATAGGATGGCTGAAAATGGGAATCTTAATTATATAGCGCTCCTGCCTGTGATAATCCGGACACCTATAGTCTGGAAAACTCGCAATCAGGATAATTGAATATTACAAACAAATCTTGTTATGACCACTCAAGGGTTTTTGCCTTAGAATTGTAGTTGAACAATATAGGTTTCTTAAGTAGTACAATCTCGGACACAGCTAGGATGTGCGCGATATGTGGAGACCTGGGTATGAATTCTTCTAGGGTATTTAGTTGTAGCACGGCTTTCCCTGTTCTTTCATGGTTATATGTGGCAGATATATACCCCAGGTAATCTACTACCTGTAATCACTTACTCCAGGTAAATCTACATGTAATCACTTACTCAAGTAATTAAATCTACAGGTAATCACTTACTCCAGGTAAATCTACAGGTAATCACTTACTCAAGTAATTAAATCTACAGGTAATCATTTACCCCATGTAAATCTACAGGTAATCTACTACCTGTAATCACTTACTCCAGGTAAATCTATAGCTAATCACTTACTCCAGGTAAATCTACAGGTAATCATATACCCCAGTTAAATCTACCTGTAATCACTTACTCCAGTTAAATCTACCTGTAATCACTTACTCCAGGTAAATCTACAGGTAATCACTTACTCCAGGTAAATCTACCTGTAATCACTTACTCCAGGTAAATCTACAGGTAATCACTTACTCCAGGTAAATCTACAGGTAATCACTTACCCCGGGTAAATCTACAGGTAATCACTTACCCCAGGTAAATCTACAGGTAATCACTTACTCCAGTTAAATCTACCTGTAATCACTTACTCCAGTCAAATCTACAGGTAATCACATACCCAAGGTAAATCTACCGGTAATCACTTACCCGAGGTAAATCTACAGGTAATCACTTACCCGAGGTAAATCTACAGGTAATCACTTACCCGAGGTAAATCTACCTGTAATCACTTACTCCAGTCAAATCTACAGGTAATCACTTTCCCTAGGTAAATCTACGGGTAATCACTTACTCCAGTCAAATCTACAGGTAATCACTTACCCTAGGTAAATCTACCTGTAATCACTTACTCCAGTCAAATCTACAGGTAATCATTTACCCGAGGTAAATCTTAGGGTAATCACTTACTCCAGGAAAATCTACTCACTTACTCCAGGTGATTCTGCCCTGCTGGGAGTATCGCCCATCATTTACCCTAAGTAATTTACTACATGTACATTTCACTTACTTATCTACCTGTTTACCAAAGATAAGTTTACCTGTAACATTTAAGCACAGGTAAATCTGTTTTTTTATATCCACATTGCCTTTGCTTCACAATTGCATTAAACATCAAGCGAGAGAAAAAAATGGAATGAAAATAAAGTCATTTTAAAAGAACTGATATTTAAATTATCTACATGTATTTGTATATAATACAACATTTAACCAATAGGGAGAGCTGGAGCCCCAGTTTGTAAAGCATTAACCACATCAAAAGGCGATATATTCATCTGTCAATAGGATTGTAGCCATTGAAATCTGATGTCCCTCGGTAGATCTGGTTCCCTGCTGGGAGTATCGCCCATCAGTTAGTCTGTAATTAGGTGTTATAGGGCCCAATAATACTGTTTAGGGCGCTATAAGCACATTAGGGAGTTATAATTATAATATAATTATACTGCTCTCTCTAATTATCTACCCTACACCTGCATATCTCTAGGATTTCATAGCTAATATAGGATTCAATGTCAGATTTTTCTGGAGGTTTATTTCGATTTTACTGTGTCGATTCCCGCATGTTGTTGTATGTATGACATGTGAAGGTGTGATGAGATACAGGTATCTTTATACCTACACAGGTATGCAGGTGTTCAGGCACCTACCATACGGGTAGGATCACTACTGTGTTGATGGGAGTAAGGACCTGTACAGGACGCTGTCTCTCATTGCGAAATCTCTCAAAAATTGTTAAATATTTTGCGGAAGTCTTTAACTTTGTTGATTAAAAATTGGTTGATATTTGTTCCAATTATTACACGGAAAAGGCAGAGAAAATGTTTTTAATGAAAGGACAATAATAGCATCATTAGATATCTGCGGCAGAAAGTGTTGGTCAAATTGACCGCAGCGGTCAAATTGACCGCAGCCCTTAAGTTTGAAAAAAATTGAATTACTGTATTCGACCAAATAAGCACCCCATCCCTATAAATGTCCCTTCCCCTTTTTGAGACCTCAATTTCAATTGCCAAGGCATAAATAAAGTCCAAAATTACACAAAACTGTATAGATTTGTTATAACTTTGTCTTATTAGCACCTTTCCATATATTTCTTTTTCAATTTTTAAGCATCCTGTTCACTTATTGGGTTGAATACGGTATTCAGAATTTGTTTCAATTATTGCAAATTATGGCCGACAGATTGACATAACCAAAAATATTGCCTAGTCAGTGACAGCAAAAAGTTGTTTAAGTTTTCAGGTTGGGAGTGGGTATGTTAGTTGAATGTATTGAAATAAAAGCTATCATTTATTTAATTGATCTTTACAATTTGTTAATTGTACAAAGCTAAAACTTAGGGCTATATATATATGCATTCCAAGTATGGATTTCAATTCAGAATATAGATGAAAGACAACTTAATGTACCAGGTATGGCTTTGATGAACCAATTTACAGGTAATGTACCAAAGACAACTTGCTCAGACAGGAAAAACTGTTTAGTATTCATTACTCAACAAAAAAATAATCTTTTGAACTTTTTTGTATAAGGACAATTAATGGTATTTTCAGAGATTCAGAAGAAATAATTTAAAATTTAAACCAATTAGCGTAGGTAATCATATTGGCCAGGTGTGAAAGAGACAGATAATGACAGGTACTACTCAGGTGTTAGACAAGTCGTTAATATAATTATCTTATTATCTCAACAGAAGATGTCAAATTATTCCATTATGAAATTTTTAAATTATGTGAAACGTGCAATGGGCGTTTCTCAATATTATGTTTAGTAGTTTGAATTAAAGGGAAGAAAATAATTTGTAGTTGATGTTTTACGTTGTAAATCTTAGTTTTAATGTCATAAATACGATTGTACCTGGTATGTAAAATACCCAAGTTTTCATTAAGAAGTCAACAAAGTTCTGTTTTAATAAGAAAAATGAAGGAATGTTAGATTTCTTCTTTTCATAACGTAACACAGTGTAATACTAGTAAGGTAAAAATCAACAGTCCATAGCCGACATATGTGGAGCTATACTTCTACAAAAATGGATTAAATTGACGTAGAAACAATTTGTAAATTATGTCTTAAGTAAGACAATACAAACAAAGCCATCCTTTGTCAAGAAAATTGAATAAAACACAAAGGAATCAGTCATTGTTTAAAAAAAAAGAGGTTAGATAACAATGTATCAAAAAAAGAATTCATTGTAGCTCTCCTTCGTAAAGAAATTGTAAGTTAAGCGGGTCGTGTAAAAACGCTTCTGAACCTTCTATAAATCAACCACTGGTGTCGACATACCAGCTTTGAAAAAAAATGTTGGTGGCTTGACTTGACAAGATTTAGGCCTGGTGGCGGAAATCGTTGCGACAAGCAGAAGCTGGAGCCCTTGTGATGGAAAATGGAGCGGAAACTTTATGGCTTGTGATCTGCCGACGAGAGACAGCATTGATGGGGCACTTTGTCCAGACTGACCTTTGGTCAAAGTAGTTTTTTACTGCAGTCACAGCTAGACTTAGTTTTTATGGCAGTGATAATGATTTTTAGGAGTTTCCTGACCTTTGACCTTGGGTCATTTGAACATTTGTACTCTATGTGTGGGGCTACAGTAATGAGATGGACAACAGCTGAACATATCTACAAAGCATAGTAATTGTAAAACCATCCTTAGGCATGTAGACCTAGCTTTATACTGTCAACTCATAAAAAGAATATTTCACAATTATAGTGAAACTTCCCTTAGCAACTACCTCTGTATTAAGACTACCTGCTTTTCAAGACAACTTTCTAAGGGTCCCAAATGGTCATTTATAACACAATTTGACCTGTGTATAAAAACCACTTGTTTGTAGAGATCACTTTTCCCTCCTTGCTTTGGTGGTCTTTATAGACAGTTTTGACTGTAATTGTTGTAAAACAAAAATAATTCTGAACTCACACATTGTGTTCTTCAAATTCTATGTCTTGAGAAAATCTCACGAAAATGCAAATTTCTTAAAATAATAAAGTCTTGATTATCAGCAGTAAATTGTGTTTAGTCAGAAAAAAACTAAGAATGGTTTTGTAAGAAGTATGTTGTATCATTACCTTAATTGTTGAATTTTATTTACAGGCGAGGAAGGCGATCCACAGAGGAGCGACGGCTGTAGTGTTTGATATCACAGAGGTGCCCAGTGCAGCTAGCGAGGTAACTTTTACAAATTCATCAAAGTATACTATATCTTAAAATTTGATATTGATTATTAGAAAAAAACTTATTTAAAAGAAAAAGTTGTTACCTAGTATTATTATTGCGAATAGATGCAGTCAAAGTGACCTTATTCCCATCCATTTGGTCGGGTAGTGTTGTGGTTTAAGCGCATGTATTTCACTTAGTTGTCCAGGGTTTGACCTGGGACACAGATGTGATCAGGTCAGGGGTCACCTGCTCCTAAAGATTTTCTCTGGGTACTCCAGTTTCCTCCAGTTCTGAGATCCCTTGCATGATTATATCCATTAAATACCTTGTTTGCAATTCGTGTAAAATAAAGGAAGTTTTATTATTATGAGTGAAGGTGTTTTTGACTGTTTATGTTATGCTGATAGTTCTACTGTTAAGAAAGAATACTTATCTGATATTTTAAATTGAGAATTTGCCAGAACCAAGAATGCATAAAAAAAAGAAAACACAACATCATACTAATATTTTAGGTACCATTTGCTGAATTTCAAAGCGGACTAACTGAAAACTTAATTTTGCAGTTAAACTCTCGAGTGGATGACCAGCTTGATCGACCAGTAATCATAATCCATGGACTAGAGGCAGTGGAACTGATGCGAATTATCGAGCAGACGACAAACAAAGCTAGAGCCAGAATCCGGTCACAACATCAACAACCTGTAGTACCTCCAGTATGTAGTCTGTCTCCTAAAGTTATTCACCCCTGAAGACACACTTAGATTCTTTTAAATCAAAGAATAGAACAGTCCATTGTGAAATTTCAGGGGTGAATGAAATGACTTTTTGACTTAAACTTCTCAATAGGAAAAAGCATTACAAAAATATCAAAGTTTAGGAACTTTACTCTAATGTTTTCCTATAGGGAATTTTAGTGAAGAAATTTCCTAAGCTTCAAAGATATTCATGAAATTGGGCTCTGGTCTGATATACATTACATTTTAAAATTGATTTATTGATTAAAATCGTCACACAGAATCATGGTCATTCAAATGTTTTATTCAGCATAATAGCAGTCAGAAATGATTGACTTGAACTCTGTGCTTTGTCATTCATTTAACAAAGAATTTATCAAGAAAATATAGAATGGCGGTTTCGTTCTTTTAAAGTGATTGAAATTAAACTACAAAACAAGTACAAAAGTTGAAAGAATGGACACTTCAGTAACAAAGAAAAATTAGATATAAGTTTCTTGTCATATTGCAAGAATCCAGACAGTAATATATGCAAAGCGAGACTGAATTTACATGTTTTTTTCTTTATTTCCTTTCAGAAAAGTACCAAAGAATATTTTGACATGGGCATTTTTGTAGCTGTTTTCTTTCTTTTCTGTATCATCTGTATTATTGTTATTTTAAAGGTAAGAACGGTGCTCAGACTAAATCAAACTATCCTATATAACTTGTATAAAAAAACAAATCAAAGATACGGAAATAAGAAGAATGAAAAAGCAACCAACATATCTGTGTACTTTTGTGTAAAATACATATTTCACACCGACTAAACAAACATTTTTTTTAACTTTATATGAAAATGAAAACAGAAAAGCTTGACTTTAGCAGCCTCTGAAGATCTAGAGCTAAGATCTTAATCACGCGAGTACATTTTTGTCCATAGGTCTTTTGAAATTAAGAGAATCCTGTGCTTTCCCTCTGAAATAATTTTAGAGTCAAACTAAAAATCATGTGTTGAGATTTTTAAAAATGAGATAATCTAATTTACATAGATTGAACGAAGAATTATTTTACACATAGAAACAAAAAGAATGATTAAGAAACAAATGGATACAAATTCTAATCAATTGTAAACTTTGTAAGAAATACTATAATGTATCCTTTTGCTTTTGCAGTTAAAACTTCGACACAGAGAGCAACAGGTAAATTTTCATGACCTCATACATTTCCGATCAAAGTTTATAGGAGTGAAAATTCAATAGGGAAAATGTGTGAACAACATTGCAACACTTTAGCTGGAGTTGGTATAACTGATAATTATTCAATGCCAGTGATTTTTCTCTTTAATCAAAATTTCACAAAGAAAAACAAAAAAAATGACAAAATGAGAAAGATTAATTGTCTGAAATTTCTAATTAATATTATGCATGACTTTTAATATATTTGATATCAGTAAAGTTCAGTATGAAGTTGATTTAATGATCTAATGATTTTCACATTTAATTACTTGGTATGAAATTATTGAGGTTTGTTTATTTACTCATAAGCAAGAATTTTATGTAATAATCATTATTGTTACACAGCCAGTGAATATTTTATATGTGATGTTTTGATGACTAGTACAATGTGTACACTGTCATCTCCATCAGACAAATATCAAGGCAGCATGTGTACACAAAAGCGTACGAGTTGTCTTTGAAATGAAATTTAAAATTGAAGATCAATGATCGATAGAGTGACAACTAGTGTACACATCATACTAGTCATCGAAAGTCATGCACAGGTTGTGTAGTAATATATCATTACGTAGACTATAATTCCCAACCAGAAGAGTTTGTAAAGAAAAAGCAAGAATTTTATTTCAGAAATGTAATTATTAATTGATTTTTAACAAATTATGAACATCTTATCTGTTGCAGCTCTCAATGTCAGCTTTGGCAAAACGTGCAATATCCAAACTCGAAACGAGAAAATTCAAGGGTTCATCATCAGGGAAATCCCTGCGGGTTCAAACACCAGTGTCCGATATCTACAGTAATTCCTCAGGCTCTGAGGGATGTGCTATTTGTCTGGACGAATACACAGAGGGACAGGTAACCTAGCAACCAATTGTTTTAACCTAGCAACCAAGTGTTGTAACTTAGCAACCAAGTGTTGTAACCTAGCAACCAAGTGTTGTAACCTAGCAACAAGGTGTTGTAACCTAGCAACCTAGTGTTGTAAGCTAGCAATGCAAAGTCAAGGTCATTGGCATATTTACATAAAATGGTCCAGATATAAAGAATCATTCATTCAGTTTCATTGGATGCTTAGCTGTTTTTTCAATGCCTGATTTCTTTATGGTTATCAGATATTTAAATTGGAGTAATATTAATGATAATAGATTTCTCCAAATGGATAAAAAAATCTAAAATGGACAATTCAATGAGGCTAAATTACCTTTACATAACCATAAAGCAAACTATGACATAAATGTATTGTTCTACATTCTTTATGAAACATGTATGCTGTACTCATACCTGAGCCAAAATCACGTTCGTTAAACAAATGCAATACATAACCACTGAGGAGTTGGTGAAATTATATTTAGACAAAAACAGGCACCTAATAATGTAAACACACTACTGTAAGAGCAATTTGAGTAGTTCTAGACAAAAAATTCTTTACTACACTGGCAAGGGCCAGGGTTTGGCATACAAGACGTCCGACCACAATGTGTAATGGCCAACAGCAAGCCAGATTGAACATTTCACATACATTTCACTATAGTAAAAGCAACTAATCTAATTTCCATTAGAACTGGTTTGTTTCCGATATACACGCAAATTTGAATGTACTCTTAGATTGAATTGTCCCTTTAAGTATCTTTTATTATTAATCGAGATATCCGAATTAGATGATTATTATTTCATTTTATCTTCAGCATACCTAGATAAAATTGTGTTGAACAATTATGCTGTGAATTGGTAATTTATGACTGATGTTTATTTGTAGGTCCTAAGAGTACTTCCGTGTTCCCACGAGTTTCATCGTCTGTGTGTTGACCCATGGCTTGTAACACATAGAACTTGTCCTCTGTGCCTCTTCAACATTGTTGGTAGGTAGTTCTGAAATTTTTCAGCAATTAGTCCGAGATGTGCAAAATGTCTACAGAGAACTAATACACTGAAAATAAAGGCATTTTATGCAATAGAAAATTTACTGTTGGTTAAAGTAAGGATGAGAAATACCATAGCTTAAATAAAAACACTAAAAAAGAATACCAGGTACCCAAATAATATCTTATGCTTACATTAAATCACAAAGTTAAAGATATTGAAGTGATATTTATACTTTGATAGAAATTGTGATAAGTAAATGAAAATCTTTAGGTGATAAGTGCAATATATCTAAAGTCCAGGGAGGTATATACTTGTCATGTTCCGTATACATTATGTTTTCGCGTACCCAGAAACGATTATGTGACGGTACGTTAAACTCTTCAATTCATACGTTATTATGTGTTATAGCTCAACCAGAAAGTTCAGCAGTTCAGGAAGAGTCAGTGAGAACACGAAATCAACCACAGACCCATTCACGACCAAGTCAACGCGAAGGCCAGTACGACGTTCCTCGTAACACTTCGTACGAGGTACACCAGAGTGTCGACACATCAGCATACCAACAACATCATCATACAGAGCATCTTCATTACGTTCATTCTGCGCGGGACTCGCGCTCAACACGAAGGGTTCTCCACCATGGTTGTCCATCGTGTGAGGGAACTCTCGGATCATCACCATCATCATGTAGTTCATATTTACGCGAGTTTTATCCAAATTATATAGGTCATAGTAAACGGCCACCAGGGGCCAGCGAACACTACCAGAATGTGCGTTACGCACAGGCGCCGTGTTGTAACCCGCCCCACTCACGTACAAAGTATCATTCCGCTCATAGATTAGGGTACAGTGGTACCCCCTATGTGACTACAACTATTTATAACTCAGGAATATCATACTCGCAGTGCATGTCCGTATATGGACATGGGGGCGTTTCGGAGCAATGTAAACGTCATACAAAGACAACGTCGTATCACATCGCCCCCTATTATGCTGGTCATACGCCGAGACATTGTAAATACCCAAAAGTGTGTGAGAGTGAACCGGAATACCATGGCAGTGGACGGGACTTGAGTGTAACGGCACAGTTTGGAAGTTGCAGTAGTAGTAGTGGTTCAGACCGAAATCCAAGTAGTAGCAGTTTGGAATGTGAACTTTGTCGAAATGCTAATATTATGGACAGTAATCACAGTACGTACGGAAGCAGTGATGTACGTGACTACAGCGACACCAGTAGCTGTGAATCTAATATATTCTGGGGAGGGGCACCCGACCAAATGTGTACAGACGGTAGCTCCGACCACAACTCACTTCCAGATATAACGACGCATGCAAACACTGCAGAAGTATATGACTGCAGATCGTGTTCAGGGGAAATTATCCATGGAAATTCTCGTGTGCTTTGTGAAAAAAATTCATTCAATGGTGAAAGTCAGTGTGTATGTAAGAGTGAGTCGTCACTCAACCTTAGTGAGTTCAGTGGATGTGATAGTGTTCATTCCTCTAAGGAAATACTGTGTGAAAACTGCACTGGCAGCCAGGAAAATGTGAAAATGTGTTCTAAGGGAGACAACTCCTGTATGTCGGCCAGTGATACATTGATAGATACTTCGCTGTGTGGTAGTGTTCGTTCAGATACTAGTCACTTGGTAGGTACAAACACATGTGGAAGACCTTTACCGGAAAGACACAAAATATTGGAAGTCGGTGAACGGGAAAACGAGTCGAGAGTTAATTCTGTGATGGTAAACAAACAGACTTGTGATCAAAACAAAGACATCAGTTCTATATTAAACGATGAGTTATACAATACCAGCGGCAGTCATTCCCAGCAATCACCATTACTCATTGCGGGAAAACCAAATAATCTTTATAACTCGGAGCCTGAAGATTCTGAAACATCCCAACTCCATAAATATCCTGCGTTGACACCCAGACCTGTTAGTAAACAACTCGACCTAAGTATCATTAGCAGGAGACTTACTCGCCTCCTCTCTCCAAGAGACATGTTTCCAGAGGCTCATGGGTATTGCCCCTGGCAACAAGCATGTGATAGTTGTCATGGAGACAACCCAGCTACTCGACCATCCATGGTGATGTACTCTGAAGAAGGTAGGTTAAGAAGATTTTGTACTTTAGTATATTTTGTAATAATTTCTATGAAAGTATCGGGAAATCTACTAAACTAATATGTTCTTTCCACTTCTGGTACATTATAATAACCAGGATAAATTCTCCATATTGAAAAATGTCTCCCAAAATTATCTCCGAAACACATGAATCATTTGATTAAATCATATGCATGCAGCCTATGAAAATACATTTTTAAAAGAAAATCACTATTTGTAATATACTCAATCACCTGATCCGGCCAGGTCGTCATTATGAATTTCCATGGAGGTATTCATAAGTTTGTTCAGCCTATAACTTGAGGCCTTTGGAAGAGTCTATATTGTACATATAAAAAAAATAAATAAAAAAAACAAATAAAATAGAAAAATAAAGAAAACAAGCAAATGTTTAAAATTTACTGATATTTGATTACAAATTGTTTACTTTATTTTTTCAGGATCATACCTTACAGTTCCACTTGAAGATCAAGAACATTACAACTCCGTGAATGCAGTATAGACCGTCACAGATTTCAGTATTGTGTCCCTATCCCTATCATTTCTCCATGTTCATAGACCATTCAGGACAAAGTTATCAACTTACCATCTGCAAAATGTATTTTTTTTGTTCAAAAAGTGATTTATATAAGAAATTGTTCAATTAATGGTGAAGTTCAGATAATTTTTTTCACGAGTTCAAGGTCAAATTTTCTTCATTCAATGGTAACCGATATATGGTAGAAAAAATTCTACCAAGGTCAAGGTCAAAGATTAATTTAATCAATAATCAAGATCAGAATTGTTCAATCAAAAGTCAAGGTCAAATATTCTTCAATCAAGGGTTAAGATTTGAGAAAGGTTTATCAAAAGTAAAGGTCTGAAATTATTCAATCAATGGTCAAGGTCAGTAATTGCTCAGTAGATGGTCAATCTAGGATCAATGCCAGGAACAGGTGTCATAGGTCATGTCTGAAACAGGAGTCAAGGTCAGAAAAGGGGTCAATGTAAAATCCTATTTAATCAGAAGTCAAGGTCATCGTATCAGACATATTATTAACAGAGTCGTTGGAGAGCCTTCCTAATAACAGTTGCAAGAGGTTCAAGCTTACTAAGTGATTCTGGTCTTTGACTGGATGTTTGTACATTCTTTCCAAATTAATTAATGTGATATTGTTTGTATGTAAACTGGTGCTATATACGCAATATGAAGTCCTTGATTGCACATGTTTAAATGTGTGTAGTAGCTGTGAATGTATGTGTGTGGTAGATGTGAAAGTATGTGTGTGTGGTCTTGGGTAAATGTGTGAATATTGATGTCGCAGTGAATGGGTGCAAGTTTATCCAAAGTGTTTTTGTGTCAAGTGTTCCCATTGGCCAGTTAGTAGCTGAATTATCCAACTACAGAAGAGATTATATAAATCCTGTTTATTGTAACTGTTTTCTGATTGGATAGCTCTTACAAAGGGTATATATGTATTATTTCCATTAAGTCCTATTTTTGAATTATATTTGTTAGGCGGGATTTATTGGTCTTGTGAATACACATCATGTGTCAATTATGCCTGCTTAAAGAAAGTGAGTGTTTGCAAATATTTGTTAATATCTTTATCAACACACAAAAAATGTGATAAATCTAACCTAGAAATGCAAATCAAGTTTATTATATAATAACTAAGTTAAATATTAAAGTGAATAGTCGGGCAAAGAAAACCAGTCTAAATGCGTTCATTGGCCTTCCAAAAGTTCTCACATATTATTAGGACGGTCAAGTTCTGCTTACGTTTCCCAGTTCTGACCATTAAAGTAAAGAAAATTTGAAAGCATTGAAAGCGAGGCTATGAGGAAATGTAACCACAGACATAGTGAGCCGGGAGGACGTTTTAGAATTCCCATACTTTAAATTAATTTCTTCGTACGCAGACAGATTTTGAAGAGAGATTTTATTTTTCTATTTCATAAGAAATAATTCTGGATACATTCACACCATTTTTACCAACTTTAGCCATCCTTGCCCGACTGTTCACTTTAAAATTTTGACTGTCAATATATTTTAAGGTTTATGTCCATAATTTGACAATATATATCTGTTCTCAAAATAGAAAAAATTAGGGAGTACTTAAAACTTTAAAAAATTTTCTAGACATCCAACATTTTATTATATAATCAGAAATTTTCTAAGTAATAATCCATTTATAACCAACATATAAACCATTGTTTAAACATCTAGCTTGTTATGCATTGGTTATCTCCCCTTTTCCATGCTTACTGAATAGCTGGTTGTTTTAACCGGTAAAATTTTTGCAATTTTGAGTTAAAACAAGGAAATAAAATTTCAGTATGATGTCATGCAAAATTATGAAAATATCGTGAAAATTACTGGCTGTACAGTATTCAATCTTTGCATATTAAAGAGTTAGCTCCCTTGCGGGTAGGTTTCCATTGTGACGTCATCATTTTGTGAGCGCAATTCACGTCATTTTCTCTGAAAAGTATGACGTTAAGCTGGCTAACACATGACGTCATAATCATTACCTACCTACAAGGGTAGATACCTGTAATATGCAAAAACAGAATAAAGTTCAAATTGTTGTGTCAGTTACTCTGAACTCCTAATATAATCCATACTCATGCACCTATAGCTATTGTTAGTTATTATCAAGGGTAGATATTTTCACAATTTTGCAAGATATTGTTAAGTTATGAAAATAGAATTTTCAAAATAATAAGTAATAATAGATACCGGGTAACTACCGGTATATGTAAATGTACTATGATTGTGGAATTTTCTTGTTTTTAGTCAAAAATGTGAAAAGTTTGACCCCCAACAATAACCAGCTACGTGTGGTACGTTAGGTTTTTGTCATAGTGAGATAGAAACAATTCTGGCTCGTTTTCCCTTCCCTGTGTTAATACTCACAACTTGTTCACCCTTGAAGACACATTTGGACTCTTCTACTTCAAGACCTGGTACAGTCCATTATAAAATGTAAGGGGTGAATGGGTCAAGGATAAGTTAAACCGATAGGTTACCCAAGTTTGTGTTGCTACCTGAGTCTTTTTGTTATTCATTGCTATTTGCTTTTGTAAGCAGGCATTGATTTTAATTTGTCATTAGATTTTTGTGGAAATTTTGCAAATAACACTTAAATCTAAATAAGTCATCCCTTTCTATAAAGATGAACCACAAGACAACAAACTTTACCCGGGTTACATTTTGTGTTGAAATCATTTGGAAACAAGTGGTCTTGTTAGCCAGTAATTTTCATTTCAGAGGTCGATGCCTTCTGAACAGGAAAAATACTACATTCTTTTCTTCTTTCAGATTTCATATTAAAAAAAATATGTATTCAGGAAAATAGTCACATAAAATTGTGAAAATTCAGCAAAAACTTCCTAAGAGAAGTGGCCTTTATTTAATCTCTAATGCACCCCAAAACAGTTACTTAATACCTGATGTATAATACCTGTACAAAATATCTGGTACGTAATACCTGGTATGTAATACCTGGTACGTAATACCTGGTGGTCTTTATACAGAGGTAGTTGCTAATGCAAGTTTTACTGAAACTATGACAATCAATGCTTACTGACAAGGGCAAATAACTCTGTATAACATAAAGATGGAATACATTTATAAGTAAAGAGACAATCTTATGTATATATTACGTGTTACTACCTCATTATAGGAGAGTCGAGCTGATACCAGCATTTCTACTTGTACGTGTATGTGATTGTTTTATAAGCTTGTGCAATGTTACAGCAAATATTGGTAAATGCTTTGTTTATTCTGTCATAAATACACTGAATACTCAGTTTATTTACCCTGCCATACTGTCTACCAACTTATTTCCGTGTGCGATTAAATTTCGCAGGCGATTATTATAAAATTACAGAAAATAAACTGTCGCAAAATAATTTCAAATACAAGATCTTATATCAGCTCTCCAACTGTAAAGTGAAAATGACTGTCTGAAAACGTGAAACTGATTTGCTATGAAAATATGTTGGTTTATAGTTTTCATGTATACATTATAGACAATGAAATGATAATCAGCTGTTAAATCTTTATTTGCAAGATATTGCAGTTATCTCCCCTTGTTCAAAGGGCAATACATTTCTTGCCAGTTATCAATGACAAAGTAGATAATGTCTTCTTTTTAATGCAATATTATATAATCAGTATCATAGTCCCTATATATTCAACTATCTCTTTTAAGTACGAGATTATCTCCCTTGTTTAGTTAACATGCAGTTATACCTCTCGTTTTCAAAAATGCATTTATCTCCCTTTGTTCATCAAATATGCAGTAATCTCCCCCTTTTCACTAAATGTGCAGTCACCAGCCCCATTTGCTGAAAACTTGTAACGACTTTTATACATTTATTTACTAAACAGTTATCTCCCTTATTCCCAAACCTGCAGCAGATTGCTTGGCATAGACATGTACTTTTCTTTTCTTGGTTCATATATATTTAGGCCAGTATACCATCGCCTTGGCAACAAGGTTCCTCTGTGGCAGATATTTGTGTCTCATGTTGTTTACTTCATGTATGTAACTAGGTACTAAATAAATAAGACAATACTTGTGTTCAAGAAACAGTGTTTCAACCATAGGCAATACATCAATTTCGAGATACTTAAACGTCATGTGTGAAGTACAATTTACTGTCAAGTAGTCCCAACTCTCGGTGGTCACTAGTAATATCATATTTTGATGTGATTTTGGTGATGTCACAATCACCGAAAAGTTGGACTAAGCAATGTAAATCATACTTTACCGACTTCGTTTTGGTATCTTGAATCCCTGCATTGCCATAGAATACAATCATGTTTATTGACTGACGAAGCAAGAACCTGTGCTGGTATAGCTCCCCTGTAATTTCATAATTGCCTCTTCCATCCTTTTAATAGGAAGAATCGAAAATGTATAAAGGGTTATAAAAGTTACTAGCAATTAGGCCCCAAAATCACAAAACAGGCTAAATTTTAAGTTTTGACTCACAAGGTAGCTAATTATAGATGAGGTTATAAAAAGATGGGTCATTTTTCATTGGCTATGCAAAAACTTTAGTCCGAGACTGTTTTAATGATTCTGGAGCCAAATCATTGACAAGAATGTAATTATCAGCAATTATTGCTTAAAAGTTGGATAAAACATTATGACTGGATCATTATCACCACATAAACTTTAATTAAAGGTTTTTATTTATGGTCAGACAATCGCATGATTACAAATAAGTTTCAATGAATTTTCGTTTAAGCATCAGGACAAGATAGTTGAGCGAGAATGATTGGTTTAAAACCTGATAATTATACAAGTAAGACTTCTCTGATAATCCAATGTGTAAATGAACTGTTGTAATGTTTGATTGTTATTATTTTTTTACAGCATATGGAATTACCATCATGCTAGCAACACAAGTCGTTATTATCATACTAAGATTCTTTATTATTATACAATGTACTTTATTATGACACGTCCGTGTCACAAATGCAATATTAAGTTATCATTCATTCCATGGTGATGCTGTGGAAATACTGAATAAAGTCAGAAATATACATTTCATGTTGTGTCTTAGTTTTCTGTGATAAATGTTAAAAAAAATGCATGAAAATGCAAAAAAAAAAAAAAAATCATTACGTCATTACTGTGAGTGCAATTCATTGTGTTTTCTCCGAAAAGTATGACGTTACGCTCGCAAACACATAACATCACAATCATTATCTGATCGCTAGGGCAAATAACCCTGTAATAAAAATAACCCGCTCCATCTGAATTCGGCGCTATTCCAAGTAAGGAACAGTAGCTTGGGACCATGACGAACGTTACCACAGTGTATCTTGATCCTCTCATTACACTTATCTACCTGGTCGACAGAGTGCCCTACATCTGTATCCTGAGATTAGTGTCCGGTTACTGTGTCAAGGTTTTCAGAGTGTAATGTCTCACTACAGTCCCAAATCTAGGTACATTTCGGCAAGATAACACTACAATTTGTCTCGTCATCTTTGATCATCAAAATCATATGACCTTTGACGCGATAAGGAATTAGATATTATTGCACATTCAGTGATAATTAAAGTATGAAACTTAAATCTTCAGTGATTCAAGATTTTATAGAAGAATTCCACTATCAAGGAGGTCCAGCCAGTTTGGTGACTGCAACACAGAAAGAACATAATAATTAGTTAAAACTGAAGTGCCATCAATAAATGTGATTTACTAACACAAGAAATAAAGATGAACAGAATCTCACACTTTTGGCCATGTGATATGAATTATCCATCATGTTAAAGTATATGAAATGCCTTTAGGCAGATAACATTTAATGATTTAATATTCTTTGATACATTTGTTAATTAATTTAACATGTTTAATGAAGTGTTATTTGATAGTCACAAGTGTAAGATTCTATTTATCACATATTGAAATAACATTATTGAAATATCACTTTTGCTTCCATATGAGATATCCGACACTGATGTGACATTTCTATTACTCATGAAACATCACGTTGGTTGTGACATAATAATCAATTATCATTACTCCTGTTTCTTGGCAGGACTGGACAGTTAAGAGACCAAACTCATTGACCCCTCAAATTTCATAATGGACTTGTCTACTGTTTGATTTAGAAGGCTCTAAATGTGTCTTTAGGGGTGAACGTTAAATGTATAATGTTATTGTCTCACCTTGCCCCACATCCTCGGCCGGTTTCAGCATGGAAGTATTCGTAGAACAGGACCAGATCCTTCCACAGAGGGTCGGTACTGTACTTCATGTCGTCTCCTGTCAAACACAGTTATCAATATTATGCAAATCAGATATTTCATATTCTATCATTTTTTGTTTTGATACAGATATGATAAATCATTTAAGGCTTCCACTGAGTTAAAGGGGTATAAAGGAGGTGCATGTAAAATGTTTGACTAGAATTCGAAGAGTGCAAATCGGCCGGTTTCTCATCTTCTTGAAGCAAATTACAGAGCAGACTGACCTCTATCTCATCTTATTGAATCACATAACATACAGAGCAGACTGGCCTGTTTCTCAACTAACTGAATCACATTACACACAGAGCAGACTGGCCTGTTTCTCATCTTACTGAATCACATAACATACAGAACAGACTGGCCTGTTTCTCATCTTACTGAATCACATAACATACAGAGCAGACTGGTCTGTTTCTCATCTTAATAGAAGCACATAACATACAGAGCAGACTGGTCTGTTTCTCATCTTACTGAATCACATAACACAGAGCAGAGTGGCCTGTTTCTCATCTTACTGAATCACATAACATACAGAGCAGACTGGCCTGTTTCTCATCTTACTGAATCACATAACATACAGAGCAGACTGGCCTGTTTCTCATCTTACTGAATCACATAACGTACAGAGCAGACTGGCCTGTTTCTCATCTTAATAGAAGCACATAACACACAGAGCAGACTGGCCTGTTTCTCATCTTAATAGAAGCACACTTTGCTTCTAGAAATGTTGGATACTATACATCAACTCTAACCTGGAGGGGTGAATAGCAAAGCCTTAAGTGGACAACAAATGTCATAATAAAAATACATATGATTACCATGTAAAGGTCTCCGTCCATCTTTTGGCAAGAATAGAGACACAATTCTATTACAAATCTCCATGGCAACAGCCTGTAGGTTGAGAGTTTGGCCAGAGGTAATGCAGACGGTCAATTCTCCATCACACATAATATGGTGAGTTTGTAGAGCTTCCACAAGTATATAGTTCACTGTAAGTAAAGGTTGAAGGTCACAAGGTCAAATATATTCTAATCTATGGTATATTTGAGGGGATTCCCCCAGTAAATACTTTACGGTAATAAAAGATTAAAGTTCAAAATGTCAAAGATACATACATATATATGTTATATATAAAAGGATTCCTTTGGTAGAGTTCATTAAAGAATAAATCCTGAATGTCAAACACATAATATGGTGTAGGTAAATAAAGGTTAGGGGTCAAGGTCAACCATATAATGGAGTGTCAGAAGAGCTTCCACACAGTATTTAGTTTGATAAGTAAAGGTTCAAGGTCAGAGGGTCAGACACAAAATATGGTGTCTGAAGGGCTCTACCCATTAATTAAAGATAGCTTAAAGTAAAGTTTACAGGTCACAAGGTCAAATGTACATTATGATGTAATTGAGAGAGTTCAACCAGTATATATAAAGTTCAATATAAAGATAAAAATTCTGAATGTCAAACTACTTGAGCACATGTTGTTGTTCATCTCATCTGTAAGGCCTCTATTATATCTTTCACCATAAGTAAAGGTTGCAAGTCAAAAGTCATAGGTCACAAGGTCATATGATCACAAGGTCATATAGTATTTCCTCTAAGATATTTCCTATTTAAAGTCTGTAACAAATTAAATTTTACTTACTACAGAGCCACACTGGTCCTCTCCAATTACTATTGCCACCAAATGTTTCTGAATTTGACTCACCAGGGGAATATTTCACTGGATTCTCCCCAGGAATAAATTCATATGGGTTTTCATCATAATACTGAAATTTGATATATGCCTGTCATATATTCTGGTAATTTAAAACACGTCCATGAAAAAACTGTTTGCTATTCAGAAATAGAATAAAATTTGACCAACTCATGGTATTAGCAAGTGGATGTTCTTGCTAATAATGGTTAAGTAATTTAGTTTTGTCATAACCCGATGAAATCAAAAGATATTGACATCAATGCTTATGATTAATTTTTTAGACAATTTGATAAATTAAAACATGTTTTAATGCCTGATTCTATTGGTTTTTTAGGGATTATTTTCCAAATCAATACACAAGGGCAATGTTTCTATTGTGATGTCACGATAACTTTGGTTTTTGGCACCATTCTCAGATTTTTTACATAGTGGTATGAAAAAATCATTAGCCAACCAGAAAGCCAGATTTAGTATGAAAACAAAGAAAAAAATAATTATAATCAAGTCAAATAAAATACATGCATGAAAACATTTTGCAGTTTTCAGAAATACACAGAAATATGATTAAATATGAAGAATTATAGCGTACCTTAGAAAGGGAGCGAACTCCGTATGGCGATAAGTATAGTGTACCTTAGAAAGGGAGCGAACTCCGTATGGCGATAAGAACTCTTTCTCATCTGTGAGGTAGTTAAGGATTGAGTCCAGTCTTGTGTGGGGTACAACTGATAGAGCGAATCGTCCATCATTCAACTTCCAGATCTTTTAAAATTACAAAAATGATTTTCAATCAGTAAATTAACAAGATCATATCAACAATCTTTGTTATCTTTGAATTAGGAAAAACTTGCATGAACAATTCTCTTTGGCCTCTTGTTCATCATATAAGTTTTTGAGATAGGTTTAGTGTAACATCTAAAGATGGATCTAGTGGACTAAAAGAAGAAGTTTGAGTATTGTATTATAAAGATATATGCAGAGTGAACTTCTAAGTGAGAGTAAATGTGCTAATTTTGATTCAAGTCTTATTTCAGTATACTGGAGACCCATAAATCTGCTTGGATGAAGGTAAATATCAATTATTTTAACAAAACTAATAGAAACTAAATTAAAATAAGTAATTAAAATAAAACAGCTATATATGAAGTCTTTGTGGTATGTGCTTTCTGGTTAATGGAATAGCAAGTAAGGTTGCAGGACAACCTGGACTGGACCAGGACTCGTTCATGCAGTTTTTCTATAATGCTCTCTGATCGGAAATTTTAAATAAAGGAACTTCCTGAAGTTAAGGAATATTTGTGAAACTTGGCACAGATGATGTACATGTACAATATATATTCCCAACCGGTAAAAATGGTGTGTATACATACGTAATTAGAGTGTTCATGACACAGCTGTTCAAGATGTGTATAAAACGGCTGACTCTTAGTGTTGTCTGACTGACCAATCACAGTGCAGGCTACCATGGGAATAAGGCCGACCAAAGAACGCAGCTGTATCACTGATCTATGACCTTTCTTTGACAACACATCATAGTAGAATTTGTCTTCATTGTGCCAGAGACCTGTCCAAGTCAATGTAATAAAATTATCAAATACAAATGCATATCAATGCTGTTAATTCACAAATAATTAAAGAAAGTTTTCAATCAGTTGAATGGGTTAGACTCATCCAGCAAGTCCATAATCGAGGGGAGGTAACAACGATTAAAATACTTCATTGCAACATTATTTTTGCTCCTAATTATAAATTTAAACATTGATTGTTATTTTTCCAGCCATTCACTGATTTGCCATTTCTTTTGTTTGTGTGAGGAAAATAATAATTCCCTACCTCATGGGTGTGACAACAAAATCTCAACCCTTGGGCAAATTCATGAATTGTCTAACCCTTGGCAAACCTAAGGCTGGACTCTAATGAATTACCTATCATGATTTTGTTGTAACACCGCCAAGGTAGGGAAAGATTCTATTAATCACATTATGTAAGTGTAACATCAATTTTTTCCCTGTAATTTTCGCTCACAAAATAATGACAAACGTCGCAACCAATACCTTGTTACCCGCAAAGGTAGATAACTCTAAAATATGTAAAGACAAAATATTTATACAATTTGTTTATAGCCATTAACTTAAGATATCTGATATTCTATAGAAATAAATTATTTAATTAAAATGGTGAAATAATATTTTAGTGCTAAGGAGACATTGAACAGATAAGTGCAATGATAAATACTTAAAATCACCATAAAACTATATAATGTAAGACAATACAGATAATACAATTAGTTCAATCATATTTTAACTCATCATTTCTAGTGCAAAAAATGTTAAAATAAGATTACCATTAACATCTGTATAATTACAATATCTAGAAGTACCTACCTCCACATCCAATGTCCAGGTTTAGGGCCTGGAATATCTTTACAAACTCCTGTAGAAATGATAAAGCTGAGTCTGTGTGTCCGAGTTCTAGAGCCATCTCCATCATATTTAGGGAATACAAAGCCATCCAACCAGTGGCGTCTGCCTTAAAAAGGAAGCAGGCTCAATTATCCCATGTGTTTACACATTGGGAGTACAGATAAAAACTTGTCAAATCTGACACCTGACTTTTCCTGACAATCTGTCTAATCCGACCCAAATGGGCACTCCCACATAATGTTGTATTACACAGGTTTCACTGCTTGATTACTGATGAAAAAGAGAATTCTTCTTCCTTTTGTTCTTTTGACCCATTGACTAATGAGTTATTTGGTATTTAATAAAACCTGTGTATGGATGCCTGGTTACTATGGAATTTAAGGGTGACGTAAGATGACATGGATAATCAAGGGATAAAATTATCCAATCAAAATTGATAATTCAAAGGACCACCTACTTGTTCCATTTCTGTATCATCAGGGCGGGGCGCTGATCTATTTATAGCGCTGATGTTATCCAGTCCCAAGAATCCTCCATGGAATATGTGTTGGTTCCACAGGCATTTCTCCTTCAACATCCTGAAGGATTAAAACTTTGACATGAGGCTTTTTCTGCTTTCATTGTGAAATACAACAGTCCTTAACATGAACATATTTACCTCAAAATGCTACCAGTCATAGTTTAGGCAGTGCTCAAGTGAATCTTTGGAGGGGTGGGTAATTGTACTCGCACTTCTGAAGGAGAGGGGTACATATCCGACTATTAAGTGAACACAAAACTTTAGAGCTATTTCGATAAAAGTTATATGGTTATTACTTATAGTATGAATTTATGAATTAATCAATGATAAGCTAGCAATTGTGCAAAAAACTATCTGAAACAAGAGCACAGTTGATGCAGACTGGAAGGCATCTGATTTTACTAAATTTCTTCTGATTCTATTTCTGGTTGTAAGCACTCATAATAAATGGGTTGAGTGATGCAAGTATTGTTGGGGTAATTTGTACACGTTCATACAATTTTTGGGGTAATTGACAGGTTTTCAATAGATATTTTACCCTTGTACGCATCTTGACTGGGTACCAAACAAACATACCTGACCCCAGTTTCATCAATGTTTCTTAACTTCTTAAATTCTCGAACATAAAATTCCTCATAGAGAAGTATTACAGATGTTGGTTTGATTAGCTTCACACCCTATTAACAGCCAGGTTCAATTAAGGACGTGTCAGGTTTTGATAATGGAGGAAAGCCTAAGTACTTGAACGAAAACCTCCAACCTATGGCACTTGCTAGCTGCCTCACTTAGGATTCAAACTCACAACCTGAAGTGGATCGAGGGCTTGTGGTAATATATCGGGATTTCTTTTAAAGCATTTGGCCACAGCGGCCTTCAATTTAAGAACCTTCTTTAAATCATGTAATGCTTTTTCTATAAACAATCTAAATTTTATGGACTTTGTTAAGCTAAGGAACATTTATGAAACTAGGGCCAGTTATGTTTAGGCTGAATCTGGTTTGCCCTCATTATAAAATACTAAAACCCTTTCTGGGTATCAAATTAACATACAGTCAAACCTCGATGATTCGAACTCCGATGAATCGAATTTCTCGCTGTATCGAACTTTTTGTCTGGTCCCGAATTTCTTCACTATATAACATTACTAACTAACCCATGTATGAATCAAAGTTTTATGAATAAAAGTTCTCGATGTATCGATCTTTTTTCATGGACCATTTGTTATAGAATCAAAGGTAACTGACACTCAATGATTCGAATAAAAATTTACCTATACAGATCAGGTGTTCGCCGATACCCCGCGGCATGCTGTCACACCTAGCTGTCTCGCGACGGCCCTTCGCTGGACAATAGGCATTATGACAGTTTGTGTATCTTGCTTGATATCATCAATATAATTATTTCAACCACGAATAATTCGAAGTCTCAATGTTTCGAAGTTTTTCTGACGGTCCCTTGAACTTTGATACATCGAGGTTTGACAGTATATTGATGGTAGTTTTGGCAGAGTCACTGATTAACACTTACCAGTTATAATTGAGGCTGAGTCTGTTGAAAACCTGATGTAAGAAGTCCTTATCTTCAGAACCACCAAATCTGTACACTTTGAGAACTGACCAAGCATGTATGGGTGGATTCATATCTCCAAAATCGTACTCGCATCCGGGCATCTGTAACAACATCATCGCAATAAAACTTTCATCCAGATATATAGTTACTATAGTCTTAAGTATTTTGTTAGACCAAGGCCTAAATGAAAACCTGAATGTTGAATTTTTCATGTTCATAAATACATAATACATGTACATACATGTGGTCTTTTTGGCTACAATGTACAGCACATTTAATTTGTTTTAAATTAAAAGAAAATTCCCTATATGCTACCTCCACGATTTCTTTGAAGTCTGAAAGAAATATATAAAATGACAACAAGGGAGTGAATTTAAAGCTTCAATTTTCCTAAGGATTGGATGTTGTATTTATTACTTTTTATCTACTATGGCCCCAGTTACATCAATATTCCTTAATCTTAAGTTTTTAAACAATCGTCTTTCAGAGGGAGAATATATATATAATTCAAACAGTACATATGTCTCTTTCACAAATTCTCTGCCTCTTGGCCATGTTCAGGTACATAGAAACAACATTAAGCTAAGTAAAATCCATCTTGAACTTCAAGATGGATTTTACTAGCTTGACGTTTGTTTCTTAATCTTAAGGAATTTTTTAACTTATACTTTTCCATAGAAAAGCATTATAGATGTTAAGGACAAAATCTTAACTTATGGAACGTTCCTTGACTTTTGTAATACTATCCAATGGAGAATTTTAAGTTATGGAATACAGATGAAACTGAGCCCAGGTATTTTTTTACAGTTACTTTGTACATACCTGTCCTGAAGGATGAAGATATCGATCAGACAGAAGTAGCAGCAACTGGTCCTTGGCAAACTCCTTATCCAGCCTCATCAAAGGAATCATCTGGAAGGCTGTATCCCATGGGGCAAACTTCAAAGTTGGGGGAAAGGTAACATTAACATTTTGAAAACGATTTTGAAACAATATTTTGGTTAATTAGGTTAAGATTTTATTATTAGGGTCATTTAAGGACGCGTACGGCTTCCCATGTGTGCAGAGTGTTGTGGTGTGTGTGAGTACCTGTATGTTTTGGGAGGCTGCAGTATTTTTATGTTGTGTCTCCTTGTAACCCTAGAAATCTTGCCCTGTAACAATTTTATTTCTGCATATAAAGCATTTTGCATTTTCTTAAACTTCAACATATTCGCAAATATACAAAAATTTATGATGAAGGATGTTAATTATAATTTACATTGTGTTAAACTCTAGAATTACAAGACGTTCCATATAATTATTTGTGAAACATCTAAATTCAAATTCTTATTAGAAAATTTTGTATATTGTGAAAAAAAAACAACCCAAAAAACCAAGCACATTCGTGGAATTTCCATCCCCGCTTTCAGGACATATTGTAGGTAAACATTATTGAGGTTAGGTTTAACCTTGGTTGAAAACATAAAAAAATAAACTGAAGTCTTATTCAGATGTAAGATATTTTAGAACTTGGCTAAGCCCTTAAAGCATTTAACTTTGTTACCAAGTTTTAACATTTGTTAGTTATTAAAGCATTGATGTTACAATTTTTAACTTCATAGGGGTATGAAAGAAATTTTGTTTGCAAACTGTGTGAATCCGCGTTTCGGAGAAAGCGGGGGATAAAAAGATTACAGTTGATTAATAACTCTTGTTGGCCTTAAGTTAGGGTTGTTGTGGTGATCAAGTGATTTTGGTGTTTCAACATAAAAGCATTTGATCTCCACCTCTGGGGTTTGAGTTGTAATCCAAGAAAGTTTTCCCGATTTTGACTAAAAATGAGAAAAATAAAATTCAGCGGGTTTTAAAATTAGTTATCTGACTATGGGGTTACATATAAGTATAAATACATATTTCAGATTTTTTAATTGAGTTTCCAGATCAAATTTTCAAATTTTCGATTCAAAAGTGATGGATGTCCCACAAAAATCACCAAAATATTTTCCCTGAGAAAATAACCAGCTACTATGTGTTTGTACATAGATCTATTGGATGCTACTCATATAATGTGTCTCACACTTAATCAACAGAGTTATTCATATTCCGTCTTTGCATATTACAGAGTTAGCTCCCTTGCGGGTAGGTATCGGTTGTTACGTCATTATTTCGTGAAACCATGCAATTCATGTCATTTTCTCAGAAACATATTACGTTAAACTCCCAAACACATGACGTCACAATCAATACCTACCCGCAAGTGCAGATAACTCTGTAATATGCAAATTCAGAATATATATATCCATGTGCGTGGTTTCATACCATATCATATTGCCTTACCCACGGAAATTCCCATTTATCTGGAACAGATATGATGTCATGTGCGTTGAAGTGTGACCACTGATTATTCCTGATGGTTGATACGTTTCTTGTTTTCTTTAACACTCCACAGCAGCCGAGCTCTTGTTTCTCTCTCCTGCGGACTTTCTCGAGCCACTCGGAGACATTATAACCATAGTACTGTTTGTGCCAGAGTAGTCCAGCACAGGCCTGTCTCGCCACGTTGGACCACTTCTTACCCCACGTCACTGGAAACATCTACAAAAGTACATCTGTGCCTTACTGTAAACCAATTTATTTTAATGGTGACTTAACTTCGTATTTACATATACCCTACACCTTTTTCACAGTGATTTAGTTTTGCAATTTGGAGTCATACAGTGTAACCAACTATCTTTCTTGGCTATTAAATTTTGCAATTTCCATTTCAAAGCATTTTCGTGGAAATTATGTCGTTTCACAGATTTAACATTCAATAAAAATACTTTTCAATTTATTTGTATAAGAATTGCTGAAGATGTTGATTTCACAGATTTTCATTTTTGCCACGATTAAATCTTCGGGTGTTCTAATTGCCCACAAAACACAAAAAACAAATTTAACGCACATGAAAATAAGTTGCTTTAAATACTTATACAACAAAGAGCATGATAAAATATATTAGCACAAAATAGCCTGTTTAGCTTCTATAACCATAGTTATTTTAGCGGTTCATGTACTTTTATTTTAGCGGTTTCTCCCATACTGAACCACTGAACTGCACTAGTTCCTATCCGCGTTAATAAATTATAATTTACAGTTTTACGCATTTGCGCTAAAATTTGACAGCACTTAAATAAGTACATTTATAGTATTTTATAAATATCTGCTACACAAATCTCCATACCGACTTATAAAATGTACTGGCAGCCATTGACCTCTGTTCAATGACCTCCTCAACGTGGTTCGAGACGTCCCACAAATTTTTGTCGTTACAGTTGTTTTTTGGATACAGCCACCAGCAAACTTTTTTGTAACCACCAGGGGGCACTGTCAGCTGATAAACAGCAGCACATTTCGTCGTAGGTCCTTCCCGTCGTACTGCGTCCTTTTCTCCTGTAAAACACAATGGAACATATGAAGTCTCAATAACGTAAAACCTAAGATTATTTTTGTAGAGAAATATATAGCTGCTTTAATTCATTGGGTATAAATTTGCTATCTTTACAATTTTTAAATATGCAAACTTAAATACTCGCAAACAAAATGGAAAGAATTACAAGAAAAACAGCATGTATGGCTTATAACAATATGCAGACTATTCTCAAAACAAATTAGTAAACAAGAAGAAATCATGATATTTTTCTCCTCACTAAATCAAACAAATACTTTGGATCATCGATTATCTGAACACTTGTATCCCCAGCCCAAACCGTATGGATTTTTACAACCTGATTTTTCCTCAACGGTATAATAGTAGAACAGTACACAATCATTTCTGGTGATGTTCACAATCATTTCATTTATCAAACTCACCCTGTAAACGGGAACTTTATGTGAGGGAGTCTAATTTGTGAGACAGATCTTATATGAGGAGAAATACAGTACAAACATTTCTTTTTTTAAACTTGAAAATCTATTCCTAATAATTGTTTTAAAAGCTTGTAATAATGATGTACATATTCAACAATATCTGATGTTGAAAAATATAAAGTGAAAATTGAGAAATTACATTACTTTTTAAAGAAAACATCTAAAAATGGTTGTGAAATTTGCTGACGAGCTATAACACACATACCATTGACAATATAGTGATGGAAGGCATCCTTATAATATGGCCGCCCTTTACGCTTGGAGAGACCTGAAGTGATCTTATCATCGTTCTCTGTAAATACTATTTCTGGTGGCCGCTCTGCATCATCAACACCAAGCCTAATTACAAATGACCCTAGTGGAAAATAAAACAAACATATAGTCTAATCAGGGCCAAATTTCACGAAGTTGAACATTTCTTGAATTTAAGGAGTCCCTTAACTTAAAATTCTCCACAGGAAAGCATTATGTATTTTAAGGAAGGCTCCTTAAGATTTTTTCCTTAACTTCTGTAATGCCTTTCTATGGAGAATTTTAAGTTGAGGAATTCCTTAAAGTTAAGGAATGATGATGAAACTGGGCCCAGGGCCAAGTTCTATAAACTTTCATTAACTTCTGGAATTCCCTGACTCTAAATTCTCCATAGGAAAGCAGTACAGAAGTTAAGGAAAGTTCCCTTATACAAGACTACTTCTGTAATGCTTTTCTATAGAGAGTTTATTTTAAAGAATTCCTTTACATACTGGCACCAGACCTTCCAACCATCACTGCTTTATATGGGCACTTACTTGGAATCTCAAATAGCCAATTTCTTGAACACAATTTGACCTGTGTATACAGATCACTTGGCTAGAGAGACCATTTTTTTCCCTTAGGTGACCTTTATAGACAGGTTTGACAGTACATATTTGAATGCATTTTTTGTGCATATTATCAGTGACAATTCAAAGATAAATGTTTCATGTTGGTTTTAAAGAAAAAAAATCATACAAAAACATTTCCATTGACAGTACTTAAGTGTGATAATATGATAAGTAGATTGAACTAGAAATTAATTTTGCAATTGTCATTTGAAAGTGATAGTAATGGTACCATTTGTGAAATAGAATAAATCAGAAATTTAATTTTGTGGGGGACATTTGTAGACCTACCTAGCGTGTAATCAGCTTCCAGTACAAAAGGAGATGTCTGTGACAGTGTAGGACGAGGTGTATCACTCGAGGATTGGCCAGCCCATGTGTTTCTGATAAAATCATCATAAAAACATGACTATAATGAGTTACCTTGATTAAATCCTAAAATCGTAAATTAGAAACATGTTATGCTAATGTATATGGAAACACTACTACCGTATTCGACCCAATAAGCGCCCAGGGCGATTAAAAACTGAAGCAACTCAGGTGGCGCTTAATAGAAACAAATTTGGAATTGCCTTTCATAAAAATAATCTACAAAGTAAGCCATAAATCAATTTGCAGAAGAAATCAGTAAAAAAACCAACAAAGTTTTGATATTTAAGTCTGCATATATTTGAAGTAAGTGAAATTGAAGCCTAAAAAAGGGTGAGGGGCACTTAAAGGTATGGGGGCGCTAATTGGGTCGAATACTGTATGTTTAAAATGTGTGACATTGAAAACAGTTTAAGTTTATTTTGTTTATGTGGAGGAAAGCTGAGAGGGGGGAGAGGGAGTGGGTCTGGGAGTCTTGTGGGTGAGGGCTATGTGGAGGAAAGCTGAGAGTGAGGGAGAGAGAGTGGGTCTGGGGGTCAAGAGGCCGAGGGTTATGTGGAGGAAAGCTGAGAGGGAGAGAGAGGGAGTGGGTCTGGGTGTCCTGTGGGTGAGGGTTATGTGGAGGAAAGCTGAGAGTGAGGGAGGGGGAGTGGGTTCGGGGGGGGGGGGGGGGGGGGGGTCCGAGGCCAAGGGTTATGTGGAGGAAAGCTGAGAGGGAGGGAAAGAGAGTGGGTCTGGGTGTCCTGTGGGTGAGGGTTATGTGGAGGAAAGCTGAGAGGGAGGGAGGGGAGTGGGTCTGGGTGTCCTGTGGATGAGGGTTATGTGGAGGAAAGCTGAGAGTGAGGGAGGGGGAGCGGGTCTGGGGTCTTGTGGGTGATGGTTATGTGGAGGAAAGCTAGGAGGGAGGGAGGGGGAGTAGGTCTGGGTGTCCTGTGGGTGATGGTTAGTGGAGGAAAGCTAGGAGGGGGGAGGGGGAGTGGGTCTGGGGTCCTGTGGGGGAGGGTTATGTGGAGGAAAGCTAGGAGGGAGGGAGGGGGAGTGGGTCTGGGTGTCCTGTGGGTGATGGTTATGTGGAGGAAAGCTAGGAGGGAGGGAGGGGGAGTGGGTCTATGGTCCTGTGGGGGAGGCTTATGTGGAGGAAATTGAGAGGGAGGGAAGGGGAGTAGGTCTGGGGTCTTGTAGGTAAGGGTTATGTGGAGGAAAGCTGAGAGTGAGGGAGGGGGAGTGGGTCTGGGGTCTTGTGGGTGATGGTTATGTGGAGGAAAGCTGAGAGGGAGGGAGAGGGAGCGGGTCTGGGGTCTTGTGGGTGATGGTTATGTGGAGGAAAGTTGAGAGGGAGGGAGGGGGAGTGGGTCTGGGGTCCTGTGGGGGAGGTTTATGTGGAGGAAGCTGAGAGGGAGGGAGAGGGAGTGGGTCTGGTGTCCTGTGGGTGAGGTTATGTGGAGGAAATTGAGAGGGAGGGAGGGGGAGTGGGTCTGGGTGTCCTGTGGGTGAGGGTAATGTGGAGGAAAGCTGAGAGGGGAGGGAGGGGGAGTGGTGTGGCGGTCCTGTAGGTGAGGGTTATGTGGAAGAAAGCTGAGAGGGGGGAAGGGGAGTGGGTCTGGGTGTCCTGTGGGTGAGGGTTATGTGGAGGAAATTGAGAGGGAGGGAGGGGGAGTGGGTGTGGCGGTCCTGTAGGTGAGGGTTATGTGGAAGAAAGCTGAGAGGGAGGGAGGGGGAGTGGGTCTGGGTGTCCTGTGGGTGAGGTTTATGTGAAGAAAGTTGAGAGGGGGGAAGGGGAGTGGGTCTGGGTGTCCTGTGGGTGAGGGTTATGTGGAAGAAAGCTGAGAGGGGGGAAGGGGAGCAGGTCTGGGTGTCCTGTGGGTGAGGGTTATGTGGAGGAAAGGTGAGAGGGAGGGAGGGGGAGTGGGTCTGGGTGTCCTGTGGTGAGAATATGTGGAGGAAAGGTGAGAGGGAGGGAGGGGAGTGGGTCTGGGTGTCCCTGTGGGTGAGGTTATGTGGAGGAAAGCTGAGAGGGGGGAAGGGGAGCAGGTCTGGGTGTCCTGTGGGTGAGGGTTATGTGGAGGAAAGGTGAGAGGGAGGGAGGGAGTGGGTCTGGGTGTCCTGTGGGTGAGGAATATGTGGAGGAAAGGTGAGAGGGAGGGAGGGGAGTGGGTCTGGGTGTCCTGTGGGTGAGGTTTATGTGGAGGAAAGCTGAGAGGGGGGAAGGGGAGTGGGTTGGGGTGTCCTGTGGGTGAGGGTTATGTGGAGGAAAGCTGAGAGGGGGGAAGGGGAGCGGGTCTGGGTGTCCTGTGGGTGAGGTTATGTGGAGGAAAGCTGAGAGGGAGGGAGGGGGGTGGGTCTGGGTGTCCTGTGGGTGAGGGTTAAGTGGAGGAAAGCTGAGAGGGAGGGAGGACTATGTCCTTGACGGATCTCAGGTAATAAATAATCAAACCAGGTACATTAATTGTATCTGTACCAGAATTTCGAGTGAAGATGGGTATGAGGTAATAGAGGGAGGGGATAATATATCAAAGATAACAAGGATGATATTACCTGTACCAGAACTGTGGGATGACAGAGATACAGGCTGACTCATCAGACCTGTTGTGGAGGGTATAAGAACAGATCAGACTACCACTAGTATCTTTACCATACTCTGTGTAGATGTCCCAGTAACGGCCTTTATCAAACACACCTAAAAGTATAACACCTTGCAGTTAAAAACTTTCAAACTCAAATAAGTAAAGGACTAGTAAATGTTTTCACTCCCTTCAGTGTGAGACAGTAATATCAAGAGTAATAACTAAGAAGTTTAAATTGTCAAACACTTGGCAAGCCCCAGAAATTAAAGAATCTTACCCTGAGAATTGAGATTTTCCTTCTTTCACTCCCAAGAGGCTGAATGATTCCTTTTCTCTTAACTTGACTACTTTTTGATTTATTTTCTGTTGGCCTTGCATATTTGTTATTTTTTAATCTATCATAAGTGTAATTTTTTAATATTAAATTATGATTATGTGGTGATAAGACAGGTAAATAGCATGACTCTCCACCTAAAGATCTTAACAGAAATCTAGAAATGTCTGACCCATGTCCATACATGTATCAAAACAGAACAAGACAGGACACATATGGGGACTATATACCCTCCCCCCACCCCCTCCACCATATTTCATGGTGGGACAATTTACTGATTTTAAATAATGTCTCTTTCAAACATAATTTTGGTATTGTATTACAGTCAAACTTTCCTTAGCGACTAACTCTGTATAAAGACCTCCTGCTTCGGATTAAAGACCACTTATTAGGCAGGTTGTCTTTATACAGAGGTGGCCGCTAAGAGGTTTAACTGAACTTCAAAGTCACAAAATGTTACAAATTTTACCAGTGTCCATGATTTCAAATTCTGTATCTGTGTTTTCCCTTTCGACATTCTGGTTGCGGAGACTGACATAGGGGAATTCCTCTATGGGATACCTGTACAGCGACCGCATGTAGCTATGGTCTGGGGTGTTGTCTAGGTAATAGTAGAGCTCCTTCACATCCTCACCATGGTTACCCTACAGTATACAATCATATAAGATATTCAGGATCAAATCAGTATAAAGTTTTACAGCTTATAACAAACACGCTTAGAATAAAATCATGGTTATAACTTAATATTTTTTGTTTTCCGTCAACGTGTCAATTACCGTAGATTTAATAAAAGTGTAAAAAGATCTTTGTGTATAAAAAGTGATTTTTATCCATAGAGGTTCGTTATAACCATGTTTTACTGTATGTAAACATTTTAGCAAAAATGATATTTTCCCCGATTTCATAGATCAATGATACGGTTGCAAAAATCTGATACGTGAAATATAACAATTGGAGGAAATGATCCCAGAGTTTATAATTTTGTGTCAGAACAAAAGGCCTATGGGACCTTGCTTATTGCAGATTAGACATCTTTGTTTGAGGTATCTTGAATCAATACACTAATACTGACATGTATACTATGTACAAACCTCTGGTCCTGCCAGACCAAAGAGCCTCTCTTTCAGGAAGGGGTCTTTACCATTCCAGAGGGCTAGACCAGCACATAAACGTCCCTCTAGGTCAGAAACTCCCATCAGCCCATCCTCCCCCCACATATATACTGTTTTCCGCGCGGCATCATGACCAACTGCATTCCAGCTGTCAAAACAAAATCCATCACCATTTTCAAAACAGTTCCATGATTAATAGAATCTTTCCCTACCTAGAGGATGTGACAACGAAATCACACCCCGAGGGGTAATTCATGGACATTCAGGAATTCCCCCAGCCCAATAAGTGGCCCCATCACTATAAGTATCCCTACCCTTTTTTGAGACCTCAAGGTCACATACATTTACCTACAGTTTTAAATACAGAAACTATGAAAGCTGTGAAGATTTCTCTATTTGATTTCTTTTGTAAATTGATTAATGGCTAATTACTATGTGCAAAAATTTTGTGAAATGTCAGCCAAAATTTGGTCCTAATAAGCTCCCTTTCATTTTTCAATTTTTTAAATGCCATGAGCAATTAATTAAATAGATCAAATATGGTATTAAATATTCAAAATTTACAAAATACTGTATCCTTACCAACTATCATCCCTGACTTCAGTATCTTCCCTCACTGTTCCCCACTGTCTGTCAGATAAATACGGTCCCCAGAACTTCACATCATACTCGGTTTCTGCCTTTTCCTCGTCGCTTGTAAGCGATGTCTTGGCACGCTTGGTTTCAGGGACATCCTCCTCACCAAAGTTTCTGTCATATTTCTTTTTTGACGATGCACTTCCCATGCTTTGTTTCCCCGAGGCACTATTTACATGAATTCTCAAGCATTTAAATAGATATTTCTAGCCTCTTAGATCCATTTCTATACTGCGACATGGCACTTGTGTGCAGCTATGACCAAGGCAAGACCCCTTATTTATTAATATGCTATGACTTCATTAAATTTATACTGTACTGAAATGATCTGGATACAATATGGAATTGCAGGTTTCAATGTGCTAATGTTCCTTATATACATTATATATCTTACTGTGTACACATATATTATATATACCTTTGTTTCATTCTGCTATCCATTTCCTTCCTACGTTTCCTCAAAGACATCCTTGTATTGTGGGAGGCTTATATCCTGTCAAAGCAGCTGGTATACTTTGTATACGAAGTATATACACAGGTTCACATAATATCAGTAAATAACATTAACAGTATCTGATATGTGATCTGATATTATGTCTACATAATACGTGTAATTATTACATATAGGCCTAGTATGCAGGTCTAAATATGTTACATGTACACCTTCATCAAACAATGTAAGATTTGAGTTTAAAGTCTGATCGATGATTACATAATAATTATCATACCAATAAGAAATTAAATTGAACTCTAGTTTCTATTATTAAAATCTGTGATAGCCTTCTTTGTTGACTTTGTTTTAAGTTCAAGTTGTCATCTTGCATGCAAAGATAATGCAACTGTTACGTTAGTTTACAAGCTGCTGATGCAAGACTTAGGTTATTCTGCGCATTTCTGTTGTTGTTTTTAATGTTTTGAGTCCATGAGTTCCATCGATCCTTGATGGTAGAGTCTAGATCTGCTAGGCCTATACACTGACATTCTCGGCGTAAACATGTGTTT
Organism: Argopecten irradians irradians; assembly: GCA_004382745.1. Classification (NCBI taxonomy): domain Eukaryota; kingdom Metazoa; phylum Mollusca; class Bivalvia; order Pectinida; family Pectinidae; genus Argopecten; species Argopecten irradians. The sequence continues at coordinate 1,064,874 of SAYR01004057.1, forward strand.
ATGCTTTCGCTTCACATGTTTTCAATCAGACGCTTCCTTTTGGGAGCGGTACCACTATTTCAAGCGTCCGTAAAACAGTGATCTACTTTCCTTTTTAAACATTAAGTTATGTTCCTCCTGTATTAGCTTTAGACGGACTTCAAAACAATATTTGATTAGAAATCATTTAAATCCTGATGTGTTAATATAAATGAATTCATTTTTTATCTGATATAGTTAGATAACGTTGTCAATAATTAAAATGTGTAAAACTCAAAGAAATCAAAACGATAATGTGAGGATTTAATCAATGCATGGCAATGTTTTTGGCTTTATAAACATTAGCGTTAATTTCTGTTGCATCATTTTATCATTTATTATCAAGTGCCACAGCTGGTCGCTGATAATCTTTCTGGTTTTCATTTTTTAATTGGAGTTATGTCCCCTTTCCGAAATATTATGGTAAACTTTAAAGTGAAAAAGTCCGGCAAAGGAAGGCTAAAGTCGGTAAAATGGTGTTGATATATCCAGTATAATTTCTTATGAAATAGGAAAATAAAACTTCCCGTCAAAATCGCTCTGCATGCGAAGAAATCAATTATATTACAGGAACCATAACATGTCCACCCGGCTGGTCAGTCAGGTGATATTTTTTCCGCTTCAACAGTAGCTACCCGGCTGGCTATGTCTACTTAATCTGTTGACATTCCCCCACAACCTCAGGGTTTTCCCATAATTTCAATGGTCAAAACCGGACAATGTAAGCAGAACTTGACCGTTGTTTTGATATATAGGGGCTTTTTGAAGGCTAGCAAACGCATGTAATTGCCCGACTATTCACTTTAATTTTCAGAACAATAACCATAATCTACACACTTTATTTAATTGCTATATATGACACTTCAATTTTATGAACACGAACCAACCACATTACTTGTGGTATCCAGATGGAATTGGAGTCTCAAGTCAAGTTAATTTACTAGAGTTGTAGCCCTTGATAAGGGAATCAGCATCGTTATAGAATATTATCATAATATACTTTTTTTGTCATCTCATGCAATATTAAATTGTTGCTTGTGACATTGTAATTTGGTTTACTACAGCAGTTAACAGTTTAACAAATGCCTTAAAATTGTTTTATTCTCTATCATGTAGTTATGGTCTTTCCTATTAAGCCAATTTAGTCCCAAAGTTACCTCAGCTGCAGGCCAATGTCCAGAGTCATACTCACCAGACTTGTAAAGAGATATAATATACAGGCACAAGTTGATTGTGACTATAATTAAATGGAAAACCTAATAAACAACCAGTACATATCTTTATTACAGAATTTCATGTCAATATAAGTGCGAGTTAAGTTTACTGAATTTAGTTAGCATTAGGTATGCTCTTAAACAAATATCCATATTGTACCAATTAAATTTTCTGTATATTAACTGTTTTCACAATTTCCGACATGAAAAGTGTAAGAATATAACTACCACTAAAATATGTATGTTTACGGTATTCAGAATGAAAACCTTTCAAAGTCGGGAGGGCCAAGACAATACATTCACTTTTGTGGAATTTTATGATTGATTTTTTAAATATTCTGCTTGTTTTAGGGTGTTTGCTTTTCTCAATTCAGTGCGTCCACAATTGACTATTGTGATGATTGACTAAGACTTATTTAACTTTATACAACATCAAAGAAATGTAGATATTTTGTTTTGAAACTTAAGATTATTCTATCATTTAAGCCTTTTGTTCTATTGAATATCTGCTCTTGGAACTCCAATTAGGTGCGGATATTTAAATAGTATGTAATTTTGTTTGTGAGAAAAATTAAGTCACTAGTTTGAGTGTATACTCTTATCGACACTTAATTTTGCAGTATATAAAGTTAAATAAAAGGTGTACACACCTTTACCAAACAGCTTTTAATTTTTAAAATAGGAATGTTAAAGTTGCTCAATATGAAATACAGTGGAACTTGTTTGATACGAACTCGGATAATTCGAAAACCCGGCTTAATACGAAGTACTTTGCTGGTCCCGGCCGAATTCCCTCTTTATCTTTATTTAAAGAACTCGGATAATTCGAATTTGGAAAACTCGAAGAACTCGGATAATAAGAAGTACATTTTGGGTCCGAATGACAAAAATCATACATAAAACGTTCTTATAACTCGAAATGAAATTTTTTGGACAACGAGAACGCCGAAAATGCCGATTTCTTTTTCATAAATCTGACGTAGAACGGCATTTCAAAATATATATCTGTTTTATTGTCATAATTTTGCAACTACCATCGGCGATTTTGACATCTCTCTCGTTCACATCGTTTTACGACATGGAACTAGTCTATATAGTACCAAGTAAAGAGATCGTCAGTAGACACGAGAACTCGCTTAATTCGAACGCTCGGATAACTCGAAGTTTTATCTCGGTCCCTTCGAGTTCGTATTAACCGAGTTCCACTGTAATTTATTTTGCTTCTGGAGCATGCACAATCAGTACTTCATTCCATAGGTCATAGTGCTACGGATTTTTTTAGGGATGCAGTTAGTTATTTTTTTATTTTTTATTCTAAGTAAAATTAGAAGCTAAATCTTTTCAAAGGTGGTAATGGTGTAAATTAAGCAACTTTTATAACCGAAGAAAAATACTAAATCTTCTGCTCCAGTTTGATTGAGAACAGGAGATCCAAAAAGGATCTTGGTGCCCACCAAAAAATTATCTACGTCTGACAATGGAAAGAGGATCTTTTCTCTGATTTTCAAACTTTTACTACCGGGTATACCGGTATATTACTACATATGAACTTTGAGAGAGATACTTTCAGGATTTTCTGAGATATAACAAACTTCAATAATCAGAATCCAACTAGACCCCTAGAGGAACCTGCACATGAAATTTGAGACAGATCACTTCATTACTTTCTGAGAAATAGCTGCCTGGTGGCCATCTTGTTGACCGATTCAGTCCCAAAATGCAATATGCCCTAGGGGAACCTACATATGAAATTTGAGAAGATCCCTTCAGCATTTTCTGAGAAATAGCGATAACAAGAATTGTTAACGGACGGATGGACGAAAGGCGATTTGAATAGTCCACCATATGATGATGGTGGGCTAAAAATACCATATCATCAATTCCCGAACAATCTAATAAAAATATGTTAATTTTCATAACGCGGTCTTATATATCCCCCAGCATCATCCTACATAACAATGCAGTAATAGGTAAAACAGTAAAAAGAATCATAGATTTACATTGGGGATCCTGCAGTTGCTTTAACTTAACTTTCAGCCATCAATATGGATGTTATGAATGTTTGCAATAAACATTTTATTTTTCTTTCAGGAAAGTAATAGCTTGAGGCCTTTTACTTCAAATTGATTGACAGATATACCAAAAATAGATGTGTTTTTGTATCATCAATATTCGATTGTTAATACATGTTTAACCGATTCAGATTACTTTATCGTAAACAAGGACAATACAAGTACTTCTTTGCCATACATAGCTCATGCCAGGATGACAACATCTCATATGAAATAAGTCTAGTATAGCAACACCTTATTATTGTTATGAGGATCGATGCAATATTTTTTGCGATCATTACTTTTGTTTAAAATTTGAAGAATAATATACAGGTAATGATTTAATTTGATAGTTTATTGAACATTTTTTTTTCTCTCTCCGTCTTACTTTAAATGATTATTTTCCTTTTTTCTTGAAAAGATAGAATAAACCAATACCAAGCAAGACTGAACATTCTTTTTTTCCTCAGTTTTACTTTAAATAGTTTTTGTTTTAACCTTGAAAGGATAGAACATACCAATATCAAGCAAGACTGCTGCATGATTATTCCTTACAACGATGCAATCACCAAGCAAAGCCTTTTGACTCGAGTACTATATACGATGCCAATGGGTTGCTGATTTCTTCTGTTGAAGATTTTTTTTTCTTGTAATACTGTAAGACCACCAGTTAAAGGGATCATATTCATGAAAATAGATTTTAGTGCCAGTTTGGGCTTCTGTCCACTATCATTGACCAGCAGTCAGTTACATTATTACTGGACACTAGATCTGTTGGGGGAAAAATACCTTAAGATAAAACTGGAAATTTAGGCATTTTGCTTACTACATATTCATGAAAACAGTTACCATGCTTAAGCATGACAATCGCATTCATCTTCCAGATTTTTTTAAAATGCTGTCAGAAAAATAGCAAAAAAAAATTTAATAGGAGGAAAATTAAGCCTCATTATAATTACAGGTAAGAATTAATCAAACCTTCTCAGAGACTGGCAGGTAATTTTTAGTAATTAAATTCATGATAAGTATTTCAAAATATGCACAGATTGTGTATCTATTTCATGAATATGAGCCTAGATTAAAATATTTATAAGAAATGGAACCAGATTTAACAAATTTTCTTTTTTTTTAATCACCAAACGAAAGTTACATTGAAAGTACCATACTCTCAAAGTTCTACAAGGAATCACTTTCTATAACCAAAAGTGTTTCATCCAGTCCAGACATGACAACTTGTTAAATATTCACAAAAGTTTTTTTATTCCCATATTTATTTATTCCTCTGGCCATCCATCAGGTAAAGGGTTGCTAGCAGCACAGTGGAATAGAGAGTGGTTACCATCTCCCCATGGAAACGACTGAAATTACAAAATCATCAGTATTAGCTATATAGATAGACAGTTTTTTTCCATATATATGGTCTTTCATATCATTGGCATTAATACATCAATCAGTTGAGAAATAAACAATAGGATAGCAATTATAACATAAATATTATTTGAAGATTAAAATTAGACTTGTAATTCCACTCCACTACAAATTTGATGCTCTACGATATGCTCCAATACAAGATCTAACAACTCTAGATCTTCGTTAGTGGTCAGCTTTAGCATGACCCCTGGCCTATAATCGGAACATCTTGGAATGTACTGTTAGCCTTTGATACTTCTGAGAGAATAATCAACCACACTGAAGAATCTGTAGTCGATACCCTGATTGGCTAACCACAGGGGTCATGCTGAGGTGACCTCTAACAGGGACCGAGTTGTTATTGGAGTGTATTGTAGAGCGTCCTAGTGGAGCAGAATTTTTCATTTTAATTAGATTGAACAAACTCTCTACCTTCAGCTATACCGAAAGAACCGTTACACTGAGCTATGTCGATAGTCGGTGATCGGAAACTATTATCTAGCTAGTGTTTGATTGGAGGTCCTAGGTTTGAGTTGATCGAGTCCTGGCCATTACACTTTCTCCTCCTCTATTACAAAACTCAAATCAATATAAAGAAAAATGGACTAAGCCCAGTTTGACTCACATTCCTGAACTATAAGGAAGCCAGTTCCTTCTTATCATAAGTTTTCTCCATAAATTCTGGAATGCTTTATTTTCCTATTAGGAATTTTAAGTTAAGAAATCCATTAAAGTTAAGGAATATTTGTGAAACTGGATCCAGTCTTTAACGACTTAAACCAACCATGTCAGGTGTTAAGTAAAGTTCCGCCCTTCAGTGCATAATTGTGAAGCTTGAAGTTGACCATACAAAACTGGTAAGTTGTCTAAAGTTTGTCAGTGTATGTCTTAAGAACTTACATGTTTTCTACAGTACATGTAGTCATAGGGTAAGAACTCTGGACGACCCTCTTCATGCTCCTCTGTCAAAATGGTCAGAACCATTCCAGCAATCAGAAGTGGAACAGACACCATAAGTGATGTTTTCTTTTCCTTCTGGATGTTGGCTGAAAATTAAAAATACTAGTATACAAAGAAAGCCATATTAGTCTACTTGGTTTTAAAACATAGTTCATTAGCCACCTGTTATCCAGTGACCTTGTCACCATTGCCAAATGGGATTCCTTGGTGGAATAACTCCTCTAGACTCTTTTATATTCGGACGTTTGATAGATGCCTATGGTCGTAAATTTATATATATGTTATTGTACATGTACAACTGTTCGTCACGTGGAAAGAATTTACAGTTATAATTTCAGAATACGGGATCATTTTGTGCTGCGTGCACCGTTGAAATTTTGTGTCTGTGTAGTGTATTGTATGTATAAATATATTCAAATACGATCTTTAAAAACTGCTTAGAATATATCATGCATAAAATCGACCAAATTCAATGATTTCAATAAATTCTCTGTGATAGACTGTTCTTCATGATCATATCCCGTTCCGATTTACCAAGGTTATCTTTAGGTTGGTATACACGTTTGCATAGATACCTTTAAACTGTGGGACATAATATTCGTGTGCAGCTTCTTTTACATTATCTGTGGGTCTGTATATATATCCACAATCCCTCTTCGGCTGATTCGCTGGTTTTCTGACAGCATTTTTCAAGACCTGCCGTACCAGACCCACTCTTGCTAGCGCCGCCATTTTGTTCTCGAAGGTCAGCGCACGTACGATCGGCAACCGGAGAACCATTGTACGCATACCCCGGACCCGGATTGGATACTCTTTTAACATTATTTAACCAGACGCCATATTATTTTTGGACCCGTAATCTTAAACAAACATTACAGTTAACATACGGGGAGCGGTACAAATTCAAGTTGATTTTTCTTATTATTTTTAAATATAATTTATTATTTTCAACAAATATTTCTGTAATGCTTATTTTGAAATAATTTATTGTCTACCAAAGATACCATTTTGTGAGAAAGATATTATTCAATATTAACATTATCAATATGCTTTGCACAAGAAAAATGAAAATAAATAATTTCAAGCTTGAGATACTCAAGCTAAGGATGTACTCCTCTGAGAAGTCAAATTTCCTTGTATTAAACTTTTTTTTATCTTATAGATTTTTGGAAATAGGAGCTCATACCAGTAGAAGAAAATGGAAGAAAAAACATATGTCCATGTGCTCGTATTTGAGCTATGGTAACTCAAAGATACCTTATTGACAGAATATTGGATTTTATGGGAATTTTGCCGCTTTGACCATAGGTACAAGAGATAAAGACCATAATTTCCGAATGAGGTGTTTGATATGCAAAGATGTTTGCATAATATATTTTTCAGTGGTATTTATTAAATATATAGCAGTTATGATTAATAAGACTCATATTATTTTTCTCAGAATAAAGACATATGCTACCCCTACCCCTTAATTTTGAGCTACAAAAGGCACCATTTTCAGCAATTTTTGCCAGATTTAACCCTCCTTAGAAAAAGTTCTGGTATTACACTTTGGAAATATTTTGAATATCAATAGGGAAAAGGTTGCTCTTTCTAAATCAGGTAGAAAAATGGGGGTCCGTGTGCTTACTCTTTTGCCCCATTTCAATATATGTTGTTTTTCAATATTTTAGAGTAAAAAAATAAAGTGTTAGATGACCATTAAATGTTAAAATAAAGGGACAAAAGCGTATCAGTTCACACATTAATGCTTAATATTTTAATTACCACGAAATTAGTAAAGAATTACAGCAAAAAATAGCTCTCGATACAGCTAAAACTGCTCTTGCAGTAATGATTTAAGTAAAAACAATTTAAGCAAAAAATGGTAAAACTTTGACTTATCTCAAAGCGAAAAAAGCACATTTTCAAAGTAGCCGCCAAATGGGTCTTTTCTAAAAATCCCCGTATAAAAAAATCGGCTAAGAATAGAAATGTAATTTTTTGACAAAATTTGCAACTGGCAACTTGCTGCATACATGTATATTGATAGATTTTATTTGGAAATCTCATAACTTCTTTGATCTATGTCGAAACGAGACTTCAACGAGACTGAAACCTCAGAAGAATACATCCTTAAGAATACATGTATACATATGTTTCAAAGATTTCATATAACAAGTGGAATTACAGACGTTTTGTCCAAAAGCCGGTCTGTTACACAAACCATTTATCTTTTATAGATACATTCTTGTACAATGTACATGCTTATGTATCTATTCATTCCCATTTAAATTACATTTAAAATTTGTAAAGGAAAAGGTATCTATAATAAAAAATTTATACACTCAATACGAAGTTATGTACTTACCATGATCGAAAAATATAGATATATCTAATACGATGTATATGTTTTATATGTTCATATTCTGTTATGACCAGGGTTAGGGTCTGGAGTACAAGTACTTTCCGCATTCTTTTTCGGTTATGGCAAATATAGTCGATAAATTCATGGTAATCATAAATCACTAAGTGAATTTTCTGTTTCTAAAATGTAATGCTGTAAAATATATTTATAATAAATACATTATTTCCAACAAATTTAAAGTATAATCAGACAAGATGTTACAATGTTGTTATAAGTATTTCCGACTACTTTTGTCTGCTGTATTATCTTTTCTCAACTACTTCCGGTGAAGCAGTCGATTGTTTTGGATTTCTTAGTTAATTGATAATTACTATGACAATTACAACCCCGAAAAATGAAACTACGGAAAGATGGGGAATAATAACCAAAAACTTCCATTAAGGAAAGCCCAGTCAGTACCAGGATCTCAGGTAAATATGAATGGAGCCTACGAAAATCTACTACCGTCCCGGACCTGCAACTCGACACAGGCAGGTGCCCTGGGCCGGTATAATAATATTCAGATATTTAACGAATGTATCTGCATTTAGTGATTAAAATCAAAGTAATAGACGGAAAACACTAATATACTACATTTGTAAAGCCATAACCGCTCACAGCCTTACCCTAAATCATGTAATCAAAATGGAACTATTAGTTCACAGCCAGCTGTCCTAACACCCAGCTGTGCTCACCTCCAGCTCTTTTGACTATAGATATATGTACTTAGAACTATGCAGTTAAAATTAGTATTTTCCACTTGTTAAGCTCGGTTTTATTGCTATTGCATGAACAGTAAGATATAAATAAACAAAAATTGACTTCATGTATACAATGTAGAACACTTTATTACAGTAGCTAGCGAAAACAGGAAACAACAAATAATAATATTGTAGTATACAAATGTACATTTTTATAGCCAAGGATTTATAAGTGAGAAGGATTTATCACTCAGAGTTTTGGACGAATACGCCGCAAGTGATTTTGTGTTGTGCACTGACTGTGATGTTGGGCAACAGCTAATTTGTCTTTGATATCCGCCGGGACTAGACATTGTGAAATTTATTAAGCTTAACATTGATGTTTCATTTGACTCATAGGTTCATAGGTGTCTCATGTTGTATTAGTAGTGTAAAAAGTAGCGCTGTTCTGATTTATCAAGTTCATTAAGCATCACTGGTTTGGGGTGTTTGACCAATTAATCCATTAAGAAATATGTAATTGAGTTTCGTCAGATTTGCCCGATATCATGATAAACAAAAGTGTATAATTAGCCGGTCAGTAAAACATGCAAGAAATGTCATAGAAAACTTATCGCAATCGATCGCTTATGTGTTGCTTATATCATTTCAAATACCAAGCGGCTAACGATTTGAAGAGCGCATATTTCACTATATATGTAGTGATGTAAACTTTCAGAGGAGTATTCGAAAACATAAGCGACGTGGGAACATGGCAACACTTGAGCTTGTAGAAGAAAGTTTGTACAATTTTCCTGGAAAACATACGCTGTCAAATATAATCGATTTTAATCGATCATCGATTGGTTACTCAAAACTTATGATGGATCATAAAATTTCAACCGATTCTCAACACTAGTAAAGAGACATTGACAAATCCTTTTCACTTATAAATCCTTGGTATATATATATATAGCTTAGCATTATATAAAAAATCCTTTTTTTCATTATTAAGGTATGTGTACAGTACGTGTATGTTTAATCAGATGTATTTATCTTTGATGTATACAATTATACATGCTTCTTCATTTAGTTTAATTTGTATGCTGTTTTGTTTTGTTTGCAAATTATGTTTGTATGAAACTGTAAACATACTGGTATTATGGATAGGCACTAATTGACCATGGTGCAATACAATGAAGTTGATGTTGGACAGGTTTCATGATATTACAGAGTGAATGAATGAAATAACTATAAAGGCAGTACGATCAGGACCGGTTGTGTGGGGTTGGGGTGAAGGTAATTTTAGCTCAAATTGCCTTTTATATAGATGTACCTGGATAGACTGTCTCGACATTACCACAAGCCCTCCTCTTCTGGGTCGCAAGTTCAAATTCCATGTGGGGCAGTTGCCAGGTACTGACCGCTGGTTGATGATTTTTATCTGGGTACTTCGGCTTTCCTCCACTGACAGGCCTGGCTCATCCTTACATAATAGGATGTTAAACTAATAAAACCTACCTGGATTGACTATTAGTATTGAGTTTACAAAGACAGATTCAGTATGTTTACAGTTGTCCTTTTTAGCTTCTTTTCACCCTAGCATCTTACATGTACATACTGTATTTAAACCAATAAGTGCCCTCCCCATTTTTTAGGCTTCAATTTCACTTACTTTGAATTAAATGCAGACTGAAAATATGAAAACATTGTTGGTTTTCTTAGCAATTCCTTTTGCAAATTAATTTTTTGCTTTTCTTTGTAGAAATTTTTTATGAGAGTCAAGTCCAAATTCGTTTCTATTAGCGCTCCCTGAGTTGCTTCAATTTTTGTAAGCGCCATGGCGCCATGGGTGTTCATTGGGTTGAATACAGTACTTGTTTTTCTTTTTCTGGTTTGCAGTGTTTTCTTGTAATAATTCTTAATAATGAATTACAATGTAGAAAACATGAAAATATCAGCATAAATAAGACTAGAGAGAGAGCAACCATATTTTTAAGGCCTTCTTTGTTATTGGTAGTCCTTATATTTCCTAGATGATAAAATGATTTAGTAAACTATCTTAGTTGTATTGATACAATGTACATCTACTGATAAAATTGTAAATCAATACAGCAGTGGAAGCATAATGAGTACAATAAAAACAGTAAAATATATTGTTCATATACCCCAAACAGCTATACAATGTATTTTGCTTGCATCATTTATCTTAAACTGATTAATTCAATCTTTCTTAAAGACAAATGTAGATTGACTCAAGATGTGTATGCTCAGGCAGCATTTGGCAGTAACAGTGTGCCTCTCTTACACTGGTTTTCCCTGTTCAGCAAATTAAAAGAAGGTGAGAAAAAGTCCTTATTCCTCTCAGTTGGGGGATGACATTTGTCAAAAGGTACAAGAACTGGAGATTTGTAGTAAAGAGTTTCTTATAATCATTTAAGTATTATATATACTATCTTACATGTACAAGATTACATGTACAGTATTATATATCCTTTCCTTGCTCTCATAAAAGCCTAGGCTGTGATCTGGTAAATTTTAGCTGAAATAATATGAAACTCTCACATTTCAATCTGAACATATCCAAGTCTATATTTCAAGCAAATTAAATAAATAAAAAAAATTAATAATTAGGTGTCTGGTTTCTTAAAGTTTCATTGTACATCCTCATCAGGTTGCTTGATTTTTGTAAGTTTAAATATGGGACATTGATTAATACATACAAGTACAATTTATATGCAGTAATAATAATTGATCTTCTTCCCTTTTGGACAAGCAATGCTAGCGCTTCTGTCATTTGGCTGGAAATTGTGGGAAATTATTGATTTCCATATGAAAAGAATAAAAGATTTGAAATCGCAGGAGGAAATTATAAAACTCCGTGTATCTATGAAGTTGTTTTGGTAATTGGTTAATTGTGCATGCCTGATAAAATGATGATATTCTGAAGAACAATTTTTACAGCATTCAGAATTTGCGTGGATGGGCAACAATTTTAAGAATTTCGCATTAGCTTTTAACTGTGTGAAATGTCTTCATTTTTTTCAGCAATTTTCATCCCTCATTCTGTCTTAAACATCTGATCAGGAACATTAACAGTATCCAAAATATAGAGAAAATATTGAGTATTTATATACTGTGATACATTTCTGCCAAAAATTAATATAGAGAAAGTTCAAATGATCTTCTTTCTAGTTTGAATTATCAGTGTCGACCCATAGCTGGTTTATACTGTCAATTGCCTATCTCTTTCACAAATAAACATTTAAAGATGTTCCACCGCTGACAAATGGTATTTTTTCACTATCAAAAACAGAAGGAGACGATTTAGAATTTTTCTTCAGTTACAAAAGTTACTTACTTTACACTATTACACCATTGAAAAGTTTGAGCTCAATTTTTCTCAGTTAAGTAATTCTGATTATCTCGAATAAGATTAAGAAAATATTTTATACTATTTTTTGTGTTAATTAGACATATGTACATGATTAAACACCAATTATTGTTCAAATGATGAATATCATTTATGCTCTGTCGGCGGTGAAGATGCATCTTTAAAGCAATAAAAAAAATACAGCTGGTATAATGTATATACATATGTAGTGTCATTTGTCTATATTGATGTCAACGGACCAGTCTATTTTGCTGTATAGCCAGGTTCCAGATTATACAGGTTTATATATATAATAACTTTAGATTAAGAAGAAAAATGTCATAATTGTACCATCAAGTCAGAATACAGAGATGGATAGAAAGAGCCAGTTTGACAGGTTATTATATTACATATACATACATAGTCTATAAATCTGTGAACTGTATATATATAGCTATTTAATGTTTTTAATGATGTACATGTATTGGTAAATGTTAATATGTAAGATACGATTCACTTTACTAACAAATATTCTTATTTGGCATGGGCCTGGGACTAGGTAATGGTAGATTTGGTTTAACATTTGCATGTTTGTTTGAAATTTGGTTTGCATGTTTTGATTTTAGGGAGAGTTGTGTAAATGGAATCCATATAATTTACTATGTTTCATACATAACCAATTGCACAAAAAAGCTTCCATGGTGCATCACCTTAATTGTAGTCTTAGAAATATGCAGAGGATCGGGTCAGAAGTAAAATAATTGTATGTGATCTAAGGTAATAATTGATATACTGGAATGTACTGAGTCATGTTAAAATTACTTTTGATGTCAAGTATTTCCAAACAGAATGGCTGCCAATACATTGGGACTATATTTGGACCCAATTCGATTTTGGAAATAGAAAGAGTGTTTTCATGTGGCTATAGTTTATAGATATAGGCCACTGATACATGAACTATGAAAGTGGATTCTGCTTATTATAATGATAGCCGTAGATCTGAGTCAGCTGTAGTGTACGCTTACATTCAAATTACAATACCAGATAAATATTTAACAAAGATGTTGGCATACATTTAAAAAAAAAAAAAAAAACATACACAAATATTTCTAATCTTAAAAAAAAAAAAAAAAAAAAAAAAAAAAAAATCATGTAGTAATTTTAACATAACATGAGATGAACTCAAAATGGTCAACCCTAGCTGCCCAATATACGATTATGCTAAAAAGTGAGAAAGTCTCTTTAGCTCACACGGTTTGGGGTGTCAGATATAATCTATAGGTCCCGGGTTTAATCCTTAAAAAGTTTGCTCCAGCCGAAACAGAGTCATAAATAATATTATCATGTATTGAACAACATAATCAGGAGTGTTTAATCGATGATATATATGTCATAATTTTATCATGAAAAAATATATATAGAAATGATGATTTCCCTTTTTGGTGCATGAGTGCAACTTAGTACTTCGATTCCATATAGAGATATAGATTGCATGGAATTTTTTTGGATTGCAATTATTATTTATTCATATTTTATCTTAAGTTCAAATAAAGCTCATACTCTTTTCAGAAATGATGGTAACTAGTGTTAAGTTTAAGTACTTATTGGAAAAAGTATTTAATCGTTGCTCCTGTTTTTGATAGTGAAAAATTACCATTTGTCAGCGGTGGAGCTCTTTAAAAGAGGCAGACTATCAAATTTAAAAAAAATCCTGTTTTAACTACAATGTATTATTTATGCGTTTTTGAATTAGACTTTCCACTGGTAATGACTATACTAAGTCTGAAAAATAAATAAAGGCACGCCTTAGGAGTCTGCATTGACTACTTGCTTTTAAAGAATTCCTTTGGGATTCAGCAAAGTTACGAATCTATATACATATGATACATCTCTTAAATTGTACAGGACTCATCAGAAATACCTTAGAATCTGAAATACAAATGTAAATTACTTAGCATACAAAGAACTAAGATCTTATTATAATACATAATGTGGATGGTCACATTGACTTTGTTTTAATCATACTGCATATGTTTGTTACTAACAGCAAACAAGTGATGGGTTTCTTGCTCGTGTGCTTTATAGTGCATGTGGTCATAGTTTCAGAGATTGGTTTTGTTAACTTATGTTACACGATTGTGCCACCAGGTTTATAATATTGTTTATTGATTTTGGCACCTTGTTAATAATATCAATCAATAGAGATTAATTTTAAAGGAAAGATAATACATGTTTAATATTGACCACAAAATTATAAAAAAATAAAACAGAAATTATAGATTTTTTACGATATAATTCATTCACAACATTCTGAAATGCATTATATGCAATTGTCATCAATATTACATATTTTCGATTAAAGTTCAATGTCGAAATGGAGCAGTGCCCAGAAAGCAATAATTAAGGCAATATTTTGCTTGGAGATATTCAAGTAAGATTGTGTGTTTCAGACGTCCATAACGATTGCTTCAAGTTTACCGGTAAAGAAGGTTTTCTAGTTAAATATGATTTTGAATTAGATGTCATAAAATAATCAGTTTTATGAGTATGGAAAATTAAAAAAAAATATTAAAATTATATATATTTATCACCAGAGATTGTCTTGTCTTACACTTTTAGTATGATATTCTATAGTATTGTTCGAAAATTCCTATATAATTAATTGCAAAATGAATATTTGTTTTATTATATTTTACAGTTTTACAAAGCAACTAACCCTGATTTGTGAGAGGCTCTAAGATCCGAGGCTCGGAGTCGTCCTAGTCGCGGAAATCTCAGGATGAGTTGGATAAGGGTCGGAAGGTGCCCAGTGCGTCCGTGCCTGGTGGAGGCCCTTTTCCTCAGGGACTTTCCTGTCAGGGCAGTCTGGAGGAGCAGGAGTTTGAGGTATATAAAGTTATTCAATTATTGAGTTAGATTTCAGACTTTGCTCTGGCCAACTAGTGTAGTTAATTTGTATATGCTTGTAATCTATACAACAGTTATGATGATTTAGGAAATGTCTTGTGTCCTCCATCTGTCAGTCTATGTCCGTCTGCCGGTCTGTTCGTCCGCCTGGTCTGTCATATGCAATCGTTGTTCGAACAACTTCCCGTAAAGTACTTAACCAATTTCAATGAAACTTTGTAAGTCCTTTTCCAGAAATCATGGAATTTTCAAAGTCCTCTGTGGATTAGAAGTCTTGGATTTCCTCCATGGAGAGTGGTAAAGTTACCACAAATTTATTGTAGGGAAAACACTATTTTTAACATTGATTTATTCTAGTATCAATTGAATAATGATTCACACTATGTTAGAATTAATTAGCAGATGGTCTATTAGTAATGATAGCTCATTCGCAAAATAGCCTATGCAACCCCAGGGGTGGCAAAGGGTCAAATATTACACTAATTTCAAATGTTAACTTTTTGCACGAGGTTGATTAGCCAATTCACGCAGCGAGCTACGGAACGTGCTACAGTCCGTGAGAGTTATGATGAAAAACAGGTGTATGCATGAACGGTAGCGTACATGGTGATACCTATCTACAACTATCTATTGAGAAAAGACTTTTATGCTCATATGTTATGAATTAGCGGTTTTTGTCTAGTTCTTCATTGTTACCATAACCCTGACTTAATAAGACCAATTTTTAGGCCCGCTCAAGAGCAGTCAGTTACAATACCTTGAAAAGGACGTTTAGACATTTCTGGTTCAGATTAAACAAAATACAACTTGTTATAAAGACACGCTGCTTCTATAAGACACTTTTCTCAGGTCTCAAATGATTCATTTCAACACAAATAAAAGCTTGTGTATAAAAGACCCCTGCTATAAGTCAAATTATTTTTATATAGATCTAGATGTACCTGGATAGACTGTCTCGACATATTACCACAAGCCCTCCTCTTCTGGGTCGCAAGTGTACTCCGGCTTTCCTCCACTGACAAGCCTGGCTCATCCTTACATGACCCTGGCTGTTAATAGGATGTTAAACTAATAAAACCCACCTGGATTGACTATTAGTATTGAGTTTACAAAGACAGATTCAGTATGTTTACAGTTGTCCTTTTTAGCTTCTTTTCACCCTAGCATCTTACATGTACATACTGTATTCAAACCAATAAGCGCCCTCCCCATTTTTTAGGCTTCAATTTCACTTACTTTGAATTAAATGCAGGCTGAAAATATGAAAACATTGTTGTTTTTCTTAACAATTTCTTTTGGAAATTAATATTTGGCTTTTCTTTGTAGAAAATTTTTATGAGAGACAAGTCCAAATTTGTTTCTATTAGCCCTCCCTGAGTTGCTTCAATTTTTTCAAGCGCCATGGGTGTTCATTGGGTTGAATACAGTACATGTTTTCTTTTTTCTGTTTTGCAGTGTTTTCTTGTAATAATTCTTAATAATGAATTACAATGTAGAAAACATGAAAAAATCAGCATAAATAAGACTAGAGAGAGAGCAACCATATTTTTAAGGCCTTCTTGGTTATTGGTAGTCCTTATATTCCTAGATGATAGAATGATTTACTAAAATATCTTAGTTGTTATGATACACATGTACATCTACTGATAAAATTGTAAATCAATTACAGCAGTGGAAGCATAATGATACAATTAAAAACAGTAAATATATTGTTCATTATACCCCAAACAGCTATACAATGTATTTTGCTTGCATCATTTATCTTAAACTGATTAATTCAATCTTTGTTAAAGACAAATGTAGATTGACTCAAGATATGTATGCTCAGGCAGCATTTGGCAGTAACAGTGTGCCTCTCTTACACTGGTTTTCCCTGTTCAGCAAATTAAAGAAGGTGAGAAAAAGTCCTTATTCCTCTCAGTTGGGGGATGACATTTGTCAAAAGGTACAAGAACTGGAGATTTGTAGATAAGAGTTTCTTATAATCATTTTAAGTATTATATATACATACTTACATGTACAAGATTACATGTACAGTATATATCCTTTCCTTGCTCTCATAAAAGCCTAGGACTGTGATCTGGTAAATTTTAGCTGACATAATATGAAACTCTCACATTTCAATCTGAACATATCCAAGTCTATATTTCAAGCAAATTAAATAAAAATATAAAAAAATTAATAATTAGGTGTCTGGTTTCTTAAAGTTTCATTGTACATCCTTCATCAGGTTGCTTGATTTTTGTAAGTTTAAATATGGGACATTGATTAATACATACAAGTACAATTTATATGCAGTAATAATAATTGATCTTCTTCCCTTTTGGACAAGCAATGCTAGCGCTTCTGTCATTTGGCTGGAAATTGTGGGAAATTATTGATTTCCATATGAAAAGAATAAAAGATTTGAAATCGCAGGAGAAAATTATAACTCGTGTATCTATGAAGTTGTTTTGGTAATTGGTTAATTGTGCATGCTGATAAAATGATAATATTCTGAAGAACAATTTAACAGCATTCAGAATTTGGCGTGGATGGGCAACAATTTTAAGAATTTCGCATTAGCTTTTAACTGTGTGAAATGTCTTCATTTTTTTTCAGCAATTTTCATCCCTCATTCTGTCTTAAACATCTGATCAGGAACATTAACAGTATCCAAAATATAGAGAAAAATATTGAGTATTTATATACTGTGATAACATTTCTGCCAAAAATTAATATAGAGAAAGTTCAAATGATCTTCTTTCTAGTTTGAAATTATCAGTGTCGACCCATAGCTTGTTTATACTGTCAATTGCCTATCTCTTTCACAAATAAACATTTAAAGATGTTCCACCGCTGACAAATGGTATTTTTTCACTATCAAAAACAGAAGGAGACGATTTAGAATTTTTCTTCAGTTACAAAAGTTACTTACTTTACACTATTACCACCATTGAAAAATTTGAGCTTCTAATTTTTCTCCAAGTTAAAAATAGGAAAAATAATTAATTGCATCCCGAAAAAATTCCGAGTCACTTTATCCTATATGAAATTAAGTACTGATTGCGCATGCACCAAAGGCAAAAGAAAATATTTTATACTATTTTTTGTGTTAATTAGACATATGTACATGATTAAACACCAATTATTGTTCAAATGATGAATATCATTTATGCTCTGTCGGCGGTGAAGATGCATCTTTAAAGCAATAAAAAAAAATACAGCTGGTATAATGTATATACTTATGTAGTGTTATTTGTCTATATTGGATGTCAACGGAACCAGTCTATTTTGCTGGTATAGCCAGGTTCCAGATTATACAGGTTTATATATATAATAACTTTAGATTAAGAAGAAAAATGTCATAATTGTACCATCAAGTCAGAATACAGAGATTTGGATTAGACAGCCAGTTTTACAGGTTATATTACATATACATACATATGTCTATAAATCTGTGAACTGGTATATATATGAGCTATTTAATGTTATTTAATGATGTACATGTATTGGTAAATGTTAATATGTAAGATACGATTCACTTTACAAAATATCTTTATTTGGCATGGGCCTGGGACTAGGTAATGGTAGATTTGGTTTAACATTTGCATGTTTGTTTGAAATTTGGTTTGCATGTTTTGATTTTTAGGGAGAGTTGTGTAAATGGAAATCCATAATTTACTATGTTTCATACATAACCAATTGCACAAAAAAGCTTCCATGGTGCATCACCTTAATTGTAGTCTTAGAAAATATGCAGAGAATCGGGTCAGAAGTAAAAATAATTGTATGTGATCTAAGGTAATAATTGATATACTGGAATGTACTGAGGTCATTGTAAAATTACTTTGATGTCAATATCCAAACAAGATGGCTGCCGATACATTGGGACTATATTTGGACCCAATCGATTTTGAAATAGAAAGAGTTTTTCATGTGGCTATAGTTATAGAATGGCCATGATACATGCATGAGAGGTGGCTGCTTATTTAATAGATAGCCGCTGATCATGATCAAGTAGTTGTTTGACTGCATACATTAAATATACTATACACAGATATTATTTTCTCAAGTGTCTTATAACATGTGATAATTTTAACTACATGTGTAACCATGGTCAACCCTAGCTGCAATATACCACTTAGCTAGTGAGAAAGTCTCTTTAGCTCAACCGGTTTGGGTGTCAGACTAGTAATCTATAGGTCCCGGGTTTAATCCTTAAAGATGCTCCACCGCCAACAGAGCATAAATGATATTCATCATTTGAACAATAATCGGTGTTTAATCGTGCATATATATGTCTAATTAACATGAAAAAATAATATAAAATGATTGATTTCGCTTTTGGTGCATGTGCAATTAGTACTTCATTCCATATAGGATATAGTGCCATGGAATTTTTTTGGGATGCAATTTATTATTTTTCATATTTTATCTTGAAGTCAAATTAAAAGCTCATACTTTTCAGTGATGGTAACAGTGTAAAGTAAGTACTTAGGAAAAATATTTAATCGTCTGCTCCTGTTTTTGATAGTGAAAAAATACCATTTGTCAGCGGTGGAGCATCTTTAAAGAGGCAGCTATCAAATTTAAAAAAAAATCCTGTTTTACACATGTATATTTAGGCGTTTGAATTAACTTTCCACTGTAATGATATACTAGTCTGTAAAATAAATATAAGCACGCCCTGTAGGAGTCCTGCATTGACTCTTGCTTTAAGAATTCCTTTGGGATTCAGCAAAGGTTTACGAATCTATATCACATATATACATCTCTTAAATTGTACAGGGACTCATCAGAAATACCTTAGAAATCTGACATACAAATGTGAATTACCTAGTCATTTAAGATTTGTTATATTTTAATAATACATATATTGGATGGTCACATTGACTTTGTTTTTAATCACTGCAAATGTTGATACTAACACAAACAAGTGATGGATTTCTTGCTCGTAGTCTTTTATAGTGCATGTGGTCATGTTTCAGAGATCTGGGTTTGTTTATTTATGAACATCGGATGTGCCAACCAGGTTTAAATATTGTTTAGATTTTGTCACCTTATAATACATAATTATCAATAGAGATAAAAATGTAAGATAATATATGTTTAATTTGACCACAAAATTATAAAAAAATAAAACAAGAAATTATAGATTTTTTACGATTAATCATTCATCAACATTCTGAAATGCATTTATATGCAATGTACACCAATATTACATATTTTTATTATCAAATTCAAGATTAGCACTTCCCAAACAATAATAAGCAATATTGCTTTGAGATATCAAGTAAATTTGGTCAGACTGTCCAAACAGATTGCTTCAAGTTACCGGTAAAGAAGGTTTTCTAGTTAAATATGATTTTGAATTTACATGTATAAAATATATCAGTTTTATGAGTATGAAAATTAAAAAAAATATATAAATATATATATATTTATCACCAAGAGTTGTCTTTCTTACACTTTAAGTATGATATTCTTATAGTTATTTGTTCGGAAAAATTCTCTATAAATAATTTGCAAAATGGATATTTGATTTTATTTATTTTTACAGTTTTTACAAGCAACTAACCCTGATTTTGTGAGAGGCTCTAAGATCCGAGGCTCGGAGCGTCTTGTCCGCGGGAAATCTCAGGATGAGTTGGATAAGGGGTCGGAAGGTGCCCAGTGGTCTGTGCCGCTGGTGGAGGCCCTTTTCCTTCCAGACTTTCCTGTCAGGGGCAGTCTGGAGGAGCAGGAGTTTGAGGTATATAAAGTTCTTAATTATTGGGTTAGATTTCAGACTTTGCTTTGGCCAACTAGTGTAGTTAAATTTGTATATGCTGTAATCATACAACAGTAATGATGATTTAGGAAATGTCTGTCTCTCCATCTGTCAGTCTATGTCCGTCTGCCCGTCCGTCCGCCTGTCTGTCATATGCAAATCTTGTCCGAACAACTCCTAAAATACTTAACCAATTTCAATGAAACTTTTTAAGGTCCTTTCCAGAAATCATGAATTTCAAGTCCCTTGTGATAGAGTCTTGGATTTCCTCCTGGAGAGGGTAAAGTTTACCACAATTTATGTAGGGAAAACACATTTTTTAACATTATTTATTCAGTATCCATTGAATATGATTCACACTTGGTTAGAAATTATTAGCATGATGGTATTTGTACATGATAGTCAATTGCAAATTGGCCCTATGCAACCCCCAGGGGTGGGCCAAAAGGGGTCAATATATACACTAATTTCAATGTATACTTTTTGACAGGTTATGGATGTGATAGCCAAAGGAGCCTACGGAAACGTGCTACGAGTCCGGAGAGAGGATGAAAAACAGGTGTATGCCATGAAGGTAGGTACATGTATACCCTATCTACACTATCTATTGAGAAAACATTTTATGCTCATATGTTATGAATTAGGCGGGGTTGTCTGTTCCTTTCCATCTAGAAACCACCTGCTTAATAAGACCACTTTTCTAGGCCCCGGGTCTCAAATGATTCATTTCAACTAAATACAACCTGTGTATAAAGACCACCTGGCTATAAAGACCATTTTCCTGACCTCTGTCCCTCAGGTGGACTTAATTGACAGGTTTGACTGTAGCTTTAACAAAGTACTTTAAGTACTGTAAAACAATTAAATTTCATTGGACATTTAATTTCGTTTATTTCGTGGGTTCATAAAAATGACTAAAATAAAACAGAAATGAAAATATAAACAGAAATAAATTTTTATCTTAAATAGAAGAACTACAAAAATTTCCCCATACGTAAAATAATGTTTATAGACATCAAACAACAAAATTTTACCCAAAGAAATTTAGATGTTTTTACAGTATGAAGTTGAGCATAATTTAATAAATTAATTTTAATTGACTGGCTGTTTATATGTCTTTTACTAGTAATATGAGTAATTTTTCGTTGACCTTGGTGTAGATGTCTGATTAATAAGTCTTGATGATTTTAATAGGAGTAATTTTTTGATGACCTTGGTACCTGTCTGTTTGACATGTCTTGTGATTTTAATAAGAGAACTTTTCGTTGATCTTGATATAGGTGATGGGTAAGACTCAGATCATTGTGGAAGGAGCCATACAGCAGTGTAAAGACGAGGCCGCTATACAGGTGTGTAGAGTTAAACACCACTATACAGGTGTGTACAGTTAAACACCGCTATACAGATGTGTACAGTTAAATACCGCTATACAGGTGTGTACAGTTAAACATCGCTATACAGGTGTGTACAGTTAAACACCGCTATACAGGTGTGTACAGTTAAACACTGCTATACAGGTGTGTACAGTTAAACACCGCTATACAGGTGTGTACAGTTAAATACCGCTATACAGGTGTGTACAGTTAAGCACCACTATACAGGTGTGTACAGTTAAGCACCACTATACAGATGTGTACAGTTAAACACCACTATACAGGTGTGTACAGTTAAACACCACTACACAGGTGTGTACAGTTAAGCACCACTATACAGGTGTGTACAGTTAAACACCGCTATACAGGTGTGTACAGTTAAACACAGCTATACAGGTGTGTAGAGTTAAACACCGCTATACAGGTGTGTACAGTTAAACACCACTATACAGGTGTGTACAGTTAAGCACCACTATACAGGTGTGTACAGTTAAACACCACTATACAGGTGTGCACAGTTAAACACCGCTACACAGGTGTGTAGAGTTAAACACCGCTATACAGGTGTGTACAGTTAAGCA
The DNA here is from genome assembly GCA_004382745.1 of Argopecten irradians irradians. Classification (NCBI taxonomy): domain Eukaryota; kingdom Metazoa; phylum Mollusca; class Bivalvia; order Pectinida; family Pectinidae; genus Argopecten; species Argopecten irradians. The sequence goes on from SAYR01004057.1 coordinate 1,087,579, forward strand.
CCACTATACAGGTGTGCACAGTTAAACACCACTATACAGGTGTGTAGAGTTAAACACCGCTATACAGGTGTGTACAGTTAAACACCTCTATAGAGGTGTGTACAGTTAAATTCTGCTATACAGGTGTGTACAGTTAAACACTGCTATACAGGTGTGTAGAGTTAAACACCGCTACACAGGTGTGTAGAGTTAAACACCGCTATACAGGTGTGCACAGTTAAGCACCGCTATACAGATGTGTACAGTTAAATACCGCTATACAGGTGTGTACAGTTAAACATCGCTATACAGGTGTGTACAGTTAAACACCGCTATACAGGTGTGTACAGTTAAACACCACTATACAGGTGTGTACAGTTAAATACCGCTATACAGGTGTGTAGAGTTAAACACCGCTATACAGGTGTGTACAGTTAAACACCACTATACAGGTGTGCACAGTTAAACACCACTATACAGGTGTGCACAGTTAAACACTGCTATACAGGTGTGTATAGTTAAACACTGCTATACAGGTGTGTACAGTTAAACACCACTATACAGGTGTGCACAGTTAAACACCACTATACAGGTGTGCACAGTTAAACACCACTATACAGGTGTGCACAGTTAAACACCACTATACAGGTGTGTACAGTTAAACACTGCTATACAGGTGTGTACAGTTAAACACCGCTACACAGGTGTGCACAGTTAAACAACGCTATACAAGTGTGCACAGTTATACACCGTTATACAGGTGTGTACAGTTATACACCGCTATACAGGTGTGTACAGTTAAACACCGCTATACAGGTGTGTACAGTTAAACACCGCTATACAGGTGTGTACAGTTAAACATCGCTACACAGGTGTGTACAGTTAAACAACGCTATAGAGGTGTGTACAGTTAAACACCGCTATACAGGTGTGTACAGTTAAACACCGCTACACAGGTGTGTACAGTTAAACACCGCTATACAGGTGTGTACAGTTAAACACCGCTATACAGGTGTGTACAGTTAAACACCGCTATACAGGTGTGTACAGTTAAACACCGCTATACAGGTGTGTACAGTTAAACACCGCTATACAGGTGTGTACAGTTAAACACCGCTATACAGGTGTGTACAGTTAAACACCGCTATACAGGTGTGTACAGTTAAACACCACTATACAGGTGTTAACAGTTAAACACTGCTATACAGGTGTGTACAGTTAAACACCGCTATACAGGTACTACAGGGATCTTTTTCAAATTTCATATGTAGGTTCCCCTAGGGCCCTAGTTGTGCATATTGCATTTTGGGACTGATTGTTCAACAAGATGGCCGCCAGGCAGCCATCTTGGATTTTGATAGTTAAAGTTTGTAACTGCTATTTCTCTGAAAGTGCTGGTAGCTGCCCCTAGGGCCCTAGTTGTGCATAGCACATTTTGGGACTGATTGGTCAACAAGATGGCCAACTGGCCACTATCTTGGATTTCATCGTTGAAGTTTGTTGCTGCTGTTTCTCAGAAAGTAATTAAGCGGAGCTGTCAAATTTTAAATGTAGTATATTTGAAAAAGTTTGAAAAGCAGGGTAAAGATACCTCTTTCCATTGTCAGACATAGATCATTCTTTGGTGGGCGCCAAGATCCCTCTGGGATCTCTTATTAAACAACTTACCTTTCTGATTGTTTTTTCTTTCTTTGTCTCATGTTGGAAATATGACAATGTGAATATAAGGGCCAGTGGACATGGCTGGATGAGCCAGTTATGTGATAAATATAATTTCTACCATACTAAGATGGAACATTTTTATTATATTTACAGGCAATGCTTGGAGACCATCCCTTTATTGTGAAATTACATGAATACTGGCAGTCCAAAAAATTCCTTTATATAGGTAAGTACTGATATTGTCATCTTTGATAAAATATGTACCATATTTGCTGTAATTAGCTCCCACGGTGATTAAATTATTGCAGAGATTTAAATCTCTGATAATTGTAACAAAGCGGGCGCTTAATGAACCAAAATGTAAGTTGTGGATAAAAAAATGTCGGCCATATTTTAACTCATTCTGTACTCATGGTACATTAATCTGTTACAGTAAATATGCTTATACCTTTTAACCTTTGAGATACATTATTATGTCATAATCCACATGTAAGACTCGCAAGTTCATGTAATATGGGATACAATGCTGATGTCATAGGCATCGCATGTTGTAAAACATTGTTAAATTCATGGGATACAACTTCAACTTTTCTCTTGAAAAGGGGAGGGGCGTTAATTTTGGTGAATATGGTATATATAAATACACACGGCTAATTTATTGGGGTTATCATGACCGAGTGTTTCAGATGTAAATATCAACACTCACCATGACCTGTGGATTGTGCGTTGAAAACCCATGCCACATCATGTACTGACTGTACATAGGTTGGAGGTTTTTTTCCGGGTACTCTGATTTTCCTTTATCTCCTACACCTAGTGTGTCTTTAAATGGATCTGCATATGACATGTCATCCTTAACATTCCAGGGGTTACTATTACTGTTGTAATATCGCCCCTGGACAATGCCATAGCAAAACTGAAGGCTCTATCTACAACAATAGATGAGCATTTAATTTGGTCCTTTGATGTACATCAAAATAAGTGAATGATGGTACATTTTGATTAACTGTGTTGTTTTAAAGTTGGGTGTTGCATTCTTTAATCTTCATTTGAAATCTTTGCTGGCCTGTGATTGGTCAGTTTTGTTCTCCTGAGCTACCTTTAGTTTCACTATGAGATAGTCCAGGGGTGGATATAACGACAGTGATAGTAACCCTTGGACTACATTTATTGAGGATGAGAATATTTTAACATAATATATACACCACATCCTTACTGCCCAGTCTGCCTATTGTACTTGGTTGAACTCTTGTAAGGACTGCTAAGGTAACCTTTACACTTCTCAAAAGCTCTTTGTTTATTGTTCTGTTGAATTGAAAAATAACTTTACTTATTTATTTTACATTGATGACAAAACAAGACATTTAGTTTTTTTGATGGCCTGCATGAGCGTAAGTTTGCAAGTGGCGTTGAAGTGGGAGGAAACCAGATGCACAAAGAAACCCCATGTGATCTGGCAGGCAACCATTTCTTTAAAAGGAAAAGGGTGGTTGATGTCAGAAAGGTGATGGGCGGGGTTTCCTTTCTTTTTTTGTGTCATAACCTTTTCATGAAAAATACACCTGCATTCAATTACCACTTTATTATCCCCTGCCCAACGAAGTTGGCGGGGGATATACAAATGGGTTCCGTCCGTCCGTCCGTACGAATGGTTTCCGGAGCATAACTCTAAAACCAGTAGAAATATTTCCACGAAACTTCATACACACATTGGTCTTATGGTCTAGTAGTGCCTTTTGCTATTTTTAGGTTTTCATTTTTTGCATTTTTTCCGTAACCATGGAAACATTGCTGAAAATATCATATTTTTGTACCAGGTTCGTTTCCGGAGCATAACTCTAAAACCAGAAGAGATATTTCCACGAAACTTCATAGACACATTGGTCTTATGGTCTAGTAGTGCCTTTTGCTATTTTAAGGTTTTCACTTTTTGTACTTTTTTCTGTAACCATGGAAACATTGCTGAAAATGGCAGATTTTTGTGTAAGAATCGTTTCCGGAGAACAACTCTAAAACCAGCAGAGATATTTCCACGAAACTTCATTGACACATTCTTTTTATGGTTTAGTAATACCTTTTGCTATTTTTAGGTTTTCATTTTTTGCATTTTTCCGTTACCATGGAAACATTGCTGAAAATATCATGGTAAATGGTAAATGTTACTTTGTAAAACTCCACCCATCTTTGTGTATATAGTCTAATATAAATGTCAAGGCTGTATACCTGATTCAACAATTGCAGCCCTGCTCTACTTGAATTATACTCCATCTTTCTTTAGCTCAACTTCCTTTTTCCTGTTTTTTTTTCATACACATAAGTCTCCACAATCAAACTTACTTCAGCTTTGATATCTCCATTGGCGGGGGGTCTGAATGACTATGTCCTTGTTTTATTTAGATTTCAAATGGAATGTAACACACTTGGGCTTATATAATAGACAATAACACAAAAATAAAAAAAATAGTAATCCCTAAGGATGCAGGAAATTTTACTTAAGAAAATGCCACTCATAAGGTCAGGGTAATGTCCCTGCCCTGTTTGCACAAAACTTCTTGACTCTGTTCTCAATTTGTAACTTTGTTTATATGCTTAAAGTTGCTCCACTGCTGACAAATGGTATTTTTTCACTATCAAAAACAAGAGCAGACGATTTAGTATTTTTCTTCTGTCACAAAAGTTACTGACTTTACACCATTACCAACATTGAAAAGTTTGAGCTTCTAATTTTACTTCAAGTTAAAATTATGAAAAATAATTAATTGCATCCCGAAAAAATTCTGTGGCGCTATATCCTATATGGAATGAAGTACTAATTGCGCATGCACCAAAGTCAAAATAAATTATTTCATATCATTTTTTGTGTTAATTAGACATATATATAAATGATAAAACACCAAATATTGTTCAAATAATGAATATCATTTATGCTCTGCCGGTGGTGGAGCATCTTTAACTTTGACCATATGCTTAAAATTGGCATTCACTAACATTCTTAATGCTCATTCCTCAAATTTTAAGTTTAGAACGGGTCAATATATTTGAGAATGGATGTGATCGTTCTCAAGTTCCCAAATATGGCGGACATGCAGGCATTATAAGAACTGGTCAATGTGAGTAAATGTCATCAACATCCACCTGAAGATGATGATTTATGAGATCAATATTGTTTTAGTTAGGTAAAATAATGAAAATGATATTTGAAGAACAATGAGCAAGAGTGGTTCTATGACTTTTAGAGACAGATCTCTCACTTCTAAGGCTTACCTCAGCAAAGCATTAGTGTATACTACCGACAGTAAGTTGACTTTGTTGCTTTGAGTTGGGTGTCACGCTCTGTAATCTTCTAAGGAAGACTATGCTAGTCTGTGATTGGTCATTTTTTCTCTTGAGGTATTTTCAGTTTTACTATGATAGTCCAGGGGTGGATTTGACGACAGTGATAGTAACCCTCAGACTACATTTATAGAGAATGAGAATTTTTAACTTAATACACCACATCATTACTGCTCAGTCTGCCTATTGAACTTAATTAAACTCTCAAAAGCTCTGACTGATTGGTCAATAAGATGGTTAGGTAGCCATCTTGGATTTTTGATAATTGAAGTTTGTTACTGTTATATATCTCAGAAAGTAATGAAAGAATCTTTCTCAAATTTCATATGTAGTAATATGTAGTAAAAGTTTGAAAAGCAGAAAAAAGATTCCTCTTTCCATTAATTGTCAGACATAAGATCATTCTTTGGTGGGCGCCTAGATCCCTCTGGTTTTATCACTTTGTTCTAGATTTTCTGAAAATTTAAACAAAGACATAAGAATACAGGAAATGATAATTTAAAAAAATGCCAGTCACAAAGTAATATTTACATTGCCACTTAACAGTAACTATTTGTTGCTACTTAACATAATGTATGTTTAATTTCCAATATCAACATTGACAGTTAGGCTCTGGCGTACTAATACCTTCATCAGAGGTCAAGAGGTCACAAAAAAGACTTGGTTTAAGTCAGTATGATAATTCACTGAAAGTAAAGAAAGTATTCTTAAATTGTTCAATATGAAAATATTTTCTCATGGAAATATTTGAAATAGATTGAAGTCAAGTGTTATATTTACCATTGTATATCTGGTTTATCAATAGGATCTTATTATGTTATTGGTCAGTTGTCCATGATAACACACCGAAAGGGGCTGGCACCCACTATTTCCCGCCAAATTATGTTCCATCATGTCATATTTTTCTCTGTGCAGACATATAAGTTTTATTTTCATGCTTTATTTTTTACCCACTGTCAATAGATTGTGGGCTTTTCAAATCGCCTTTCGTCCGTCCATCCGTCCTTCCATCCATTAACAATTTTTGTTACCGCTATTTCTTTGAAAGTACTACAGGGATGTTTCTCAAATCTCACATGCAGGTTCCCCTAGGGCCCTAATTGTGCACATTGCATATTTGACTGATTAGTGACCAACCAAGATGGCCAACAGGCCGCCATTTTGAATTTTGATCATTGAAGATTGTTACTGCTATTTCTTAGAAAGTACTGAAGGGATATGTCTCTAATTTCACATGCAGGTTCCCATAGGGCCCTAGTTGTGCATATTGCATTTTAGGATTGATCTTTTAACAAGATGGCCAACAGAACGCCGTCTTGGATTTTGATAGTTGAAGTTTGTTCCCACTATTGCTCAGAAAGTACTGAAGGGATTGTGATAGTCTATTGTCCTTTGTTGTGCGTTGTGCGACATGCTTTGTGAGTTTCTGCCTGATTTAGAAAGAACAACCCTTTCCCTGTTGATATGAAAAATATTAACAAAAGTTTAATACCAGGACTTTTTCGTTTTCTATGGCGTAATTTTCAAAACTTATGAAATGATAGAGTTTAGGGTATGAACCGCACGTGTAAGACATGCGTCCGTTAACATTTCCTTGTGAACATGATAACTTGAGTAAATATGAACAGAGCTTAATGAAACTTTGAATGTAAACTAACATTGAAAAGATCTCGAATGAGTTCGAAAATCAGCTTGATTTGACGGTAATTAAAAAATTAAAGTTATTGCCCTTTGCACTTATAATTATTATTGGACTTGTGAACACGATAACTTGAGTAAATTTGAACTGAGCTTAATGAAACTTTGTATGTAGACTAACATTGGAAAGATCTCAGTCAAACGAAAATCAGCTGGATTCAACAATGATTTACAGAGTTATTGCCCTTTGCACTAGTAATTATTATTGGACCTTGTGAACACGATAATTTGAGTAAATTTGAACCAAATTTAATGAAACTTTGTATGTAGACTAACATTTGAAAGATCTTATATGAGTTTGAAAATCAGCTTGATTGGATTGTAATTTACAGAGTTACTGCCCTTTGGATTAATATTTAATTTTGGACATTGTGAACATGATAACTTGTGTAAATATGAACCGAGCATAATGAAACTTTGTAGGTAGACTAGCATTGGAAAGATCTTGGGGGAGTTTGAAAATCAGCTTGATTCAACGGTAACTTAATTAAGGAAGTATGGCCATTTTCAATAATTATCATTGAACCTTGTGAACATGATAATGTAAGTTAATATGCACTAAACTTAATGAAATTTGTATGTAGACTTAGATCATGAACAAAAGACATCAGTTAGCTAGTAAATGACATTACTAATCTGTATCAAATATCAGGTGACCGTTAAGGCCCATGAAGTTTGTTACCGCTATTTCTCACTTAGTACTAAAGAGATCTGTCTCAGATTCCATGTGCAGGTTCCCCTATCTAGTTAATGTAGTTACATGTAGTATATTATGTAAGCATATAGCAAGACAACCGTAATTTCCATATTTTTTAAACTATCAAGTCTTCTTTTACTCAAGAGTTCTTTGCAAGGCCGCTTAGGAAGCTATGAATTAGTTCTTACATGTGGTTGAGAACGTATTCAAATATTTAAGAATGCGTTTGTGAAAGTAGTTTTTAAAAGTTTCTCTGCTAAGTATGTACTTATATAGCCTGAGAATAATTTAAAATCGGGATCTGTACTCCGTTATAAGTCAAACAAGGACATTATTCTCTATCAATAAAAGTCTCAAGGTTTTAATTTATATGCTAATAGAACACCGACATTAGTCGGCGATAGTGATGGTCAGAATCATGTATATGTAGATAGTAAACTAGTAACTAACAAGGTCTCCATTTCTATGCTGAATGAACACCGATAATCGGGACACCTTTGTTCAAGACTAAATCATCCATATGAGGAATTTCCCACATTGCGGAATTCTGCGTTCTTACTCAAAATGTAACATTTCGGTAATCCGTTCCATTTCAGTGCGTATAGCCGGACTACAAATTTTTGACTATCGGCATCTGGATCATCACGGGTCCAATGTAGTTCAAATTTGTGAAAACATTCTAATTAAAGATTTTATTTCACTTAAGATTTAGCATATAGTTGTTTATCTATGATATTTATTAAGTGTTATTCAGGGTATTTTGTGGGATTATATATGTTTCAAAGATTGGTTTGAGGGAAAATTTCACAATTGGGAATAACTTATCTTAAAAATGTTGTAACAATTACTAGAGACAAAATCTTAAAATAAAAAAGTCCTTTGGACAAAAATATCCTTCTGAAAGATAATTTTTTTTTTGATCAAAGACCTCCAGACTAAAGTATAATTATCACATTTTTAGGAACTGGGTCACTGAAAAAATAAAGTGACAAACAGGATGGTTATATAAAGATAGAAATGTCTGTTTGATATGTTTTTGTCCTCAAAGACTTAACACCTACCACATGTTCTGGCATTTACAAAAGGCCATACATGATGCTTGATTTAAACCGCCTGAATGTGTACGGTAAATGAAATCTAATTTTCATGTCTGGCACCTTAATTTTGAAATATTATGAGTTGAATGTGTATATGATTCTCTATAAGTATGCCAATGGTGAAAAATAAATTCGATTAGGAAAATTTAAAGAAAAAAAAATTAAAATAATAGAATATACCTATATATAGGGAAAAAACAACAGTGAAGAATACTCATGTCCCATTACTGTTTATTGTTCTTGTAGCTGTTTTTTGAGCAGATTTGCTATTGTGAATTCCTTGCCTGCGAAATACTCTAAATTTAATTGCACACATAAGTAAGTCTTGGCAGTGTCTTGTCCTGAGGCAGTTTTGAATGGTACCTTTAAAAAGGTGACTTAATTTAGGATCTTTTATTTTCTTCCTAACTGACATTCTTCTTCCCAACTTCTCAATATAGATACAACCTCAATTTTTGCGTTTTGTAGAGTGCTCATGCGAGGCCCTGTGAGATAGGTTCTGGGTTCTGTCCTGAGAACACAACACCATACTAGCCATTCAGATTGGGGCTAAATTAAGGCCATACAGTACTCTTCCAAAATAGGCTTAAGTGTTTGAAAATCCTTACCGTTAATCATTCCAATAGAAAATGTCCTAACAAAATTTTGTAAAACCTCCAAAATATCCTTAAGATTTATAAATCAATCTGAAACACTGCATGGTCTGTAAAAGTGGTAGTTTCTGCTCCTACTTAGCATTCAGTTTACAGGGAATGGGACTACTGGTTTGCCCGTTGTCAGTATATATATATGTGACCAGGTGGGTTGTGCTGTCTGTTGTCTCCGGTAGTATGCTTCAGTGAGATAGCACTATAAAATGGACGTTTCTACTATTGCAAAGAGACACAACATGAACATACTACAGCCTCCCAAAATACACAGAAGACATTCACACACACGTATCGTATAGAGGGGAGGCCATCTGTAAGTGACACTAGCTGTTAATAGGATTTAAATAATACAACCATACTGAAGCTGGCATGTCCTGTTCCTATTTTGCTTACAGACATGCAGGTGAGGTGCTTGGCCATTTAATTATGTCATACAAATATGTACAGTTAAATTAAGGTTTGGGTTTTATGAGTTTAATGTCCTGTCAACAGCCAGCCCAGGGTCAAGTAAGGATGTGCCAGGTTTGTTGGTTGAGGAAAGCTAAAGTTCTAGGAGAAAAACCACCGACAAGCAGTCAGTACCTGGCAACTGCCCCACTTGAGATTCAAACCCAGAGGTGGAGGGCGTTTGATAACATGTCTGGACATCTTAATCACTCTGCTTTCGGGTAAAATTAAGAATTTTAAAAATCTCAAAAAAGTTAATTTGTTAATTTTTTCCAATTTTGATTTTTCAGTTTTAGATTACATTCCTTATGGAGACATTTTTACACTATGGACGTTTCATGGCTATTTTCCTGAACAACTAGTGAAAGTTTTTGTTGCCGAGATGGCCATGGTTTTGGGTAAGTGTAAAATAAATTGACTGATGTGCTTTTGTTTTACCAGTCTCTTTCAAATTTTGCTATATTTAACTAAGAACTGTACATATTCCTACAATTGCTGTGAAACCACTGTCAAACCACTGTCAAATTATATTTAGCCCAAGAAATGTTGATGTTTCTGTAATTGTCCTAATAACTACCCTCTGTCTAATTATACCGTATTTAACCCGAAAAGTGTCCTTGCTTCTGTAAGTGCTTTTATGATAATATACCATATTTAACCCACAAAGTGCCCTTTGCCACTTCATACCATAATTATATATACTCATGTAAAGCCCTCATATTCCCTCCAATCTTGGTGTAACTTATTACTGCCACAACACGCTGGTCAACCTCGAACTCTCTGAACCTGGGTTGCAAACAGGAGCATGTACAAATGGCGATGCGGGGTCATAGGATATACTAATGTCCGGAATCAAATCACTGTCCTGGAACTCCGACTCGTCCTATTACAAACTGGTTAGACGTCGTTAACCATAAGGAGCGCCCTTGAGTTCATATAGGGATTGGATTGCGCTTTTATGTTAACCATGCTTGTATGGAGCAATTCCTTCTAGATATTATTCTTATGCCGCCCAATATTTGAATATATTCTTAGGAGGAATTGCTCCATAACATGCATGGTTAACATAAAAGCGAAAATCCAATCCCTTATTTACCACTCATACGACTTTTTAATTTATATTTTTATGCCATAAAATCGTCATTTGATATTTGACCATAAATTATTCAATAAAAGTTGGTCAAAAGTGGGAGGAGCTTACTCCAATTGAAACAGCGAAAGATGACTCTTCACGTAGGTAGAATTATTCATTCCGCGACGACAATAAAGTTCAATATTTCATTGTAAAAATAACATGACAAACAAAGTTAAATTTCAGGAGAAAATTTTATTTTAATCCAAGATTCAAAACTTTAAAATTATTATAACTTTTGCTATAAAAAGTTTAATAATATAACGTAATTACCATAAAGAATTTGTAACCCCGGCCACATGTTCGTGAGACTCGGTGACCGTTTTTTGTGGCCAGCAAGGCGAAGCTGAACGCACGGGCTTACCAACACTTGGAGTTGTCAAAGCACGATGTTCAAGTTGCTTCAAGTGTTTGAGATTGTCGTCTGACTTGACGATATTACAAATCCCTGGGGAGTCCATTGTGATTTAAATCATTATCCGCTTAGAATTCCATCCGGCCATCTAGCTACAAGAACGGCGACATTTTCACTTGGTGTCGATGGGATACAATGTATTTGTTGGTGGGACGCGTAACAAACTGTCAACATGATTACTAGCGGTGGCATGTTTTTAAATACACAATGACTTAAATTCTCAAAGAAAAACAGACAAGAGGATATGTTTATAACTTGACCTCTGTCCAGAGGTTCTTAACGCCCGTTCCACCCCAAAGACGCGATCTAGGATTATACACAGGATCACCAGAGGTAATGGTTTTAAATTGCAACAAGCACTTGCACGTCGCCCCGGTAGGATTATTTTTCCCGTTTTTTTCTAACATTGTAATTTAAAGAATATTTGGTATCATATTTAAAATAGTAAAAATTATATGAATGTTTTACATTTTTCCAAGAATTCTATGAAAACAAAACAATATACAACGGAAAATGTTGCGTCAAAGATGTAAACACAAGGCCATGTGTGTTTCTTTTTTCAAAAAAAAGGTAGGCCCTTAATGTTGCATTGAACATTTCCCATATGGCAAAGTTCAAAAGTTTCAAATGTTTTAACCATCATTATTGGTAAAAAACAAAAACTCGCTAGTATTTGCGTATAGTGACAAGCCTAGCAAGTGTAGATATACTGGTTTTAAACTGATGGGATATGTAATTATGTATAATAAAACGTTACAAGGTATTGGAAATTTTTAATGATGGTTTTTTTTATTTTTTTTTTTTTATTTTGTGTTTCAGATTATCTACATTAAATCTGGTGTTATATATATAGAGATATTAAGGTAAGTTGTCAGTGATTATTAAGTACAATGTAAACGGAAAGTTCTATTCACGAATGTTGATTAAAGATGCTCACCGCCGACAGAGCATCAAATGATAAATCATACACTTAAACAATAATTGGTGTTTAAAAGTGTATATATATGGCTAATTAACAAGAAAAAGTAATATAAATAATTTATTTTTTGCCTTTGGTGCATGCGCAATCCAGTACTTCATTCCATATAGGGATTATAGTGCCGGCGGAATTTTTTTCGGGATTGCAATTAATTAAATTTTTTTGTAATTTTAACTTGAATTTAAAATTGAGAAGCTCAAACTTTCAAAAAGTGGTAATGGTGCAAAAAGTAAGTAACTTTTTGCTACTGAAGAAACAATACTAAATCGTTCTGCTCCTGTTTTTTGACAGTGAAAAAATACCCATTTGTCAGCGGAGCATCTTTAATGCCAGCTGGAAACCAAATCTCACCAAGGCATTTAAAAGTATTTATACCATAATTTGGAGGTTCCCCTTGGACCCTAATAAAGCTGTACATTGCATTTGCATTTTGGGACCAAATCCAGTAACAAGATGGCTAGTAGGCAGCTCTAGAATCACTAAAATCTGATAAACCATAAAATTTGATAAACGTGAATGTCTGTGAAACAGGGTGCAGGATTTACAATTACTAGTGTGGCTAGTATTGGGTTACATCTGATTAACACTTTAATTAATATGAGTAATGCTAAAATCAAATGAAGGCTAAAATTAGAATAAGGCTAAAATCTTATAATCTGATTAACACTAAAATCTAATTATTGCTGAAATCTGATCCAAAAGTTTGAGCTTCTTATTTTAATTCAAGATAAAAAATTTGAAAATAATTAATTGCATCCCGAAAAATTCCATGGCACTATGCCCTATATGGAATTAAGTTTTCAGTTACCTGCCAGTGGTAATTGTTATTTTGAAATTTTGTTAACAAAGTTTGTTTACATATAATTGCCACTTTATAAACTTCATATGTATTAAATAGTTTATAGGAACAAGGTGGAATAAAGTGTTAATGAGATGAAATAAACCTCCATCCTTCATTTTACTGAATACATATCTCTCTTGGATCTGTTGTTATCTTATGTGATTATCTACTCATGCTAATATATTCATAACATCAATGGTTGTTTTAATTTCAGATGGAAAATATACTATTAGATGTAAATGGTAAGTTTTAATTTGTTATTATAATTTATATATGAGTGCATAGTCAGTTAACTAGGCTAAACCCTGAAACCATATTTGGACTCTTCTAGTTTAAAGATGGGATCATTCCATTATGGCATTCTAGGGGTGAATGGGTTACAATAATATCTATATTGACTAAGCTTATTTTTTAAGTCATTTCTTTAAGATTTGTTGTTGAAATATTTACTGAATCATGATCCATCTAAAATTAAAGCTCAAAGGGTTAAACCTTTCTGTATTGTAATTTCGGAGCCGATGCCTTTATCAGGTGATGTGAGCGATATGGCATTATGTTTAATGTATATTCTGTTAGAATATGTACTATGTAACTTGTCAAAAACGGAAGATATTAGGACCAGAATATTTGGCTGGTATAGTCAGGTTACCCGATTATGTTCCTTTAATTACTACTGATAGAAAAGAAAATGTCATACAGTTATGCTGTAATAGACAGGGATCCATATTAGACGAGGGTTGGTGTTGACAAGTTATACTGTTTATATTTAGAATTTTTAAATCTCCTCTATCAATGTAATTTGGCACCCCCAACTTCAAAATTTTATTTTTGCACAGAAAAAGTGCGCAAATTACACAAGTTTTACAGTATATTTTCACAGCTATGACAATTGGGATGACAATTTACTCAGTGAATGAAAACTAGGTTCGCTTTCATAAACAAATAACTGCCAAACCTTTGTATAATGACCAACCTAAGGACAAAGACAAAATGGTCTCTCTAGCCAAGTGGTCTTTATACACAGGTCAAATTGTGATGAAATTGGTCACTTGGTACCCTAAAAATGGTCATATTAAGCAGGTGGTCTTTCTACAATGTCACCAAGGCAGGTTTAAATTTGACTGTACAATAATGTGTCTTAAAAATGTCCTGCATCACGCATAATTGACATCACAGAGTATTCATTTGGACTCAGATCTGGCTCTGGATGTTTCTTCAAAATATTTTTTATGATAATGAAATCTGTTCTTTTGCTTATTGAATTGATTTTACCAAAATAAAGCTGATTACGCCACAAGTGGGTAGGATGAGATTTTCTCCTCACTTTGCCTTGTCGCCATATTGTTGACATGTGTGATGATAGTGTGTTGTCTTTCGGGAAATTCCATCATATTACGTCTGTAAACAATGTCATACTCACTCTGAAAATTTGTAAATAAATATAGGATCTTATCTGAGTGTTCATTTCATATGATATATCATGAAACAAGTCTAAGAAGTTCTTATTTATTCAAGCCTAAATATGAAATAAACACAAATTTAAGATACCTTTCATTGCATAACTACAACAACCTCTATTTCGGAGAATCGTGAAGGAACTGGACTCTCCTAGATAGGGTGTGATAGGTGTGACAACTTGTTTGTTTTCAACATTATTTGTTCTGTAATGTCTGTGAATATATATGACACCAGATAGGTATATATGACACCTGGAATATGTATGAGACCTCCCACACAAAATGTATACCCGGTGAATATAGGATAGGAAGTGTGACAATTTTGTTTGTAACAACTTGTGTGTGGGCGCAACACAATTTTGATAACAACAATAGGCGTTGGTTGCTGTCTTGGGTTACAATCCTCCGAGTATTTGTTTGTGTTGTACATCGTGAACAGTCAGGGTCATTTAAGGGCTTGATTCAGTTCAGGAGGTGGAGAAAAGGAGGGGTAGGTGGAGAAATGCTGTTATCACTCTAAAGTGAATGTATTTGTGGCTCAAACACAAAACATGTCATGTTTCAAGTACGATATTCTAACAAACAAATTTCATAACTGGAGAGTTCCACAATATTGTCACGGTGTATGGCCCTTGTGGGATTCACACTTAAAATTCCGATGGTTAATTAGATGTCCTAAAATATCACCACAAGCCCTCCTCCTCTAGGTCACAAGTTTGAATCCCAATTAAGTGGGCAGTTGCCAGGTACTGACTGCTGGTTGGTGATTTTTCTTTGGGTACTCGGGTTTTCCTCCACTATTACACTTGGCACATCCTTACAGGACCATGCTGTTAATAGGACATAAAACTAAACACCAAAACCAAAAATATGTAGTACATACATAATAGAAATAGAGTGTTCATTATATATAAAATTTGACGAAGAAACTAATCTTAGAAGATTTTATTTAACATAAAACCTCAAGACAAGGGTCATAAAATCACATATGAAATAACACATTTAAGATACTTTTTATCACATAACTACCAGGTACATAAACCTACATTACAAAGAATTTCTTGTCAAAGTGTAATAATCAATTTTTCTTTGTTTTCATACTAAATCTGCCTTTCTGACTGGCTAATCATTTTTTAAGCTCACCTGGTCCAAAGGTCCGGCTTCCGGCGTCCATTGTCTGTCCGTCCGTCAACAATCGACTTCTTCTCCATAACCGCTGGTCGGATTTCAACAAAATATGACTGGTAGCATCCTTATGGGCTACTGACTGAAAAATTGTACAAATGATGGAGCTAACTCCACAGTGGCCTGAGGGGCAGGGTCAAAAGGGGTCAATTTGGCTTTTTCCGAATAAACGGCTTCTCTGAAACTAAGCATGAGATAGCACCCATAATGCAATGGTAGCATCCTTAAAGGGTGGGGATTCAAAATTGTACAAATGATGGGGCTGATCCCGGAGGGCCTGAGTGGTGGGGTCAAAAGGGGTCAATTTGGCTATTTCTATATAAGCAACTTCTTCTCTGAAACTAAGCATGGGATAGCTCCCACAATGTAATGGTAACATCCTTATAGGGTGGGGATTCAAAATTGTACAAATGATGGGGCTGACCCCTCGAGGGCCTGAAGGGCAGGGTCAAAAGGGGTCAATTTGGCTATTTCCATATAAATGACTTCTTCTCTGAAACTAAGCATGGGATAGAACTCATATTTAAATGGTAGCATCCTTTAAGGGTGGGGATTCAAAATTGTACAAATAAGAGGGCTGACCCCCAGGGGACCTGAGGGGCTGGGCCAAAAGGGGTCAAATTGGCTATTTACATATAAATGACTTCTTCTCTACAACTAAGCATGGGAAAGCACACATAATGCAATGTATAACAGCTTTTGGTCTCTCTAATTACAGGACACATACAGTTTAAAGATTTGGTTTCTCTAATTACAGAAAACATATTTTGGTCTCTCTAATTACATGACACATACAGTTAACAGGTTTTGGTCTCTCTAATTACAGGACACATACAGTTAACTGATTTTGGTTTCTCTAATTACAGGACACATACAATTAACAGATTTTGGTCTCTCTAATTACAGGACACATACAGTTAACTGATTTGGTTTCTCTAATTACAGGACACATACAGTTAACAGATTCTGGTCTCTCTAATTACAGGACACAAACAGTTAACAGATTCTGGTCTCTCTTATTACAGGACACATACAGTTAACTGATTTTGGTTTCTCTAATTACAGGACACATACAGTTAACAGATTCTGGTCTCTCTAATTACAGGATACATACAGTTAACTGATTTTGGTTTCTCTAATTACAGGATATATACAGTTAAAAGGTTTTGGTCTCTCTAATTACAGGAAACATACAGTTAACAGATTTTGGTCTCTCTAAATACAGGACACATACAGTTGACAGATTTTGGTCTCTCTAATTACAGGACACATACAGTTAATTAATAGATTTTGGTCTCTCTAATTACAGGACACATACAGTTAATTAATAGATTTTGGTTTCTCTAATTACAGGACACATACAGTTAATTAACAGATTTTGGTTTCTCTAATTACAGGACACATACAGTTAACTGATTTTGGTCTCTCTAATTACAGGACACATACAGTTAACCGATTTTGGTCTCTCTAATTACAGGACACATACAGTTAACAGATTTTGGTTTCTCTAATTACAGGACACATACAGTTAACAGATTTTGGTCTCTCTAATTACAGGAAACATACAGTTAATTAACATATTTTGGTCTCTCTAAATACAGGACACATACAGTTAACAGATTTTGGTCTCTCTAATTACAGGACACATACAGTTAACAGATTTTGGTCTCTCTAAATGGTTGGGTACTAGAGAGAGAACAAGGACAGTCTGTGGGACGTTGCAATATATGGGTAAGTATTTTTTATCAAGCAATGAATGCTTGTAAAAACTTTTTTTTTTAAATTTTTTCTCTATATATCTAAAGGCAAAATCCTGTGTTTATATATGGGAAAAAGAAAGTATCAGAGAGAAATAGTCAAACATGAATTTATCACATATCTGGCCCACCTAGCCATGTCATAATTATCGTAAGACACATGTACACATATGTAATAGCACTATTATGACGTCACAGGCAGTTTTTGACGCCATAAACATATATAATGAAGTTTGAAATTAAAATTTTATCTTATATTTTTATTGATAAAAGTTATGAAGGCTCATTGCATATCAAATTATTGAACTCGTGTGATAAATTTCATATGACAGAGTGACGAGTGTAAGATCCTGCATTTATTGTAGTTACATCACACACAGCCTTTTCCCTACCTAAATGTCAGTATTTAGTCAGCACTCAGCGAGCCTTGTGATGACAATGCATATTCTCATACTTAAAATACGATAGGTCTTTTGTTTTGTTAGGTATCCATTGGATTAATTTTCTATAAATTCTTAGTTATTAAGGGATTGTCTCCCCTGTTTTATGAAATACAAGTGCATTTCCTGTGTTTTTGTGAGACTCCTGTGTTTATATTGCTTCTTTGTATTAACACAGGATTTTACCTACTTAACTACCTTAACTTTTTAGTTGTATCCTCTCCTGAGGAAGTTTTCAGTTTCTACTCATTTGGATGGCTACATGGCTGACACATTCATATGTTCTGAAAGCTCCGAACGAGCAGTCTTAGGCATATGTTCACTTGACTTATTTGTTTGTTTTGACAGCTCCAGAGGTGCTTTCTGCTCAGACGTATGGTCACATGACTGACTTATTTGTTTGTTTTGACAGCTCCTAAGGTGCTTTCTGCTCAGATGTATGGTTACATGACTGACTTATTTGTTTGTTTTGACAGCTCCTGAGGTGCTTTTTGCTCAGACGTATGGCCACCTGACTTACTTATTTGTTTGTTTTGACAGCTCTTGAGATGCTTTCTGCTCAGACGGTCACATGACTGACTTATTTGTTTGTTTAAACAACTCCTGAGATGCTGTCTGCTCAGACGTATGGTCACATGACTGACTTATTTGTTTGTTTTGACAACTCCTGAGGTGCTTTCTGCTCAGACATATGGTCACATGACTGACTTATTTGCTTGTTTTGACAGCTCCTGAGGTGCTTTCAGCTCAGGCGTATGGTCACATGACTGACTTATTTGTTTGTTTTGACAGCTCCGGAGGTGCTTTCTGCTTAGGCATATGGTCACATGTCTGACTTATTTGTTTGTTTTGACAGCTCCTGAGGTGCTTTCTGCTCAGGCGTATGGTCACACTGCTGATTGGTGGTCCCTCGGTATCCTCATGTTCGTTATGTTAGCGGGCAAAGTATGTATGATCGTTAATCCTGTTTCATGACCTCTACCCTATGAAAAAGATTTATTAATTTTTTTATTATTTTCATTATTTCTTCCATTTCGAAGATTAATAGATGAAATAGATAAAAAATTCTGGGATAATATAAGTGATCTGACAATAGTTGAGTACATGAACTATTTAGAACTATTTGTAAGAACATTTTATAGTGCAAGATAATTGATAAAAAATAAAACAACAACAAAAAATAACTAAAAATTGTCACCAGAGTGGACTGCTAATACCCCCGTAGCACAAAGGACTAGGTACGGTAAGGGTATATTTTGGCCCCCAAATCCGCTATTTTTCAAAGCTTGTTATTTTAAGATGTTAATCTTGCATTTCAAATATTAACTACATACTTGACATATTTCATAGGGCTATTAGGTAATATAGCAGTTCTAGTTGCCATGGCAACCATTTTTATTATACATAAATTATGCAAAATGCGAAAATTTCATCAAAATTGACCCTTTTTGTGCAGTTTTTCATCTAGTTAACATAGAGCGCATTCTAGAACAAACTTTATATTTCTCCTAATGATGTATTCTTCGTGTCTGCTAATTCACTTAAAATATAAAGTGTGTTCTAGGTTGCACTCTATTGATTTTAAAGGAAAAACTATCCAAAATATGCCAAAATTGACCAAATTTTCAAATTTGCATAATTCATGCAAAGTTACTATGGTTATATAGCAAAAACATACTTTCTGTCAACAAAAATATCATTAAGTTTGTATCAGGGTCATATTCAATATTTCAAATGCAGCAAATTAATTTCTAAATACTTTATTTGAAATTTGATAGATTTAGGGGCCAAAAAGAGCCATTATCATATCTAGTCCTTTAGTAATAATTCCATTAATAGGGGACATTGCTGAACCCTACATAGTTTACTCAACTTCTCTTTATGTCAGGGTTCTATGTACCAAATTTTATCAAACTCTGTCGAGTAATTTAGGAGAAGTTCGCCAGACAAAGTTGTGTCTACAGGCAGACTCGCCCTTTATCTCAATTTCCTTGTTTTTTCAGTACCCAGCAGAGGGCGCCACCGATCACAAGGAAATGGCTACAAAAGTTTTTGACTGTGATTATTTATTGCCAAATTTTGTTAGTGATCGTGCTCAGGAAGTTATAGATAAGGTATTTATAAAATATTTATACATAGAGATATCATAAGAGATTTATACATCAGTTAATTTGTAAGAGATTTATAAGGAAACTATAAGAGATTTCAGGTAATGATACGAAATTTAGGTAATTATGAAAATTATATACATAAGGTTAGAGATTTATAGTGACCATTCGAAAGTACTTCTAGATTAGAACAGTTTTACAGGGATTGCATTTTACAAAAGCTAAGTTTGTGCCTTGAAGTGTTGAGACTGTATTTCCATGATTTATAATCGCTTGAATTATACCCTAAATTAAATCATATGCGAAAATAGATTATGTTACAGTACTGATATGCAATATTTACGCAACAAGAAGTTAGTTTATGAAATGATTAACCCCCATGGGATAACTCCTTATTCTGAATTTTTTGTGGAATGTGGCTCCATAAAATCTTCTTTACATCAAGGAAATGCTTCACATCATGTTTTCTGTAGAGACATCGTCAGAAACCCACAACTGACGGCTCTCATCGTCTGTCACAAATGATAGAGCAGTGACTTGTGGGTATCTGACAATGCTAGACTGGTGCAATTTCCATCTAAAAGTTGATAGTAAATCTTATCTCACTCTATATTATTTCTTCAATTC
Source organism: Argopecten irradians irradians (assembly GCA_004382745.1). Lineage (NCBI taxonomy): Eukaryota > Metazoa > Mollusca > Bivalvia > Pectinida > Pectinidae > Argopecten > Argopecten irradians. The sequence continues at coordinate 1,108,083 of SAYR01004057.1, forward strand.
TTATTTTTCTTTCAGCTTTTAATGAAACGACCGGAGAGACGTCTCTCAGATCTTTTTACACTACAAAATATGCCATTTTACCGACTGTTTGACTTCACAAATGTTATAGAAAGAAAAGTAAGTACTTCTTTATCATTGAAAGTGTTAGATGAAATGAAAATATTTAAAAAAAAGAATGAATTTAATGTATTATTATGAAGGACATATATAATAGTAGCAGATTACAGGTACCACATTCGACCCATTAAACGATCAAGGTTCTTAAAAAACTGAGGCAAAAAAGGGAGCGCTTGATAGAAACAAATATGGACTTGTCTTTCATGGAAATTATTCTACAAAGTAAGCCATAAATTTGTGAAGAAAATCAGTAAGGAAACCAACACAGATTTCTTATTTTCAGTTTCCATTTAATGTAAAGTAAGTGAAATTGAAGCCTTAGAAAGGGGGAGGGGTGCGTATAGGGATTGGGGGCCCTTAGGGTAAGGAAAACATGTGTTCTATACATACATGTGAAAGATAAGTGTTAAAAATCAACACTCATGTTGAAAATATATTTGGTAGCATGTTGCAGGAAGTTTTGAAAATCAATATAATTTGTGTTAAGAAATTTTTCACAGCATGACACAGGAAGTTTTAAGACCTAACCCATGTTGAAAATATATTTGGTAGCTTGTTGTGGGAAGTTTAAAACAAAGCGTGTGAATACTGGAAATTTTTGAATGCTAAGACAGAACATTGTTCTTTCAGTGTGGGTGGCAGGATGTTAACAAAGGGGTAGTGTGTGTTAAAGGATTTCTATCACATCAGATAAACAAAAGTTTATCACAGTAGTCGTTTAAAGATGCTGACAAATGGTATTTTTTCACTATCAAAAACAGGAGCAGACGATTTAGTATTTTTCTTCAGTTACAAAAGTTACTTACTTTACACCATTAGCACCATTGAAAAGTTTGAGCTTCTAATTTTACTTCAAGTTAAAAATATGAAAAATAATAAATTGCATTCAGGAAAAATTCTGTGTCACTATATACTATATATGAAATGAAGTACTGATTGCGCATGCACCAAAGGCTAAATAAATTATTTTATATTATTTTTTGTGTTAATTAGACATATATATACACGATTAAACACCAATTATTATTCAAATGATGAATATCATTTATGCTCTGCCGGCGGTGGAGCATCTTTAAATATATATATATTTACAGTCTTACAGTTTATACTGGGGGATATTTTAACATCTGTATATTTGTACTTCAGGTCAGAGGTATTAAAGCCACACTATATGTAACTATCATCAAAACTTCAAGTTGAATTCGACTCCGATATTGTTAGTATTTGTAGATGTTGTTAAATTTAAGATATATTTAAGAATATTTATAATGTTGTTTAATAACTTTGGTACAGCAGTTGTTGAAAGTCGATATATGTAAACATGCTTTCATTTTAAACTGGTCGCCATAGAAGTTACGATTATTGCCGAACGGAAGTCAGAAAGTTCATGACCCGTTTTCGGAAGGGTTCGGACAGACCTTATGTAGTTACGATAGTCACATGACGTTCTCGGCAACGACGTTACAATATCGGCTAACTTCGGCTTATGTGACTAAATGGGGCCCACCTAGCGATGTTTAATATCGCTCATCTTGACTTCGATTTAGTCCTGTTTCTGCATGATTTACAACAGGATTTTTTTCCGACTTTCTTCTAAATCATGAAAAAAATAAGAAAGATACGGTTAATGGGCCTTTAAGCTTTGATATCACTATTTTTTAACCTCAGTGGGGTTTGAATGATGTGAATCTGTGTAGTGGGTTCTCACAAAAGTTTGCAAACAAAATTTATTTCATAATCCGAAGAAGTTAAAATATAGTGACATCAATGCTTATAACTGATTTTCATACTATTTGATAAAATAAAATATGTTTAAACATATAATTCCATTGATTTTCCATGGGATTATTTTTCTAGATCAATACGCAATTTTGATTGTCTATATTGTAACATTATGATTACGTCTGATTTATGCGCCGTTCTCAATTTTTTTCTTCAAAGATCTAGAGGTACTGGTATAAAGAAAAAGAATCAGCCAATCAGAAAGTCGGATTTAGTATGAAAACAAAGAAAAAATAATTATTAAAGGTTATATTTCCAATGCTTATTAAACAGAAGGTATACTGAGGAATGTTTTAACAATCCACACAGATTCACACAGTTTGCAAACAAAGTTTCTTTCATACTCTGATAAAATTGAAAAAAAATAGCGACATCAATGCATAAATATTTGAAAATATCAGGTCAGAGATTTTAATGATTATATTTAGGATGCTCATTAAACAGGAGTTACACTGAGTGATATTTTAACATTTCAGGTCAGTCCTAAGTCAGTGGTATTAAACTAGTTATACTGAGGGATATTTTTACATTTCAGGTCAGTCCTAAGTCAGTGGTACCTGATGAGTTTTTCCCCATGACAGGTGTCAGCTTTAGCTACTCACCAAACACCAACCCTCCAGAGGAAGATGAATTTGCAGAGGTAAGGAAATTATAGGTATACACTTGGTAAACCCTGAAATTATATCTTCCCTAAAATAGACAAGCATAGGAAGTCAATGGACCACTTCAGAAATATGTAAAATTTTGTTAAGTTAGTTTTTCTTAAAAGAAAACATTTCAACTTGATTGATTTGAAAATTGTTTGCTAGATTATGATTTAAAAATGTTAACTTTTGAACAACTACAAGGTAGTCGCTGATGTCAAGTACGTTCATTTGTAGCAATAATTTCTTGTCAATATTACATATTAGCTGTTGAAGGTGTGGTTGTGATATATATATATATCTATTTGCTAAAAAGGGAGATAACTCTATCTCTATAATAAAGTATGTGTTATTTGTTATACAGTTCCCGTTTTGTCCTTTCTTTACAGTTTGACTTTGTCTGGAACCTTCCTCCTGATACAGAACCAGTGTTTGTATGACAGTCTTTTAAGACATCATAGATATTTATTTGAGGATGGACATGTGATACAGGTCAAGGTCAGAGCTGTGTGATAATCTATTTCAAGGTCAGACCTGTGTGAGCAAGGTCAATCATATCTATTGAAGACTAGACAAGTGATACAGGACAAGGTCAGAGCAATGTGATAAACCATGTCAAGGTCAGACGTGTTTGAGGAGGCAAGGACAGACCTTTGTGAGCAAGGTCAAAGTTTAGAGCTGTGTGATAAACGGTGTCAATGTCAACTCTTTGTAACGAAGGTCAAGGTCAGGCCTGGGATGTAGAGACAAGATGGAAGAAATCTGTGTGGCTAAGGGACAGAAAATGTAAAGCTCATATAAGGTCAAGGCTAGATGTCTTTTACATGAAACAAATTATTATTGAAATATTTCTTTCCTTCCATGTCTTACATATTACCTGATACGTATGTGATCAGTTCACATGTGAAAAAAATATTTCTGGTTATTATTACTTCCATCCATGACTCCATTTAAAGAATCAATTTGATCTTTCCAAAAATATCAGATATAACTACCTGTTGATTGGGGAAATATTTGTTATATAACAAGGTCAAGGTAACACCTGTTAGATGTACAGGTCAAGGTCAGATCTAGCCTAGCTAACTATTTGACCTTGGTTACAAAACAGGTCAGACTTGTTGTACAGTTGATGGAAGGACTGATAACATGTCAGTCAAGATTTGGGGTATGACGGCCAAGCCAATGGTTAACAAATACACCATTTAAATATTACAATGGGAATTGTAACATCATTTTTCCCCTCTAAAGAATTTATTGAACGTTGGAAAATTAAAGAATCTAAACAAGTTCTTGAGCTAAACACTTGTAAATTTTCAGGATAATTTGCAGCATCTATATATCCTGTGCTGGACTGCTGATTTAATGTTGTATCTCTAGTCTAGTGTTGTTAAGACCATAGTTATAGAATCTGTTACCCCTTTAGTCTTATACGATCTAGTATGTACTGTGTGGATGTGTCATTCAATCTCAAGTTTGATTGATTAATCTTCATTACTTATTATTCTATGTCTGTGCCAAAGAGGTGAAAGAGTATGAGATTCTACCACAAGCTTTCTGCCTTTAGGCCAAAGAGGTGTAAGCGTATGACATTCTACCTGTCCATCAGCCCTCCACATCTTTGACCAAGAGGCTAAAGCGTATGACATTCTGCCTCCAGCCCTCCACCATTTTTGATCAAGCAGTTAAAGTGTATGCTATTCTACCACTTGCCTTTCTATTCTGAGCCCAAATGGCATATCCTATCACTAGCCTCCATTTCTAAGCCCAAGTGGCTAAGGTGTTGGACATAATCTACCACAAGCTTTCCATCTCTTGGCCCAAGTAGCTAAGGTGTATGACATGTATTTAACTACTTGCTTTCCATCTCTTGGTCCAAGTAACTAAGGTGTATGACATGTATTTTACTACTTGCTCTCCATTTCTACACCCAAATGGCTAAGGTAAATGACATTGTACAATTAGCCCTCCACCTCTGGGCTTAGATGACTACTATTTGCCCTCCATCTCTTTGATCAAGGGGGCCGAGATGTATTTCTGATAATTCTTTGACAAGCCTTTACCAACCAGCCAATGATTTATATGTCACAACCAAATTTAGAAAGTTTCTAGGCAAGTGTAGGTTTAAGATATTCCAGATTTCGGAACTCAGAATGTTTTCTATGAAAAAAAGACATTTGCGTGCACAGATCACAGATATTAGAAGAGCTTAAAAGCTTCCGTAAATGGCCCAACACTCAAATTTCTTGACACAGTTCAGCAATATTTTGCACAATGCTGGATAATTTCACCACAAATGTCTCTGGAACTTGTACCAGGTCACAGTTATGATTGTAAGTGGAGGAAGCAACGAATGTAAGACTTATATACATGTTTAAATGTATGCCAATCAAGTATGCAGAGTTTGTGTTGTCGTATAAATGCAATCAGATTGAGACATATACCCTTATCATTACTCTCGGTTACCTAGGGGATCTGACAACATCTTATGTAGGTCCGTGTTCTAGCTGTTAAACTTTATCAGTTCTCAAGTCTCAATGTGAATTTTCCTATAGTATGAAGTTTGCCACATGTAAATATGAAAATACTTATGAAGCCATGATTTCAGACACTTTCAAAACTATTCCTGAAATCACAAAGCATTTTTCCTATAATCTAAAAGTAGTAGTACTGTACAACTGTCCCATGGGCATTGGGAATAAAAGCGAATTAAAGCAACTACCGTTACAGTAAACTTTATATTTCATAATGTCATTTGGATCATTGAAAACACTTCATAGAAACCAGACTTTGTGAAATCCAAGAAGTTTTTGTCTCATAAGTGTGTCTGATATGTCATCTAAGTTACGGTGCCATGTGTAAAAGAAAACTTTTCTTTTTATCATTCTGATTGATTGATTGATGACCAAAGATGATATGAACATTAAACAGACAGGTTGTTTTCTAGTCAACAAACAACTACTGGACTAACAAAAACTCATACAAACGGGTATATGTCTCGTTGGATACCCCAGAGAAATAGAAGATTAACAGGAATTATATACATCTCTGTGAAATACAAATCCGACTTTATGAAATATGGAGTTTACTGTACTAGTTAAACTGTACTTGGTCATCAGAACATATCCCCGTTGTGTGTGTTGCTAGATCTTCCATGTTACAGAGAGTATAAGGATATGAATTACATTGTATAACCATAAGGTAAGTGTAAGGATGTAACATATATACATGTATGTGGAGTACTTATTATACGATATTTCAGAATTCCATTGTTATACAATCAATATATTGTATTGTATTGTATGTACGCACCATTGTATTGTAAGACAACATATAATTCATTTTCTCTTTTTCTCTAGATGGAAATCTTTAAATTTTCTTTTTCCTAACCATTTTTTTTCTCCAAATCTCTGTATAGTGTTATTGATGTTTTTTCTTGTCTCTTATACACAGTTTAGCCAGCTTTTTTTATGGGATCAAAATTTTCTGGTTTTTGTATTAAAAACGAGAAAATTGTATTTTAATAGTTTAACAATATATTGCAATTCATCCATTTCTCAAATTTTGACCAAAGCAATTTCCATGCAGGAAACCACAAAAATATTAATCCTTCATAAATAACTAGCTATGCCATATTTAGGGAATTACATGTATATGATATAGATGTTAAAGAACCAGATCTGAAGTATTTTCTACTTAATTAATTGATGTAAAAATGTAATAGATTTTATGATACTTAATTATCTCTATGACATTTTCAAATATTTTTTTTCTTCTTTAAATTTATTCTCTTCATCTCCTTGTGTGATAGTTACTCAATCTTTTTCAGCATGTTTCAATTTATGTCTCTTTGTCTTCCATTTATAACTCAATCATATTTGTAGGGTAGATAACTACCGGTATTATTGAAGGGAGGTCACTCATACAGTTGCTCAGTAAACGTGGTTATCTCCCTTAGTTCCCTACACACCATGCTGAGAACTATTCACAAACACAAATATTGGGTAGCATCTGCAATGGAGATAAATGTTTAGAAACTTGCGTATTAGTAGATGGGAAGCCATTGAGGAGAGAAAAAAGGAGCTGGGTGAACTTTTACTACTAAAGATGAATAATTTTGTATAATTTGAAGGAAAAAAACAACAAAAATACTCAAAATCTGTTACTAAATCAAATAGATTTAGGTAACATGAATTAACAATAATTTGAAAAGGTTAATTAGTTTGTTGTACTCTGTAAAGAGATAAAGTGCCATAGCACACTGGGGTGTGTGCGGTCATATAATTGTGTTTTGTGGTGAGCCATCATTAATTCTTAGTAATCCAGGACAATATTACTATATACCTTTAAAGTATTTATTTCTACTGGGAATCATTAAAAACCTATTTGAGATTTTAGCAAAGAAATTCTCAACCTAGAGTGACCAAGCTGACTTTTAAGCTATCGAAATCTCTCTGTTAGCTTATAGGGTTTGAAAGTTAATAGCCCCTCAAAACCATGTTCCATGTTAAAGATTTATGTTGGTGTACATAATTGTGAAATGATGAAAATAATTTCATTTTTAAAGGACATTCTCAGATTGTGAAATGATGAAAATAATTTTATTTTTAAGGGACATTATCAGGGTTTGGGGGTTGGTTGACTCCCAACAACAAAACCCTCAGGATCTGCCACTAAAATACTAGACTAGATTATTTTGGTTGATGCTGAAAGTTTCACTGTTAAGTTAATTATTCTTTTGAATATATTTTTGACTATGAAATTGATGTATTATTCTTTTTTTAATTTGATTTAATACTGGTTATAGAATCTATCAGATCAAAAGTTTACATGTTACCACAAGCCCTCTACCTCTGGGTTGTGAGTTTAAATCCCATGTGTGGCAGTTGACAGGTTCTGACCTCTGAAAAATGCTCTCTTTAAATTAAGGGGAAAAAAAAGAGAGAGCAAAAGTTAATGTAAAAAATACTTTCAGGAATACCACCTATCTTAGGAAATAACTGTATAAGCAAACATTTCTCCAACAAGTACAGAAAATTTCAATAAAATATATCGAAACCAAAGCTGTGCAAATTTGTTAAAGTTGATTTGTCAAAATTTATGTTTTGTTTTGTCATTCTTTTCTGTCAGACCATGGCACCAACAGCTTATTCATTTTGTAAAATATTTTTTGTGAAAAACCATAAAATTTATACGCTATAGTTGAACCAATGAAATTTCATCATAGTCGGGACCAGTACTATAGATATACTATCATATATTGTAAACAAGTAAACAAGTTTTGCATCTTTATTGTAATATAAGTTATCCGGACTATTAAGGGGGAAATGTAGGTGATTGTGGATCGGTACCATTAAAGCCACATTTTACGTTACTATCAACAAAAAGTCCAGTAAGTTTCGACACCCATATTGTTAGTATTTGTAGATGTAGTTGAAATAGGTATATCAAAGAATATTTATAATGATTTATTAATATTTTTAGTACAGCAGTTGTTGAAAGTTCATACTTGTAAACATGCCTTCATTTTAAACTGGTTGCAGCAACGTTACAATGTCAGCTAACATTTGCTTGTTTGACTAAATGGGACCCTCTTAGCGAAGTTCAATATTTATTTTATTTTTATCAAAAGTTTTTGAATCATTATTGTTCATCTTAACTTCGATTTAGTCCTGTCTCTGCATGATTTACAACAGGATTTTTTTTTCAACATTCTTCTAAATCATGATATATAAAAATAAATAAAGATTGATCCAATAACTTCCATTTATTCCCACGCAGAAGTCAATCTCCACTTATGTGTGAAGAACATGTTTTGTTCAATATTTTATTACTTGACATTTGATGTGAAGAAAAAAAAAGCTATAAGAGTCCGTTTCAGCTATTTTTAGAGATGTAGGAGGAAGCAATTACGAATATACATAACCATGTTTTTTCATAACATATTAACAGTTGGAAGAAACATCTGCTGAAGGTGATAACCTGTCATCTACCACAATAGGCGCTGTTATTCAACTCTCAGAGTATCAAATAAACGATGCAGCTGTTGATTAACAATTTTTTTACACCACACGTGGTATAAACTCTGTACGCATTCTGATTGGCTGACACGATGAACTTTGACCGAACTACGTCTTTCTCAGTATCGTATCATCATTTGTCAACGTCATCAATAATCAAGTAACGTCATGCTTTGCTGTGATCGCCACTTGGCGCCAAAACTGCTGTTGGATTGCGTACTTATCCTCCTCGTATTTCTATTGGCTAAAATCGGATATTATTGTGGTAGAAACAGGTCACACGACTCGTGGTTGTTGGATATGGAATTTATTCCACACTCGTAAGTTATTTTTTAAAAGTTACAAAAGACACTCGTTAAAGCTCGTGCATTTTGTAGCTTTAAAAAAATAACTCACTCATGTGGAATAAATTCCATATCCAACAACCACTCGTTGTGTAACCTCTATTTATACATATCTGATTTCAGGATTTGTACTTCATACATATACAATCTTACCCCCAAGACCTCTTGATTTTATGTTTTATCTATTGTTAAAAAAAATAAATAAATAAAATAAAAAATGTCCAATGAACATATACTGTAAACTGACTTATTTTTGTGTGCGATTTATTTACTGTGTATCTCATGGGCGATTATAGTTTACGAAAATTAATGTTAAAATATATGTTTTAAAACTGAAATTCAGCTACATGTATTTTTTCTTCGTATATACTGGAAACCCAATCTGATTAAAATACAGATCCCCATTATACACTACGTTACATTGTAGTGTATAATGGGGATGTGTATTTTAATCAAATTGCTGGAAACCAAGTTACAATCACTTGTTACATTGGCCTATTATAGTTGAGCGATAACTAGTAGTATATATACCATGAAAAATAATCGCCACAACATCGTTCTGATCATACGTAATAACAGATGGACTAGATCGAGAAAAATTGTTAGACATGAAAACGCAAAATGGAATTGCTGTGAAAATAAGTTGGTTTCAGTAGAACAGGATTATATGTTCTTATATGTAGGTACTGATTGTTAATTCTATAATTTGGGAGCGCCAATTACGTCATTTTCAGTGAAAGTTATAATGCTGTGCTCACAAACAATAAAGAGCCCAAACCATACAAGGTAGTCCTATCCATTCAATTTTCAAACCTGTGAATGTTAATCTTCGCAAACTTGTTTTTAAAATGAAAGTCATGAAATGTTTGTGTACAGTAGTTAGTGAGTAACAATTACATCGTTTTCTATGAAAATATAAATTTATGCTCACAAACACCATTGGTACACACATGCAAGAGCAAATTACATTAACATTAATTATTGTAATATCCAAGGTCATAATAGATAAATGATCGAAAACATGCATTGAATCATAAGTATATTACAATTAAATGTAATGTGATGAAATCATTATTTTATAGGCTATGCTCAGGGAACTGGAGATAATACTGTACTGCCTCTTATATATTATGGCGTGAAAAAAAGGAGAAACATTTTCAAGTCCCATAGAAATAAACCTCAATAAACACCACTTAATTTTATTTAGTTCAAGTTGAACAAGTACTCTGCGGTAGCTTTTTGAATCAAATATTAAAAATGTTTTGTATTCAAACATGGAGGAGTTTATGTATAATCTTGTGTATGGAAAAGCTTTAGGTGTTTGTTCAGTGTTGTACAAGTTATCAAGGCATTTCAATTCGTTTTAATATGAATGTTTTATAATTAATTAATGCAATAAAATGATTTAAGATGAATGCTGTGTTGAGTATGATTGAAGGCCCACTTTTTTCCTATAACAAAGAAATAAAAAGACAATCACAATAACCGCTGTAATATCAAAACATCTACTTAAACTAACTTTCTTTCGCGGAAACTAAATTTCGCGATGTCCTTTTCAAAACATTTTCGCGGAGATTAAGTTTCGCTGATTTAAAGTTGAATTCATATATCTTTGAATTTAAGATATTATTTCTCGGAGAAAAACTTTCGCGAAAATAAATCGCACGCGACAGAGAGTTGGTTTACAGTATATAAAGGTCTAAAATGAAGTTACAACCCTAAAAAATGTCAGATTTCCTGGTAAACTACATGTATGTTATTAGTGAAGGTACATTTCGCTGATTTGCCGTCTGTCGCTGTGATGGTTCTGACTACTACTGCATAGTACTTGGAAATCCGTGTTATGGAAATTAATGTTTAATTCGTCTCCTTAAAATTGTTTAGGAAGTTTTGATAAGTGAAGTGTTATTTGTAAGGTAATAACTTCGGGAACTCTACAAGATTATCAAGATCGTTTTAAAGTTACATTTTAAAAATTAAAAGTCGTTTTGTTTGAAGTACGTAATATGACCTTGAGAAATCAATTAAAGTGCACAAATATAAGATTACGATAGATTGCTATTTATTCTAAGAAATGGAAGGAAAAAATAACAATGTCGTGGAGTTCGTCTTATGGAATGCCATAGCTTGCTTCGTGTTGATGTAACAGCATTATCTAAAATACTAGCTAAAATATTTTTTTTTAATTATGTAGAATCAGGTGCAGTTTGTTTTTATCATGTCTGAGGATTCACTACAACCTCTTTTAGCTAAAACAATTTTTCTTTTTATGAAAAGAAGACGCTGCAAACCTTAATTTTTAGAGCAAATATCAAATACAAACACGTGAATTAGACGATTCTTAGTATTTTACTTTATGAAGTAAACTGTATTGCCTATGATGCATAAATATATACTATTATATGTAATTATACAATGTAATTATACTATGTAATTATATTATTATATGTAATTATATTTATTTTGTCATAAGTAAACTGATGATGGTTGTGCCAACTGTCGGTATGGGATCGTCCAATCACTCCTGCACTGCGCCCACCAATGTACTTATTGTTCAGAGCTATATAGAGCTATGTGTCGGTAGTGTCTCATATTAAAGCCAAATATGGTTGGACATAAATTCGGAAAAAAACCCATGAAAAGTTAACTCTCCATACATTCCATGATATTTTCAACGCAAATCCCATTGCTTGTATCTTTTAAAGTAAATCCAGCCTAGCTTCTGAAAAAAATGTTGAAATAGAACCTAGAAAATATTAATTTTTAGGTCAGGATTACCTATTGTCATCGTGTTTTGTCCGTCGTCGAGCGCCGTGCCCCGTGCGTTGTGCGTAAAACTATTTATACAAAAGCCTACTCCTCCTTCATCCTTGGATGGATTTCATCCATATTTGGTTTGAAACATCATTGGGGAAGGACAATCATATTTTAAATAAATGAGCCTGGTCTGACCCCTAGGGGCTGAGGGGTGGGGCCACAAAAGGGCAAATTTTCTTAATTTAAGCTCTAAATTCTACTCCTCCTTCATCCTTGGGTTGATTTCATCCATATTTAGTGTGACTCTTTATTAGGGAAGGACAATCATATATTATATAAATGAGCCTGGTCCGACCCCTAGGGTGAGAGGGCGGGGCCCTAAATGGGCAAATTTTCTTAATTTTAGCTTTAAAAGCCTACTTCTCCTTCATCTTTGGATGGATTTCATCCATATTTGGTTTGAAACATCACTGGGGAAGGACAATTATATTTCTAATAAATGAGCCTGGTTCGACCCTTAGGGACTGAGGGGTGGGGCCCCAGAAGGGCAAAATTTCTTAATTTAAGCTTTGAAATCCTACTCCTCCTTCATCCTTGGGTTGATTTCATCCATATTTTGTGTTAAACTTCATTAGGGAAGGACAATCATATTTTATATAAATGAGCCTGGTCCGACCCCTAGGGTCAGAGGGGCGGGGCCCCAAATGGGAAATTTTCTTAATTTTAGCTTTAAAATCCTACTCCTCCTTTATCCTTGGATGGATTCATCCATATTCGGTGTGAAACATTATTGGGGAAGGGCAATCATATTTTATATAAATGAGCATGGTCCGACCCCTAGGGGCTGAGGGTTGGGGCCCCTAAAATGGCAAATTTTCTTATTTTAGCTTTAAAATCCTACTCCTCCTTCATCCTTGGATGGATTTCATTCATATTTAGTGTGAAACATCATTGGGGAAGGACAATCATTTTTTATATAAATGAGATAGGTCCGACCCCTTGGGGCTGAGGGTTGGGCGACAAAAGGGTAAATTTTCTTATTTTAAATTTAAAATACTACTCCTCCTTCATCCTTGGATGGATAACATCTATATTTGGTGTAAAACATTATTGGGGAAGGACAATCATATTTTATATAAATGAGCCTGGTTCGACCCTTAGGGGCTGAGGGGTGGGGCCCCGAATGGGGAAATTTTCTTAATATTAGCTTTAAAATCCTAATTCTCCTTCATCCTTGGATGGATTTCATCCATATTTTGGGTGAAACATCATTGATGAAGGACAATCATATTTTATATAAATGAGTCTGGTCCGACCCCTAGGGGCTTAGGGGTTGTGCCCCAAAAGGGCTAATTTTCTTAATTTTAGCTGGCCCACGTCCTGTTTTCAGGTTTAGGTCTCCGATCTCAATGAAAATTGGTCTACAGGGGTTTTAATTGATGCCGAACAACATGCAAACATTTTCGTAAAGATTTTGGTTTTTCAAGATGGCCGCTGGCCTACTTCCTGTTTTCGGGTTCAGTCTCCGATCTCAATGAAAATTGCCTATAGGGGTTTTAATTGATTCAGAAGGGGGGACTTTAGGTGAGGACAATCATATTTTATAAAGGACTGAGTTAAGACCCATGGGGATAGTACGGTGGAGGCCAAAATGGGAGCTTTGCTGAAATTTGGCTTTAAAATCTGACTCCTCCTTATATTAATCCTTGAATGGGTCACAACCATATATGGATGAAGGGCTACCAAGTTTGTTCAACAAATGACATTTACATGTACCTATTTCAGAAACTTACATGTTCAACTAAGGAGTTCCTTGTATTGTTTATATTAATCGTTAACCAATACTTTATACTGACTTTGTTATTTTGTGCCATGAGTCAGATGACCCTTAAGGCGCATGGGCCTCTTGATTGACGCTGTGACGTCAGTAGGCTTTAAAACATGGGTAGCCACACAATACAGTCTCAGGTGACATGAGTGTATTGTTCTAGACCAGCTAGTATTACACATTTAGGTACATTGATTAAATGAGAGAAAATATAAAGTTGAAACAAGTACCCTCATATTCGGACAGAAAAGTAATATACGCGTCTACTTTCTGTGAACAATCAAAAACGTGCGACATCAACATGGATGACAGTTAACCATTTTGGATTTTGGCAGTTTCTCAGATGCCTCATGGGGGATTTTTATTCAATTTTCCATATGAAGGTTGAGATCGTTGAGACCTAGCCAAAAACGAAAATGACCTGTGTGCGGCTGTCATGTTTTTACAATAGAAGCTTACTGTATAGCTATTAAATTTCGCGGATGTTAATTTTCACGATTTACCGTATGAAACTTATTAGCGAGGGTTTATTTTCGCGAATTTTCTTTGTAGACATTTGAAACGTGATTATTACGACAGGCTATGATACCTGAAACCATGATTTTGATAAATTTCGCGGGGTAATCAATTTTCGCGAATTACGATGGACACGCGAATTTAGCGAAAGTAAAACGTCCGCGAATATTAACAACAATACAGTATATATAATCGCTACATTTTAAATTTCTTTGAATCTATGACAATGGATATGACATTGTAGAATCATCAGACAAAACACACAACAACCAATATGTGAATGATGTAATAATGCATTTATTATTTTTGCTTAATGAAAATAAATTCACAATATCAAAAATTAAATTCACAGAATTTTTAATAAATTAAATTCAGTTGAATGCCTTGGATTTTTTTTTTTTTTTGGACATGTTGACTTGGATGATTCGTTTCATTTATTGAAGAAATCTGCAATGGAAATCCACATTTTTTTTCTCCTTCCATATCTAAAAGGTTTCTTTTCGGAAAATGTATCCTCTTCAGAATTTTGCTTCCTCTCTTTGTGTTTATGGTGACCATGCTTTTTACCATCTGAGAATAAATGCTTCAGGTCTAATGCTAACCATATGACCATTCTCTTTCGACGGACGTTTTCTTTCGTGATAGTATCGGAGGTGTCTGCTGAGATCGTAATCTTTTGGTCGACGTTATTCGTAGACGATTCTCATTCCGTACGTGGAAGCGTCATTACCTAGGGAACGGTATACGCTCGGACAACCATGCCGACAAACAAGAGATATGCCAATGAAGACATCTGAGAGATAAAATAAAGTAGATAAAAGATTTTAAGGTAATTAAAAATAGCTTAATAGATGATAGAACATAAAAGATCAATATAAAAAAAAAGAAAACTATAAATTATGTACGTATTACGAATTATACCCAAGCCACCTTTACGGAATCAGGATAGGAAGTGGGTAACAAACGTGGTAACATCAAAGTGCATAAAACTAAACGAATGAAGTAAATAAATAAATAAAATAAAATAAATGAATAAATAAATAGATAAATAAAATTTTGTACAGAAAAATAAGTATACCTTTTGTTATGTTAAAAACGTAATGTGTACAAAGCACAAGTACTTCGTCATTTACTTAAAATTGTTCATTTGGAGATTGAAAATTAATTCATTGTTAAAATATTTGTAATCGATATATGAAACATGTAAAATGTTTGTACTAACTTCGCTAACCAGGGATATGCAGTACAATACTTTCACTGAAAGTTTCACGAAGTACCCTTGGCTGATGAAGTTGGCTTATACTAGTATTCATCCTTGATATTACAGTGGTTACTATCACTGTCATTTCTTGAAGTATCGAGGTTCCTCAGTATCATATATAATCGTTGAAGAATAATTATATTTTAAGCCTAGATAGCTTCTTACAATGATCAGACTAAGTAACCATCTTGTTAATATCGACACCGGTAGGGCTAAAACAATTCCTAACCACATTCACCTTTGTAAAAGCTGTAACATTCTAGAAGACGAGATCACTCTGTTTTAATTGCAAATACAACTTACTCAGTCAAAATTATTTTATAGATAAAGATTAAAATATATTGATTATTTTACTTTCATTTTGCACTTCATCGTCGTTAGGTATTTCTATCAATTGTTCGCGTATAAGAAATATAATAATGGAACGTTCATTGGTTATATGGTAATAGTCATTCCCGAAGTCATCTCTTAACATCGATGAATATAACATTTCAATTAGTTATTTACTTTTTTCAAGACAATTTAATGTGGTAAATTCCTTGTTCTTTTCATAGTGTATGGATGTCTTTTCTGCATTGCCTCATGTTTGGCCTTTGAGTGTAACGTTCACCCCGGCGAGGAAAGTTGCGAGTAAAGCTTCCGTTTGAAAGCGAATCTTAACTAATCATAATTCAACGTGAGGATGACAGGAAGTGATGATGAATGCAAGTTACGCATAGTGAGGTTTTAGGAGACTGCATTTTGTCCGATTGGGTTTCCTTGGTAATGTTGAGCCCATTTATAGCGCTATCTAACTTAAGGAACTGCAAAAGACGCCGAACAGGAGACCTCACCCGGTTATGTTTTATCCACAATGGACAGACTAGTCGTCTAAGTCTGATCATGAGAGTGGTAAGCACGAGCGGAAACTACCAATTTTTAAGACATTTAGGCATTAGATCTTAGCTGCAGAATTAGTAGCTTTCCTGGCAACGATGAACGATTAACCATGGCCAAAAGTGAGACAGTGTGAAGGGAGACTCAAGAAGAAAGTTATTTTGAAAGACTAGAAAAGATATCTTAATTTTGTCGCCTTTTATGATCACTCAAAGGGACAGAATTGTTAATTAAAGCGCCCTATCTGTACCATAAAGTATTCAAATGGTCGTAAATTGCTGTTGAAGAAGTCTTCAAGAACTTCTCAGTATATACTGTGTGTGCTTGTCTATGGGTGTAGCCTCGGTATCGAAGGTGATTGAAAAAACACAATACTTTTAAAGGAATCGATCTTTGTCTGGAATACATAGAATGTTCTCGTTTGGACAAAATCCCTTATCAATCAGTGCAGCAAAATATTAATTACGCATTTGCTTACTGAATGTCTGAGATAGCCGTGTACGATACCATTTGATAACTTGGCTTCTCCAGTATCATATATGATACTGATGTCTAGGCTAAATAAAATCCGGAAACGTTGACCGCAAAAAGTGTGCTTTAAACATACGACTTAAACTGTTTTTAAAAAGATCTCTCAAGTTTTCTATTAAAAAAGGTTGGTTCCTAAAGCCAACTTTAAAACCTATTTCTGTTCTAAATTACCTATATCAGAAATAGCATTGCCTCGTAACATTCAGCTCAATAGTTCAGCCCATGTTTCGATCAGTTACACTTTTAGCAGCCATTTTTAAATAAACAGGCGAGTATTTTATTATCTTTAATTATACTGACCACAACTAAATAATTTGCAAGGAAATCTGTCAGTAAAAATGAATTATAAACAAATACCTAACAGTAAATAAATATCTCGGAAAACTGATCATTACTATTTTAACGTGGTGAAGTAATGAATGCAAATCTAAAGTTGTAAACTCAAAACGTCGACATCATCGAAACTTTCAACTATATACGCTTATATGAACATCATTGTTTATGGAAAAAAACTGAAGTGCAAATAAGATATGACAAAAACAGATAGATCTATTTTTTGTGTTACCTTTTTATTGTCGGGTTATGTACAAGAAATTCACAACATTTCGAATAAAAAATGTCATTTGAAGTCATATATAACATAATTGATAGTTCATATTGACACACATGGCATCACCATCGTTTCACTTATCAGCCATAATTCTCTGGGACCTTCACAGTTGAACACATTGAGTCCGGTTTTGTGACGTCCGTTCCGGAAGAATTGCCAGAGACCATCATGCGAATGATTTTGTGGTGATGTCCAGATTTTGCTATTTTCTTCCATATCTAAAAGGTTTCTTTTCGGAAGACGAGTCCTTGTTATGCTTGTGCTTCCTTCCTGCTTTGTGTTTGTGGTGGCCATGCTTTTTACCACCCGAGAATAAATGTTTCACATCCAAAGCTAGCCACATAACCATCCTCTTTCGGCGAATGCTCTCTGGTATATCAGTATTAGTTTGAGGGGTAGATGTCATTCTAGTGTACTGGATCTCATTGTCAGAAGACTGAAGTTTTATAGAATATGGAGAGGTAGATGTCGTCACTGGGAGGGAATATGCTTGGAAAGTCGTACTAACGACCAACATGAATACGCACAGGATCATCTAAAACAATAGAATAAAAACATTTACTATGAGAAATACAAAGAAAATGGAGAAAAAAAAATTACAAAAAATTCATCTTAGACATTTTCTGAGTGTATATCTTTTAATAAAATAATCTTAGATTTATTAATTGATAACAATTAAGAGCTTAATATGATCAATATATCTAAAAATAAAGAAACTACTTAATTTGAAATCATAAATTAAAGAAAACATTATAAAAATTGAGGAAAAGTCCTACTTCAGATTGTTTGAGCTTCTATAAAATTTTAACATAGATAATTTCAACTTAAGTAACGCTAATGTACTATCTTAGTACTATAATATTATTCAGTCTATTAATGTACAATAATATTATATGTAAAAATATCAATTTGAAATTTATTCCCAAACTTATATATCCATAAGAGTATACTACTTGGCATATTAATAGTTATTATAATATTCTTTTGTTACATACCAATATTGGTTGAAATGAAATGAAACGCTAATGAAACTGTGAACAAGTTCAGATGGATTATAAATTATCACAAAGCACGATGTTTAGAAAACTAATCAGTGTAGCTAGAGTGTTCAAACCACTATAACCCTCTAGGCCAGCTAGATAACTACTAGCTGTGAAAACTCACCTTTGGAAATGCTGTCGATACTTTGCTTGTCATTGATAGACACAAACTGTATAATCATATGAAAACTAAGGTCTTTTATAGTAGCAGTAAGGTGTTTGTTCCAATCCATGACGATTTACCTGATAAAGTGTTTGAAGTGCTATTGGCTGAACGATAATTTGTTATTCACGACATTTGTGTGTCATAAAAATACATATTCAACTGACAAATCTCCTTATTTGTGCATGTTGCCAAAGCGAGAAAGATAAATCAACAAAAGCTCCTCAGATTTCTTCATCGGTCAAAACTATTAAAACATAAATAATATTAAGATATAGTTGTGATGTCATATATTGTTGTTTCTGTACTTAACTCCCGGATTATCAGACTGTCAATCAAACCGCACGTGACTTTATATTTTGTATTGTGTGTGCTACGATGTTTGCTCCGACATTGAATAGAAACACGTGCGTTTGTGAGCACGAGGCGTGGCTATATTACACCTGGCGATCGGCCAATTACCTGTAACTGTCCTATATGTTACCTTTCACTGTCTTATATGTGACTGTAATATAAGACAGTCACTTATAAGACAGTAAAAGGTAGCATATGGGAGAGTTACACAATACGGGTGAGTACGTGTCTCTAGGCATAATCCCATAATAATTTTAACACACAACACATAACCTGCCGGAATATTCCATAATTTTTAAATCCAAATTACGAATAAAATCCCACACAATGAATATGAAGATAACTTAATCCTCAATTGATGCGGAATTAAACACATTCACAGAATTTCTGTATATATCCCTGATAGAGTTTTTCCTCCTGATTATGAATTCACCATTTAACACTTATCTACAACATTAAGGATGTACTCCTCTCAGAAGTCAAAATTTTCTTGTATTAAACTTTTTTTCTCATATAGATTTTTGGAAATAGGAGTTCATACCATGAAAGAAAATGAAAGAAAAAGCATATGTCCGTGTGCTCGTTTTTGAGCTACTGTCACTCAAAGATACCTAGTTGACAAAATATTGGATTTTATGGGAATTTTGCCGTTTTGACCATATACACAAGAGATTAAAGCCATAATTTCCCCCAAGAACTTTCATTGAATTCAGGGGATTTGAAATTTCGACTTCTCTAGGTACAGTTTGGATTTATTTATACCATGTGCAATTTTCATTCAAAAAGCCCATGGGATTTAAATGAAATTCTGAAATATTGTTGAAACAATATCAGAATAAGTGTAAAACCACAGTGCAGATGATTTGGATATCTAAAATCAAAAGTGGTGTACAAAACAACGTTGTTTCAGAATGTGGAGTTAAGGATGTATTCTTCTGAGGTTTCAGTCTCGTTGAAGTCTCGTTTCGATAAAGATCAAAGAAGAAGTTATGAGATTTTCAAATACAATTGATCAATATCTGTAGCAAGTTGCCAGTTGCAAATTTTGGTCCAAAAAAATACAGTTCTAAATTTAGCAAATTTTTTTTTATACGGGGATTTTAAGAAATGGCCCATTTGGCGGCCATTTTGAAATGGTGTCCTTTTTCGCTTTGAGTAGAGCCAAAATTGTACCATTTTTTTACTGAAAGTGATTTTACTTAAATCATAACTGCACCGTGCATTTTTAGCTGTATTAGGCTTAATTGTTTGCTGTAAATCTTACTGGTTCGTGGTAATTAAAATATTGAGCATTAATGTGTGAAATGATTCACATTTTTTCACTTGTATTTTTTACATTTAATGGTGAATTTGAACACTTTTTTATTTTTACTCTAAAATACTGAAAAATAACAAATATTCAAAGTGGGGCAAAAAAGTAAGCCACACGGACCCCCCATTTTTCTGGCCTGATTTTGAAAAGAACAACCTTCCCTATTGATATGCAAAATACAAACAAAAGTTTAATACCAGAACTTTTTCTATAAAGGGTTAGATTTGGCAAAAATGACTGAAAATGGTCAATTTTGTAGCTCAAAATTAAGGGGTAGGGGTAGCATATGTTGTTATTCTGAGAAAAAATATTAGTCTTATTAATCAAAACTGGTATATTTTAAAAGAAGACTACTGGAAAATAAATTCTACAAACATTAATACATATCAAACACCTCATTAGGAAATTATGGCTTTAATCTCTTGTGTATATGGTCAAAACGGCAAAATTCCCATAAAATCCAATATTTTGTCAACTAGGTATCTTTGAGTGACAGTAGCTCAAAAACGAGCACACGGACATATGCTTTTTCTTTCATTTTCTTTCATGGTATGAACTCCTATTTCCAAAAATCTATATGAGAAAAAAAGTTTAATACAAGAAAATTTTGACTTCTGAGAGGAGTACATCCTTAATGTTGTAGATAAGTGTTAAATGGTGAATTCATAATCAGGAGGAAAAACTCTATCAGGGATATATACAGAAATTCTGTGAATGTGTTTAATTCCGCATCAATTGAGGATTAAGTTATCTTCATATTCATTGTGTGGGATTTTATTCGTAATTTGGATTTAAAAATTATGGAATATTCCGGCAGGTT
>SAYR01004057.1:1134494-1147496 GCA_004382745.1 Argopecten irradians irradians
TAGAATCGTCTAATTCACGTGTTTGTAATTTTGTAATTGATATTTACTCTAAAAATTGGTTTGCAGCGTCTTCTTTTCATAAAAAGAAAAATTGTTTTAGCTAAAAGAGGTTGTAGTGAATCCTCAGACATAATAAAAACAGATTGCACCTGATTCTGCATAGTCAAAAAAAATAATCATTTTTAGCGAGTATTTTAGCTAATGCTGTTACATAAACACGAAGCAAGCTAAGGCATTCCATATGACAATCTCCACGACATTGTTATTTTTTTTCTCCTTTCATTTCTTTAGAATAAATAGCAATCTATCCTAATCTTATATTTGTGCACTTTAGTTGATTTCTCAAGGTCATATTACGTACTTCAAACAAAATGACTTTTAATTTTCAAAATGTACTTTAAAACGATCTTGATCATCTTGTAGGTTCCCGAAGTTATTACCTTACCATTATCACTTCACTTATCAAAAACTTCCTAAACAATTTTTAATGAGATGAATTAAACATTAATTTCCACAACACGGATTTCCAAGTACTATGCAGTAGTAGTCAGACCATCACAGCGACAGACGGCAAATCAGCGAAATGTACCTTCACTATTAACATATATGTAGTTTACCAGGAAATCTGACATTGTTTTAGGGTTGTAACTTCATTTTAGAACTTTATATAATACTGTAAACCAACTTTCTGTCGCGTGCGATTTATTTTCGCGAAAGGTTTTCTCCGAGAAATAATATCTTAAATTCAAAGATTATCTAAATTCAGACTTTACTATTCAGACGTTTTACTAAGAAAATGACGTTACCATTCAGACGTTACTAATATACGACTTTACGTGTATTTTACTTTAATTTCACCTGTACTATTTTATTAAGTAAACTGTATTGCCTATGATGCATAAATATATACTATTATATGTAATTATATTTAATTTGTCATAAGTAAACTGATGATGATTGTGCCAACTGTCGGTAGGGGATCGTCCAATCACTCCTGCACTGCGCCCACCATTGTAATTGATATTCAGAGCTATATAGATCTATGTGTCAGTAGTGTCTCATATTTAAGCCAAATATGGCTGGACATAAATTCGAAAAAAAAACACTTAAAGTTAACTCTCCTTACATTCCATGATATTTTCAACGCAAATCCCGTTGTTTGTATCTTTAAAAGTAAATCCAACCTAGCTTCTGAAAAAAATGTTGAAATAGAACCTAGAAAATACTAATTTTTGACGCTGTGACGTCAGTAGGCTTTATTACTTGGGTAGCCATGCATGCAATACAGCCTCAGGTAATATGAGTGTATTGTCCTAGACCAGCTAGTATTACACGTGTAGGTATGAGAAAACATATTAAAGTTAAAACAATTACCCTCATATGCGGACAGAAAAGCAATATGCGCGTCTACAACCTCATTAACATGCATTTCTCCTTTTTTCTTGTATACTGAAGTTTCAAACTAAAGAAAGCAGAGACACAAGATTATTTTACAAATCTGATAAAGGATTTTGCATCTCAGAAAGTGCTTATAAGTTTCAGTCTGTAGACTAACCGTTAGAGTTGATTTTCGAAGAGTGTTGACCGCCTGGTAAACAAAATGTAGTTGTCGTGCCTACTGCATTCTGTGACCAATCAGAAACGTGCGACATCAACATGGTTGACAGTTAACCATTTTGGATTTTGGCAATTTCTCAGAGGCCTCAAGGTTTTTTTTTTATTCAATTTTCCATACATAGGTTGCCCTTGGTTATTTTTCGAGATCGTTGAGACCTATCCAAAAACGAAAATGACCTGTGTGCGGTTGTCATGTATTTTTACAATAGAAGCTTACTGTATAGCTATTAAATTTCGCGGATGTTAATTTTCGCGATTTGCCGTTTGGAACTTATTTGGAGAGGGTTTATTTTCGCGAATTATCTTTGTAGCCATTTAAAGCGTGATTCTTACGACAGGCTTTAATGCCTGAAACCATGATTTTGATAAATTTCGCGAGGCAATCAAATTTCGCGAATTACGATGGACACACGAATTTAGCGAAATTCAAACGTCCGCGAATATTAGCAACAATACAGTATATATTACCGCTACATTTTAAATTTCTTTGAATCTATGACAAAGGATATGACATTGTAGAATCATCAGACAAAACAAACAACAACCAATTTGTGAATGATGTAATGATGCATTTATTGTTTTTGCTTAATGAAAATAAATTCACAATATCAAAAATTAAATTCACAGAATTTTTAATAAATCTAATTCAGTTGAAAGCCTTGGATTATCTTTTTTTGCCATGTTGACTTGGATGATTCGTTTCATTTATTGTGGAAATCTGCCATGGAAAGTTTCCACATTTTTTTTATCTCCTTCCATATCTAAAAGGTTTCTTTTCGGAAGATGTATCCTCGTCAGGATTTTGCTTCCTCTCTTTGTGTTTATGGTGACCATGTTTTTTACCATCTGAGAATAGATGCTTCAGGTCTAATGCTAACCATATGACCATTCTCTTCCGACGGACGTTTTCTTTCATGATGGTGTCGGAGGTGTCTGCTGAGATCGTAATCTTTTGGTCGACGTTATTCGTAGAAGATTCCGTACGTGGAAGCGTCGTTACCAAGGGAACGGTATACGCTCTGACAATCATGCCGACAAACAACAGATATGCCAATGAAGACATCTGAGAAATAAACATCCAAAAATAAAGTTAGTAAAAGATTTTAAGTTAATGAAAAATAGCTAAATAGATGATAGAACATAAAAGATCAATATAAAGTAAAAAAAAAATAAATTGTGTACGTATTACCCTATACGGAATCAGGATAGGAAGCGTGTACCAAACGTGGTAACATAAAAGGGCGTAAAAGGTAAACGCAATGAATAAAATAGATAAATAAATAAATAAATAAATCAAAATTAGTACAGAGAAATAAGTATACCTTCTGTATGTTAAAAACGTACAAAATGTTCAAAATACAAAATACTTCGTCATTTACTTAAAGTTATTCATTTGGAGATTGAAAACTTATTCATTCTTAAAATATTTTTAACCTATTTGCAAAACATGAAAAAAATTATGAACAAACTTCGCTAGACAAGGATATTCAGTACAATACTCTCACTGAAAGTTTCTGGGAGTACCCTTGGCTATCGAAGTTGGCTTATGCTAAGATCCATCATCTATATTCCAGTTGTTACTATCCCTGTTATTTCCTGAAGTATTGAGATTCCTCAGTATCATATATAATCGTTGAAGAATAATTATATTTTAAGCCTAGACAGCTTCTTACAACGATCAGACTAAGTAACCATCTTGTTAACATCGAGACCGGCAGGGCTTAAACAATTCCTAACCACATTCGCCTTTGTAAAAGCTGAAGCATTCTAGAAGACGAGATCACTTAGTTTTAATTGCAAATACAATTTAAAAAGCAAAAGAAAAATATAATTCATAATGTGATACAAAGTTCTATGAACTGAGAAACGGAATATGTAAAACGTACCGTAGATATTCTGCTATGGCGTTTTCCTAGTGTTGTTCTGTCTAGCTGATATACACGTGCGCACTGCTTCTTGTTTTAGAACTCCGGTTTTTATAACAGTTGATACGCATTTGGTCTACCAATTATTGGCAACCATGTTGGATTTATTGAATTTTATTGGCTGAAGATGTTGTCTTGTGCTACATGAAGGCGTAGCTTTACAAGATCAGCCACCTCAATCATTTCAATATTTTGACAAACTGAGACAATAATGAGAGAAGTGTCAACATCTTCAGTAAAATTTTCACCTGTGAATGTAAGAGTCAAACAGTAAAAAGGGTATGAAAAAAACCGACAAAGACCTACAAATAATTGAAATATATGCATGGAAATATATCTTTCCGGTAAAACAACATAAACAAGGAATAATCATATACACTACTTCGAATACATCCACCCCCAAACACCTTAGGGAACATCCTCGACAGTCCAGGAATTTATTAAGACCAATTGATAATATTTCATTGACAAGCATTTTGTTAAATGACGTCTGTTTGAAGCTGAAACTGTGATACTTAAAAGGTAGACAGAGAATTAATGTTTTTGTCTATGAAACGTAAACAGCGAAGCATCCTGTGTTTATTCACTCTCTCCCATAGTGCATTGCGGTCCACAGATTTCGACATGAGCTCTCGGAGAGATCAAATATTGTACGTTTGGCCAATAATGAAAAATAACAAGAGGCCCCATGGGCCTTATTGGTCATTTGATTACTACTACAATACAGCATATAGTACAGCTGAAGTACACAATAAGTCGTTCAATATTGTAACCGATTTAACCTTTGTTACCTCAAATGATAGTCAAGGTTATTCATTTGAACACTTTGTGTCAGCATTCTACACGCTCAATGTCATGTGTCTAGGCTTCTTAGTTATTCATAAGAATTCGTTTAAACATTTTTAGCCTTTTTACCACTGTGACATTGAATGAAGGTCAAGGACATTCATTTCAACGTATCTGGTAGCCCTTTATCGAAGCATGCCACAGGCCGAATATCAGTACCCTAGACCTGTCGGTTATTGAGAAGAAGTCGTTTGAATGAAAAGTTTACTCACGGCACAGCGGACAACAACGGACGTATCATGATGGCTACAGGTCTTCCTGACCCTTTAGGTCACATAACTGAATAACGTAACTACTATCATTTTACAATGCAACTTTGACTACTCAGCCATATTTGCCCACAAGGAAACGAAAAATCAACTAGTTCATATATGTAAATATTTACTTGAAATTTCCGAAAAAAAGTGTGGTAATTGAAATTGAATACATATTATTTTTAATTTCGCTGCGTCTGTCAAACATTTTACGAATAAACTGTCAAACTTCACCTTTGGCTGGATAAAGCTAGATAACCAACCAGAGACCTTATGCTACAGTTAGAGTTTTTCCTTACCGGAAGTAGGGCGATCAAGGTTTCTTAAAAAACTATCGAAGTTATATTAATGAAATTTGGAAGGTCACGGTGAACAGAACACTGATAAAATTTGAAGATCCTAGATTAATCCGTTTAGGAATTGACAAATGTATACACTGTTCCTATATATATACCATATGTATCTTACTGGGGTCCAGTGTTGTTTCGGTGTTTGATGCATGCATTGTCAGCTTTAATTCAATAAATAATTAGAAAGACATCATAGTGAAAATAATGAATCAACTGCAAGAGTACAATATTGGCAGATACCCACGAGAGCATTAGTCTTTTTTGTTACTCTGAGTAGTTATTAAAGAATAACTATATAGTTACCTTCCTTAACTTCACAATTTTTACTTACCCTCTGTGGAAATTTTAAAGATAGTCCGCCGGCGACAGAGCATAAAAGATATTCATCATTTGAACAATAATTGGGGTTTAATCGTGTATATGTACATTGTATGCCTAATTAACACAAAAAATAACATGAAATAATTCATTTCGCCTTTGGTGCATGCGCAATCATTACTTTATTCCATATAAGATATAGTGCCACGGAATTTTTTCGGGATGCAATTAATTATTTTTCATATTTTAAACTTGAAGTAAAATCAGACGCTCAAACTTTTCAATGGTGGTAATGGTGTAAACTAAGTAACTTTTGTAACTGAAGAAAAATACTAAATCGTCTGCTCCTGTTTTTGATAGTGAAAAAATACCATTTGTCAGCGGTGGAGAATCTTTAATGTTTAGACTATTAATGAATCTGTGCCCTCTAGATGTAAAGATTCTTTGTTTTTATAAGGATGAAAAAATATATAAGGGAATACATTCCCCCTCCCTTATTACTGACAACGGTTAATATTAGACAATAACCTATCTCGAGTTGAAAGTGTTAATTAGGCATACAATGTACATATACACGATTAAACCCCAATTTATTGGTCAAATGATGAATATCTTTTATGCTCTGTCGGCGACGGACTATCTTTAAAATTTCCACAGTGTTACATGAACGAATACAGAAAAGGAGAAACCAGCAGCTAAATTCAAAACACAATTTAATTATATATACAGATATTATACAGAGATGGTTTACAATATCTAAAGTAATTGGTGTGGTACAAGACTAGTACGATGATTTTAAAGTGTTACTTATCTGTATGCGAATGTCCTGGTATATCCTTGATCCTTCCAGGTTTTCAAATTAACAATAATCACAAATCCACAAGGAAAATTGAATGTCCACCGATGATTTGTAAAGTTCCAGGCAATTGAAAAAATCCACACAAAGTGTTGTAATAATCACAGATAAAGTCACAATAGCTTCTCCCAATAGAATCTTATATGGCGCTGTACAATTCTTGATATGTCTATTACAGGTCTCATTACAGTTCTGATTAGCCTTGGACAGCTGGAGTATATATAGCTAAACGTAATTCAGAGAATATTGGAGAACCCTTCTACTTCTAGAAATACTCTAACTAAACACGTAAACAAGTAAACACACATCACTTTCTGGAAATAGATCATTCTAGATCTCTACTTAAATCAACATGTTTACAAACTATTTGTTTATACATGATTATATTCTAGAAAGTTCTATAACCTAAATCAATGATATGACCTTCATAGGATGTATTGATAAAAAAGCTATAGGAGTTATCTCCCTGTATCTCTAATACATGTATTTAAGTGTCATACATAACACACCCCCTCTTAAAGAAAGAAAGTTTTCTTTGAAAAAGGAAACTTTCTTGACATATCAAGTAATATTTAAATCCTTGATAAAGCATCAGCTAGAATATTGTCTTTCCCTTTGATATGTTTGATGTCAAGATTGTATTCTTGCAAAGTCAAACTCCACCTGAGAATTCTTTGGTTTTTGTTTTTCATTTTCCCAATGAATGTCAAAGGGTTGTGGTCGGTGAAGACCAACACAGGCACAACTGTAGGTGCAGAGATACACATCAAATTGGTTCAAGGCCAAATCAACGCTAAACATTCTTTCTCAATGGTGGAATAATTTCTCTGGTGTTTGTCAAACTTTTTTCGAGAAATAACAAATTGGATGGTCAATTTGTTCAGTACCTTCCTTTGCATCAAAAACAGCACAACACCTACATCGCTGGCGTCAACAAACAGTTTAAACTGTTTATTAAAATCTGGAGCAGTCAGAACTGGTGAGTTTGATAGTATGGCTTTCAATTTCTCAAATGCAGACTTACATGTCGTGCTGACCAAACAAATTTGACATTTTTCTTTAACAAAGCAGTAAGTGGAGCTGCTATAACAGAGAAATTTTGACAAATTTTTCTGTAGTATCCAGCCATACAAGAAATCTCATCAGCTCTCTCTTGCTTCCAGGAGTATGGAAAATCTATAATTGATTCTACTTTGGCCTGAACAGGCCTTAACCTGCCGCTGTCCTACAACATGGCCTAAAAATTAACAGTTGCATGACAAAATTCACATTTCAATAAGTTTACAGTCAATTTCATGGTAGTGAGTCTTTCGAAGAATCACGAATCCCGCATAGATGGTCTTCCCACGTGTCGTGGTAGTTGATGACGTCATCGAGTATCCACACAGCCTTTCAGGTCTGATATCACGCTGTTTAAGAAGACGTTGAAATGTTGCCGGGGCATTCTTCATACAAACGGCATAACTTTGTACTGGTACAAACCTTGCGCAGGTTACAAATGCCGACACTTCTTTAGCTTCTTCTGTTAATGGGCACCTGCCAATATCTTTCAACAGGTCAAACTTGCTTACGTATTGGCTTTGCAACTTTGTCAATACACGAGTCAATCCTTGGAATTGGATAAGAGTCTGTTTTACTGACAGAAGTTTACTTTTCTGAAGTCAGTACAGAACCGGTATGTCTTGTCTGGCTTTGGTACCAGAACACATGGAGAGCTCCATTCACTTTTGCTTGGTTCAATAATATCATTGTCCAACATGTATTGAATTTCTTTCTTTAAGTGTTCTTCTTTCAAAGGATTGACACAGGTAAGGATGTTGCTTGACAGGTGGCTGCATCGCCTACAATCCACGTCGTGATAGATAGCATCTGTTTTTTGGCCTGTGTATGCCGGAAACAAATGTTTATACTCAAGTATAAATCTTTAAGTTCATTAGCGTTCCTTTTCTGATAGATGACAACAGTTTCTTGTCCAAGTTCGCGAGACATCTGAGTTCCGTAACTTAACACCACAGTCTAAAACCTACATCTTGTACACCACCATCTAAGTCTAATTTAACAAATATCAGCTGTACTTTCACTTTGTGATGGTACAGAGGCCAAAGTAGCAATAGGTTGAGAGGTCTTGTTCTCTTCTCTATCTACATATTCTTAAGCATATTAACATGCAATAATTTGAGTTTCTTGCGCTCCCTGGAGTTTGTACAATGTAGTTAACATCTCGACCTTTTTCTCAACAAATAAGGTCCAAAATATCTAGCTTGCAAAGGCTGACCGGTATTGGTAATAGAGCCAAATTTTGTCACCGATGGATTCAAAACTTCTTGCAGGGCATCTTTTATCATACCATGTTTTCATTTGGTTTGAGTAACGGCCAAATTTTCTTTTGCCAGTTTCACATGCCTTGTCAACCTTTTTCTTAAAGTTAGACAGCATACTCTAAGAGATTAACTTTAGAATCTTGTCCCAAATTTTGTCTTTCAAAATTTTCCAAAGGCACACGTACAGTAT
Organism: Argopecten irradians irradians; assembly: GCA_004382745.1. NCBI lineage: Eukaryota > Metazoa > Mollusca > Bivalvia > Pectinida > Pectinidae > Argopecten > Argopecten irradians. The sequence goes on from SAYR01004057.1 coordinate 1,143,172, forward strand.
GTCCAAACATAGTTCAAAGGGACTGAAGCCAAGAGATTCTTGTACAGATTTCTAACGCCAAACAACAACATGTGTATATACTTCGTCCCAATCTCTTTTGTTTTCAAAACAATAAGATTTCATAATATTCTTCAATGTCTGATGAAAACGTTCTAAAGCACGCCTGAGACTCTGGATGAATAAGCACTAGACTTATACTGCTTGATCTGGAGCTGGTACATTGACTTGTTGAAAATACCAGACATGAAATTCGAACCTTGGTCGATTGGACAGCTTTTGAAGACCAACAATGTAAAGAAATTTAACCAAAGCCTTGACTATGTTAGGGGCCTTAATATTTCTGAGTGGAATGGCTTCAGGAAAGGTGTCGGAAGCACAATAATAGTTAAAAGTACTGCATTTCCAGACTTAGTTTTGGGGTAGAGACTATCACAGTCTATATGATCTACTAAATGGTTCCTCAAATGCTGGAATGGGGTGCAATGGTGGCATACGGGGTTTTTTCTGAATAGTTTTCCTACTACAACCGATGACAGTATGAAAGACCTAAAAAATCAGCCACATCCCGGTTTGCAACTTGGGCAAAAGAAGTGATCTAAAGATCTGATTAGTAAAGTCTGTGTCACTGACCAATGCCTGGCCCATGGTACGTATGAGACAGATATCAGAATATCTTGCTATACTCGGTTATGGGGAAAAACACTATTTGATTGACATTTCACTTTCAGTCTTCCTGGGAGACACATCAGGGGGGCGGCCACTTGCGCATCAACACGCTGACTTAACGGAAGTAACAACAGGGACTGTTCTCGCCTTTCCTCACTCAAGCCCGAATTACACAGTAAGGAGATTTAGGATCTTTTTCCGTTTCTACTAATATAGCTACTCTCTAGAAAGATGATTTGCTCATCATTGTTCAGCCAAGAAGTTACCCTGTTAGGAACAACTTCCATCACTATCACTAGTCTACAGGATTTTCAATAAGATCACACCTTGCCCCGTATAATCCTCTATATCATGAGTCAAGAAAGTGTGCACTAGACCTGGCTATAAATGATCCTCATACTTGAAAAAGGCACAAGAACTTTCTTACTCATTGAACAGAGTTACAGCAATGAAGGAAATACGCAAGAACTCGTGTTGAATGTCTCAGCATCATATCTGTTTTATCTGGAATACTGGACACTAAGGGATTACCTAACTTTCTCTCAGCCAAGTCATTGCCTAAATGAGCGTCCGCCTCTATCGGAAGTTCGAGTCTACACAATGGTGAACAGGCCAGTAATCCAGTTCGACTTTAACTAAACACAATGGAGAGGCACATTACAAAACTAACTCTACACCTTTGAAGCAAAACACTACTACAGATGAGGTTCTCCTCAGACTAAAGGACTGACGCATCTAATATCAAGAATGAGTAAGCCAGTATTTCGCAAAAATCTTCACAGGTTTTCAGTTGGTAATATCACTGTAGTAAAGTTGAAACAAAACCTTCAGAAATGAAGGGAGTACTTCTCCAAGACGTATCAGACTCGGGCTCTTAATCTTCAAAGACACTTTAGAAATCTGCACAAATTATTTCCAAACCTTTTAAGTTTTTCTGCTAGGCTTTTGCATAGCTTAACACAGAATGGAACTGACTGTTTTGCCTTTGCTCCCATTACGCGTGGGAGAGAATAACTTCCAGACATAGTATCCCTACTTTCTTGCAAGTAATTAAAACAGGACAGAGGAGACCCCAGCACATGCCTTATGATCTTGTTTTAGAAATAGACTTAGTCTTATCACCTAATTTTAGGTTTGGTCGGTTAGAAGGGCCACTAAAGGTTGGGGTTTCCTAGGACTGACAAATTTACTAGTACTGTGTACTGTTTTTGTCTTGAGAACTGTTTTTAACAAATGCAGCCTTTGTGGTGAGAAGCGTAATCATCAGGCAGCCATTGTAGCTGCTTCACTAAGGAGTGTTTCAACTTTTCTGCTCATCTAAATGAAGTTTTTATGTTGGAGTGGACCCAATTTAAACTCCTCTATCAACATAATTGCCTCAAATTTACCGAAATCCTCATTCATTCTTTAGAATCACAACCACCGTATTAAATATTTGTTCTTTTCTCTGGCAAATTCTACATGAGTTTGTTCATCTCTTCTTTCTCGAGTTTCGAAATTTCTGGCGGTAAGCCTAGGAACTAACTCATAAGTTTCAAATAGCTTTCTTGATAGCTTGGTAATTTTGAAATATCAATCACCAGATAAGAAGAATAATGTCTCTAAGTTTAGCCAATCAAGACACTAGTTTCTGAAGAAGCATTGTAAGGCTTATTTCAGGCCATTTCATACTATCAGCTATTTTCCCTCAAATGTAAGAAAATCTTGTCAACTTCTTTCTCTTGAAAAGGAGGAACTACTTAATATTTTTACTGACAATCAAAACTGCTGTTTCCTTGTAAAGCCGCAAAAAGTTGGATACTTGAACCGTCTTGAGAAGCTAGCCTCTAAATTCTTTAATTCTAAGTTCTGTTCACAGCTTGAATTTCTGGTTCTGGACTAGTTCTAACATCTGATCTCTCTCGGATCTTCTTTTTCTTTAATTTTCTTTCGCATTCTTTTTCTCTTAAGCTCTCTTTCTTGTTATTTTTTTTCTCTTAACTCCTTTTCTTTTCTCTTTCTCTCATTTCTTTTCTATTGTTTCATTTTCATTTCATTTCTAATTTTGTTTCATTTTCATTTCATGTTCAAGTTAGTTTTGGTCTAATTTGGATTTCTGAATGTGACTGTTTTCCTCTATACTATCTAATGCACTTAGAGTCAAATTTTGCCATTGTCAACAAAATATCTTTTATTAATACATTCCTAATTTTCAGCTTTGCTCAAATTTAGTTTTGATAGTAAGCGCTAAATGTTTTACCCATAACAGGTAAATCCTTTCTTACTAACTTGCAAAAGAACTTCCAGGATGGCGCTTTAACAAACTGTTCTACTGCATAGTAGTGCATATTTATCTAGCTGTTGAGTTTCAAATGTACTCAAGTTTGTACACAAATTTTTGAAAATTTCCTTATTAATTTTTCAAAGTTAGATTCACAATTGAATATCGATCCCGGACGAGCCGCCAATTTTCTGTTTACATGAAAGAAATAACAGAAACGGAGAAAAACAGCAGCTAATTCAAAACACAATTTAATTATATATACAATATTATCAGAGATGTTTACAATATCTAAAGTTATTGTGGTGGTAGCAAGACTAGACGCAATGATAAAGTGTACTTATCTTGTATGCGAATGTCCTGGTATATCTTGATCCTTCAGGTTTCAAATTAACAATAATCACAAATCACAAGTGAAATTGAATGTCACCGTATGATTTGTAAAGTTCCAGGCAATATGAAAAATCCACACAAAGTGTGTAATAATCACAGATAAAGTCACAAAGCTCTCCCAATAGAATCTTATATGGCGCTGTACAATTCTTGATATGTCTTATTACAGGTCTCATTACAGTTTCTGATTAGCCTTGACAGCTGGAGTATATATAGCTAAACCGTAAATTCAAAGAATATTGAGACCTTCTACTTCTAAGAAATATCTAATGAAAAACAGTCAAACAAGTAAACACACTCATTTCTGGAAATAGATCATTCTAGATCTCTACTTAAAATCACATGTTTTACAAACATATTGTTTTATACATGATTATATCTAAAAGTTCTATAACTAAATCAATGATATGAACTTCATAGGAATGTATTGAATAAAAAGCTATAGGAGTTATCTCCCTTATCTCATACTACATTTGTATTTAGTGTCATACATAACACAGAGGGTAAGTAAATTGTGAAGTTAAGGAAGGTAACTATATAGTTATTCTTTAATAACTACTCAGAGTAACAAAAAAGACTAATGCTGCTGGTGGGTATCTGCCAATAATGTACTCTTGCATTTGATTCATTATTTTCACTATGATGTCTTTGTAATTAATTTATTGAATTAAAGCTGACATGCTGCATCAAACACGGAAACACAACTGGACCCCAGTAAGATACAATATGGTATATATATAGGAACAGTGTATAACATTTGTCAATTCCTAAACGGATTAATCTAGGATCTTCAAATTTTATCAGTGTTCTGTTCACGCGTGACCCCAATTTTTATTAATCATAACTTCGATAGTTTTTTAAGAAACCTTGATGCCCTACTTCCGTTAGGAAAAACTTAAACGTAGCATAAGGTCTCTGGTTGGTTATCTAGCTTTATCAGCCAAAAGTGAAGTTTGACAGTTTATTCGTAAAATGTTTGACAGACGCAGCGAAATTAAAATAATAT
>SAYR01004057.1:1150307-1194534 GCA_004382745.1 Argopecten irradians irradians
GCGCTATACTGATTAGTTTTCTAAACATCGTGCTTTGTGATAATTTATAATCCATCTGAACTTGTTCACAGTTTCATTAGCGTTTCATTTCATTTCAACCAGTTTTGGTATGTAACAAAAGAATATTATAATTACTATTAATATGCCAAGTATTATACTCTTATGGATATATAAGTTTGGAATAAATTTCAATTTGATTTTTATATATATATAATTGTACAAGGGAGATAATTCATTAATAGACTGAATAATATTATAGTACTAAGATAGTACATTAGCGTTACTTAAGTTGAAATTCTCTATGTTAAAACTTTATAGAAGCTCAAATAATCTGAAATAGGACTTTTATTAATTTCTATGATGTTTTCTTCAATTTCTGATTTCAAATTAAGGATTTCTTTATGTTTAGATGTATTGATCATATTAAGCCCTTAATTGTTTTCAATCAATCTAAGATTCTTTTATTAAAAGAAATGCACTCAGAAAATGATTAAAGATGATATTTTTGTAATATGTTTAAATTTCTCCGTCAAACTCAAGCAAACGTGCACCTCGATCAACGTCAAGAGCGAAACTTCACAAACGGTGGAGTGGTCGACCAAGACACAGAAGGGGCAGCACCAGGCAAACTGGACAGGGGGCAGCACACAAGCAGTTGGACAGGGGGCAGGCACCAAGCACGTGTGGGACAGGGGAAGTTGCAAAGAAAGCTGAAAGTAGGGAAAGAAAGACAGAGACAGAAGGTGAAGATAAGGAAGGAAGAAAAGGAAAGGAGGAGATAAGAAAGCGTTGCGGCTGGCGTGCTGCCTGGAAAGTCAGTGGAGCGAGACCAACTTTTCCTACCACAAACTGTAATTCTCACGAACAACATTAGAAAACGTAACAATGATCGCAGAGTCATCGCAAACGAAAAGCATACCTAAACAGGCCGTCAAACGCCATCAGTACGAAACTCGAGGTCCTGCTAACATCAACCAAAATCACCAAGAGCAAAACAAGCGCGGAGACGTCTGCGTCTCTCCATGGTAAACTCCGATAAAAGGCCCCCGCTGAACCGATATTCTAATATTTCTAAATCCATCAGATACAACATTCTCAGCTGGTCTCCACAACCCTTCCCAGGCCAAGACAGGCAAGTCCGACCATCAGCAGCCAAGTACAGATAAAACAGACCAATCAAAATCAGCAAATCAGATTAAAACCAAAAACTCTTCTAAAACCTGGGTAAAATAGTAAATCTGGCGAAAAAGAGAAAAAGAAACTAGCCAATCAGAAAAAGGAGAGCAAGCCAGTTGCCCGAAAGAAACGTCAATCGGGGGAGAAGGAAGAGGGAGAGTTTAGATTCCTAAAGCCAGTCCCAGAGTGTTCAAACCACAATAACCCTCTAGGCTCGCTAGATAACTACTAGCTGCGAAAACTCACCTTTGGAAATGCTGTCGATTCTCTGCTTGTCATTACTAGACACAAACTGTATAATCATGAAAACTAAGGTCTTTTATAGTTTCAGTAAGACGTCTGTTCCAATCCATGACGATTTACCTGATAAAGCGTTTGAAGTGCTATTGGCTGAACGATTATTTGTTATTCACGACATTTGTGTGTCATAAAAATACAAATTCAACTGACATATCTCCTTATTTGTGCATGTTGCCAAAGCGAGAAAGATAAATCAACAAAAGCTCCTCAGATTTCTTCATCGGTCAAAACTATTAAAACATAAATGATATTAAAACATAGTTGTGATGTCATATATTGTTGTTTCTGTACTTTGTGACGGATCGCCAGCTTTCAATCAAACCGCACGTGACTTTGTATTTTGTATTGTGTGTGCTACGATGTTTGCTCCGACATTGAATAGAAACACGTGCGTTTGTGAGCACGAGGCGTGACTATATTACACCTGGCGATCGGTCAATTACCTGTAACTGTCCTATATGTTACCTTTCACTGTCTTATATGTGACTGTAATATAATACAGTCACTTATAAGACAGTAAAAGGTAGCATATGGGAGAGTTACACAATACGGGAGAGTACGTGTCTCTAGGCATAATCCCTATAGGAAAAGGCTCTCTACACCTTCTGAACAACTTAATTAAAATAAACAAAACGTTAATTTTCATAACGCAGGTCGTATTATGTTTCTCGATGTGGTCATAATTACAACGCGTTAGTTGACTATTTCAGGCCCAGACGGCAAAAGTTCAACTTATGGGTACTGTTTACCACCACAAGCGCACAGGGGGTCAACTCAATGAAAATGAATTTTTTTTTTGTATTTGGTGGATGGACTGATGAGTATATATGACAGTCATGTGATTTTTTCCAGTATATTACATGCAGTTCTATTTTGAGTTTGACTGTATGTCCGTAGATTCAGCTAAATAACTTGTAGATCATGTGCAGTTGAAATATAAATGTTTCTCTTTTACATTTCAGGGATTGCAGTGGCAAGAAGATTAAGTAAAGGACTTTTGGAAGATAAATTACATAAAGCAGAAAACAGACTTTGTCATTGTTTTCCTTGGGATGGGAGGGTGAGGGAGGGGAGGAGGGTTCTAGGCTGTGTAGCAGATCATCTACGAAAAAATCGACCCACTAAAGTCGAAGTTCCTAGAAAAAAAAGAGTTGAAGAAGGCGAACCTCTTTGAATGTGAATCGTTTCAAGCTATCATGAAGTGGCAAAATAATCTGTGATTGTCGTTTCTTCTTTTAATAGATAAATGTATTTACAACATGTACGTATTTCTACATGTACATGTATATAAAACTATATAAAACAATATGCTATGGTGAAGAATTTTTGTTAAAATGTGACTTTTTTGTCAGATAATTAATTTCTATTCTGTAATTTTTCATAAGACTTCGCTAGGTTGTCTCCTGATGGTAGCATTACCCGACTGTACGTGTCGAAGGAGGTTATAAACATGTGCGGATGCTGCAACCTAGTAGCCTCGTGATCTGATCATTTGGAATGTTTAGGGCCATAATATCCTTGCTATGAACTGGATGCGGTCCTTTATATCCACGAAGTTCATGGTTTAGAAGTAGTTAAGCCGCCTCTGCTACTTTTGGGTGGTCACACTCATTCCTTATGGTCAGTAAAGTTGAAAATGCCAAGGAAAAACCATTCAATGGTCACATTTTGATTAATATTCTTCAACTGTAAAAATCTGTTTCCTACAAGATAAGATATAAATGACCAAACTCACCAAACATTCCTCAGCAGTGTGATTGCAACGCCTGATAAACTCAGAAATGGCTACAAATTCTAACAATACCGTGATGCAAGTGAATCATTTAGCTGGAAATGACATTGACAGTAAAATTGACATGAAAATGACATGAAGAAAACTTGACCTGAAATTCAGGTCAATTTCTGGTCAAGATTTTTTTCTGGTCAAATTGACCTGAAAGGAACAGAAAAGTCAATTTCAGGTTAAAAAATCTAACCTGAAATTGACCAGAATTTCATATAAATTTGACAAGAATTTCACCTGGAAATGACCTCAGAAAATTCTGGTCAATTTCAGGTTAGACTTTTAACCTGAAATTGACCAGAATTTCACATGAATTTGACCAGAAATTGACCAGAATTTGACCTCAGCGAATATTAATGTGAAATTCAGGTCAATTTCAGGTGAAATTCATGTTAGTTTTTTTAACCTGAAATTGACTTTTCTGCTCCTTTCAGGTCAATTTCAGGTCAAAATTTTAACCAGAAATTCTGGTCGATTTCAGATCAATTTCAGGTTAGGAAATATTGGCTGTGTATCAATATCAACGGTTCACCATATTTGGAAGAAGCATTTGAAAGATTTCTGCTAAACGGGATCACATCTTTTGATTGACGAGCAAATGAGACAACGGGTTTAAGTTCCTAAAATATGAAAAAAAGCATCTCGCCATTGTCGTAATTGGTAATGAAACCTAGGTTTACTATTTTGATCCTGTCAGAAAGGTTAGCAATAAGATCTCTGCAAACGCCAAATAATTGCAAAACGACTTTTGAATACAAAGAAGCTTTGATATGCAATCGTCTTCTCCGGTGAAAGAGTTGCAATAAAAGTGCCAGTGAAAAAGGGCAAACGCATCATCCGAAAGTGCTGCAAAGACATAGTACTGACGAAACTGAAAAAGTATTATCAGAAAAAAATGAAAAAAAAGTATTATCAGAGAAACTCAAAAAAGTTTTATTAGAAACGACGCCCTGCTAATGGTTTTAAAATGTCCGTGTTCTACATGATACATGATCAAATGTTTACATTAATAACGGCGTTATTGAAGATAGGAAAAAGTATCTGCTTTACTTTACGCCAGAACTTGCCCCATGTGTGTTCTCTTTTAAAACATTTAAAGCAGGGAGGAATTACCAATATTTAATGTTTAAAATATTACACCACCCAAGAAAAATTATTTATCCGACACTATTCACATGATTAAGCATTGATTTCACTATTATTGGTTTCATCGGTGTAGGATAGTAGTTTGCAAACTATTTCAATATTCTCACAAAAGTTTGCAAAAAAAAAAAATAATAATAATCAATCGTATTCCAAGGCCAATAGGAATGCCATGAGTCTGATAATTACTTCCCCTAGTTTCAGAATTGTTGACTTGTCCATTGTGTTGTCTAGCAAACGAAAAAGAAAAACCTTAGACTTTCATTAGTAATTTTGGAATATTTGTTTTGACATATAACTGGAAGCTTATTTTAATTATTATTTCTTTGCTTAGTTTTCCTTAACGAAGCCAACCACAGAAAGTTTGCTGAAATCTAGCGGCCATATTGTTTCGGTTTGTTTACATTGTGGTTACTTGTTTGTTTGTTTGTTTGTTTAATTAACGCCCTATTAACAGCCAGGGTAATGTAACGGCCTCTCAGGTATGCAGTGGTAAGCTTGTATGTTGTGTGGGTGTGCGTGTTTTGAAGACTGCATAGTAAATGAACTTCATCATTTTTGACGTTGATATTTCCAATTCCTTCAGAATTAACGTTTTTACCAGCAAGTTTGGTATGGGGTGTCCTATAAGTGTGAAGTGCGAAGTGCGTGTTTTTGGAGACTGCAGTATATTTGTGTTATGTCTTCTTGTATACTGGATCTGTTGCCCTTTTTATAGTGATATATCACTGAAGCATGACGCCGAAGACACCAAGCAACACTTCTCACCCGGTCACATTAAACTGACAATGGACGAACCAGTCGTTCCACTTCGTTTATGCTAAGCGTTAAGCAGGAGCAGAAACTACAAGTTTTATAAACTTTGATGTGTCTTGGTCTGGAGACAGAACCCAAAGCCTACATCACAGGGGCAGGCGCTCAAAATATGTATTACTACTAACACCAAGTCTAGACAGAGTTTATTCCGTTAATACAGATTATGATTATCATTAGAGTAAAAGGGGTCTGTATGACAGAATGATAATATCAATGTATAACGTTACCAAAACACGAGGGTGATTATGTTATTATGGAAATATGACTGAAAAAAAAATAAATGTAAGGAAGCGCATTTGACTTTGCTAGGATTCTGATGAACGAATGATAACTGATACCGGGATTGCGTAATTTACATATGCCCATTTATCATCATCCCTTCCTATCCAGGACAAAATCAAAAGTTATTCCTAATAGTAATATAGTAATAGTAATTTAGTAATTTAAAATAGTTTGATTGCTTCTAGTGCATGTGCAATAAGTACATCATTCCATATAGGACATTGTGTCACGGTATTGGTTCGGGACACAATTAATTATTTCTAATATTAAAATAATAAAAAAATAGTAAAATTAGAAGCTCAAACTTTTCAATGGTGGTAATTGCGTTAAGTATTTAATAACTTTTGTAACAGAAGAAAAATACTAATTCGTCTGCTTCTGTTTTTGATAGAGAAAAATACTGTATATAAGCGGTGGAGCATCTTTAAAGGGACAATTCAGTGTAAGGGTTCATCAAAATGTGCGCATATTTCGGAAACAAAGCAGTAATAATAGAAATAAGATAAGTTGATTTTACTGTGATATGAAAGAAAAGCACACTTTGGTGAAATGTATGTGAAATGTTCAAACTCGCTTACTGTCCGCCATTACAGAAAGTGGTCGGATGTCTTGTATGACGAACCCTGGTCCTTGCTAGTGTAGTAAAAAAATGTCTAGAATTACTCAAATCGCTCTATCAGTAGTGTGTTTACCTTATTAGATGCATATTCATGCCTAAAAAAATATAATCAATTCCTTAGTTGTTATGTATTGCAATTGTTTACTAATAACGCGCGTGACTTTGACTCGGATGTGGATACAGCGCACATGTTGTACCTACATGTATTGATCAACGATTTTGAATTTCAACGGTATCAATCAAAATACTTAACAATGTCGTGAATTTTGTGAATTGTTCTTATTGTATGTTAGGAATGTAGAACTATACATTTATGTCATATTTTGCTTCATGATTATGTAACAGAACTAGCCTCACTGAATTGTCTCTTTAATTAATCAATGTAAGTTACATTAGTGATATATGATATTATTTGATAAGAACCAGAGGAAAATAATTATCAAGAATACACGATCATGTACAATTGTTAATAAAACACAAAACATAATGTACACAATATAACTTTATTGCTTTCCCCCTCCTCACAAAATGCATAATATAAAAATCAACCAGCAAAATCAATTTAACATTGATACTAATTGTATTCTGAGTTGTAGCAATGATGCTAAACCTTTAGCTGGGGGGGGGGGTGTTTCCATCTTGTGTTGAATTCCGCACTTAAAATGCCTATATGTTTATTAAAATTAAATTCTTCATTATCTCCCCTGCAGACGCAGAGTTAAAATATTTTCAATTTTCATCAGTTGCCAGGTACTGACCGCTGGTCGGTGGTTTTTGTCCGGGTACTCCGGCTTTCCTCCACCATCAAATCTGGCACGTCCTTATATGACACTGGCTGTTAATAGGACGATAAACTGATAAAACCCTTCTGCACAGAAAGCGATTTCACAATATCTAGATATTACAAATAAAAACAAAAAACAGAAACAGAACTTAAATACAAGGTAATTTATTATTTTGCCTTTGACAGCTATACAAGTCACAATTTATTTTTGTTTTTAATTTTCTTTAATTTTGTTCAGATTTCTTTATTAGGGTGTACGTTTGATATAGTACCATACATTATGACATTAATTTTACAGTTGACATTATTTTCTACAGTGACATCCTTGTAATCCGTTTCCAGATTTCCCATTGGATAAGGATAACTGATGTCTACATTGCTTTTATTTCTTGCCATATCTAAACGGCATGTTGTCCTTGGTATAATTTTCTTTTTGCTCTTTCCGTGTGTGGTGTCCATGCTTTTTACCCTTTGGAAATAAGTGGCGAACGTCTAAAGCTACCCACAGAACCATTTTTTTTCGGCGGATGTTTTCTTCAGTATTGGTTTGAGGATATGGTGCAGGGACAGAGTTATTGTATTCAATGTCAGGCAGACTTGGAGTTTCATTCCTAGGTGGTCTTGATGGCACTGGGAGGGAATGCACTTGAATAGTCGTACAAACGACCGTCAGAACCATCAAAATGAACATCTGTAACACAAACGTTAGAATATAATAATAATTCAGAGACGTGAAAACCGTTCCTTAAAATGGCGTTGTAAAAATTTATGCGAAACAAGAGAATCTTAAAATAATGTAAAAATTAGACAATTAGTAATTTTTGTAAAAATAATAGAACGAATGAAAAATTCCATAAAATTGCGTTGTAAAAGTTAGTTAAAGGAAATAAGAGAAATCCTGAAAATGGCGCTGTCATCACATGTATCACATATATCGCATAAAACACGAGAGAAATGAAGAAATATAGTATTCTAGAAATGGTATAAAAGGTTTCGCCATTGTTTTCATATTTCAAGTTTTTGATAATAAGACTTGAACGTTTATAACCTCGGTTTATTTTCTTTGATTCTCAACTATGATTCAAGAAAAAAAAAACTTCTTAAGCGCAAAGCAGGAGCAAATACTAACAATTTAATGAACATATGCAGATAAAGGCTATAATAAAATATTCATTAAAGTGTCGATCGTTCCTAAAACTAATAGTTTTTACAGAATCCTGTATTACCATAGAAACCATGATGTCAAGATTAACGTCATTACTAGGTACTTTCTGGAACGCGATATTCTAAACAAAATTGATATGTATGTGACACATTATTGTGACAGTAATTATTTCTTTTGGCTAATATTTATGAAAAAAATAAATTAGGTCTCGAAGATATACATAGTAAATAAATATTCCAGTCCCAAGCCCAACACAAAAAGAAGTAAATTGTTGATTTTTTTTCACCATTGTGGAAGAAAAATTCTATATTCCTATTTCAAATGTCGACTACTGAAGAAAGCGATAGATATTTAGCAGCCCTAATTCCTATCGTATAATATTAATGGCATACAAAATTCAAGAAAAAGTTGCTTTTTAATGTTGGAAAAAACCAAAGCCTTACCTTGCAAAATGCGGTCATGGTCTCTTTGTATTTCTTCTTGCCTTGCTAGATACGCGCTTCAGAGCAAAGAAGCTGTTGTGCGTTATAACAGTTACCGTTTATAAGTTCGCACTATAGTTATCCGCTTCATTAACAGTTTATGATTCTATTGGCTGAATGATTTAACTTCCTCTACTGTCTGCCGCCATATGTTAAATGATGGTAACTGGACTTCATCATTTTTGACATTGATGTTTTCAACTTCTTCAAAGGTGGTGTTCAGGCTATTGTTAAAAATTCCATTGAAACTGCCCACCGCCCACTTTTCTTTAAAAATTGCATATCGATAGTACTACTAGTTGCCCCTTTCAAATAGACTTCTTTTTTCATTTTCTTTTTCCAAAGGGCCTTTAATCTTTGTGTTCATTTTCGATAAAACTACTTTGCTTACATATATTGTAAGTGATATATATTTATAAGCGATACAAAGTTGTCACCGGGTTAGAGAAAAAGAATCATTCACCGTCGTAGGAATGAGACAGGAGATCTCAACTCCTTGGGATAAGATTTTTAAGCTGTCAAATACTCGGCAAAGCCTCGTGTTTTTGACAACTAAGAATCTTACCCCTCGGGTTAAGATTCTTCTGTCTCACCCCAAAGGGAGTGAAAGATTCTATTAATCTCTCATATCTTCGTACTGTATGTAATTCTGGTTTATTCCTCATTCTTATCTATTTGAACAGTTCAGGTTAGCCCAAAAGTACTCATTTTATGACCTCTAAGGACTCCCCATTGCTAGAAATGCAGAAGATTGCATATAAAACCTTCTTTGTACTCGTAGAACGTTTTGCAATTATTGGGTGTTTGTCCCATTTTCTCGTCAAACAACAGATGTGAAACCTACCTGGAAGAAATCTTTCGCGCTTTCAAAAGTTTCTTTAAAACATGGTTAACCATTGATTTGATATGCCTACCTTTCGTAAAATATCACGAACTGTAAATCTGGCATCTCCCTCAATGATTTTCATTCATTTTGGAAATGATTTCTTTACGAGATGCATATTTTGGCCTACCTGATTTCGGTGCATTTACGATGGACTCTACACAGGACTCAAATTTCTTTTTTCGACGCTGTGTCATAAGATACAAAGAGAAGGTCCAAAATAACATGGTAAACCATTGATTTAATATGCCTACCTTTCGTAAAATATCACGAACTGTAAATCTGGCAATTCCCTCAATGATTTTCATTCATTTTGGATATTATTTCTTTACGAGATGCATATTTTGGCCTACCTGATTTCGGTGCATTTACGATGGACTCTACACAGGACTCAAATTTCTTTTTTCGGCGCCAAACTGTGTCATAAGATGCAAGAGAAGGTCCAAAATAAGTAGAAGTTTCATTCTTCACTTCTTCAAAGAATAAGCGAGCTTTAATGTAAGTTAGTTTTTCATCTTGTTTGTCGACGCTTCTACCAACCATTTTTACTGCAGTTGTCAATGACTGTGTATTAAAATGGCGAATATTGTCTTACATGTAGTCTCACATGAACATTTATACACCGTTGTGTATGTATTGAATAAAGATATACAGCTATTATTGTTTTTTATCATGCACCACGTGCATATCGAGCTATTGAACAATAAGCCATTAATTTTGAACATCCTTCGTATATCGTGAACATGTTAAGAATGAAAAACGCCTCACAATTCAAGTTTTAACAATATTTCTATAAACGGTTGCCAGTTTCAAATCAAAGAATGTTAAATAAAAATGTCAAGGATTGTTTTAGAAGAATTTTAAACATTTACAAATGAGTAAAATAATGCGAGATTAAGCATATACATAAGCAAAGAAAACTCTAAATAATTTATACGAACTACAATCTAACTCTTTAATGTTTTATTCAAGTTTGATTTCAACGTAATGGAAAAATCCGACGTTATCCTGTTAATAAGGCTGTAATTGATATAACGTTAAAGAAAAGTAACATTCGCCGGTGAGATGTACGTTATTTCATTAATAAATTAACAGATCGAGATAAAATGAAGCCGTGCTAAGTAGCCGTGACGGCATTGCCATTTAAATAATTTCAAACATGTTTTTTAAGGTCATATCAAACACAAACATCCTTGACCACTTACGAGGTCATCCCAAGCCTATACTACGTCATAGGAGTAAGGTGATACAAGAGGCCCAAAGGGCCTTAACGGTTATCTGTCTACAATGGCAACAGTCATATAGGAAATTAATAAGATATGGTGTCATGCTGGCCATCTTGGGTTTCGGATCGACCCGAAAAATAACAACACTTTGTCGGGACCATGTCAGGATCACTTCGGGTAATTTTCAGCCAAATCGTACTGATAGAACTTGGGAAAGAAGTTAAAAATGTAAAAAAAATTCGGACCCTTTGGGTTAGATGACCTTATAAAACAGAATCAGCACCGCTCGATCTTAAAGTATGTCAGGTAAAATAGTGAGGTCATACGAAATCGTACTGTGTTTATATGACACCATAGAAGAAATATGGTATGAGAAAATGACACGTTTATAGGAAACCATTGTCCTAAAGACAGTCAAATAAACGAGTTCCGTACTGTTTCATGCGACGTTTTGCATAGACATAAATATTTTTTAAGCTAAAAACTATAAAGAAATGATTCTTGAAGAAACCATGTATATCCTGATCACTTGACCCGCAAATAGTGTCATAAAAATTAAAAAAACTGTGTGTGTGTTTCCGTGTATGCATTAAACCGTGTAATGTACAGTACAAGGCTACATGCACGATGATCTGTTTTCGTATGAAATCGATTTTCCTCATTTATGTTCCACTACATGGAATAAGCATAAGATAAAACCTATCTTATATAAATACAGAAAGTTTATAATATCAATTTTATTTATTTTACATTGATTGCGAAACAAGTTGTACAACTTATACAAATCACTTTCGATGACACGGATGAAAGCGCGCGAGGGGCCTTTGAGTGGGAGTAATGCCCGGAGAAAACCCACGTGATCGGAAAGATGAACCCTGGCCGGGTAGGCGAAAGGCGAGTGGCTTGACCACTACACCACCCGATCATACAGAAAGTGCAACGAACGTAAATAAAACTAGGACATAAAGCAGTTGCTGTGACGTCGAGGACATACATCCATTAATAAAGATTGATATTGTACTTCTCGGAATCAGTCAAGAATAATGAAATAAATGAAAACAGACCTTAAAATGACTTCTTATTGATGTATCCTGAACATGATAAGAAAGCAAAGCGCCCCAGAGAGAGCAGACCATTCAGGTTTTTACAATATTTCTTTAACACGATTGCCAGTTTTGAATCAAACAATGAGAAAAAAATATCATGGATCGTTTTAGGAAGATTCTACACAATGCATCACAAACGAGCAAAAAAAGAATGATTTGCGTTCCTCCCGTCATTTTTTATCACCAGCAATTTGAATTAAGACGGAACATAAACATCTTGATGGAAAAAATTTCAACCATTGTAGAGATATTTTCCAGACGTAGAAGACTTGTGGATAACATGTCCCGACATCTTCCAATATTTTTCAATCACTGGAAAAAAATGGTTATGTTAAAACACCTCCACATAAGCAAAGAAAACTGCAAAGTACATATACCAACTACAGTCTGATTAGTGATTGTTATATTTTAGTTTTATTTATTCCAACGTTATTGAAAAATCAGACATTATCCTTTCTAGTGCAAAAATGTCTTGTATCCTCTTGTAAGGTGATAATGGGGAAGCTTGTTGTGAAAACATGTAAATATCATGTCGTGAATTATTAATATGGCTCTATGTGGTTTGACGTCAAAGAAAAGAAATATTCGCCGGTGAGGTCATTGATTAATTAATAGATCGAGTTGAGTTGAGGTGAAGCTGTGTTAAACAGTAGTGACGTCACTGACATTAAATCACTACAAAACTTTTTTTTTAAGATTTCATTAAACATGACAATGACACCATAGAAAACGTAATATCAAGCATACTGAGCACCGCTTGATATTAAAGTACGAGATTATATTACGTCATTGGAGAAAGGTGATATCAGAACATGTGACACACCTTTCGCGGGAACAAATAAATCCCTTTTTAAATGATTTGAAAACCAATCGATTGATTGGAATTGTGTCAACCCACGAGGACTTATGGTATTGTTGTGACGTTCAAGACATCCAGCATGTATTTGGACATTCATAAGCTTAATCGTATATATCTTGGCCTCTATCATAATAGTCTCGGAACCAATCGGGTGCAGTGAACTCGTCATTTGATTCAAGTAATTTTGGTCTGTTTGATTTTATCGGAATTCAAACCCTGTTAAAATTTAACACGTTTTTCTTATCTTTAAACAAAACCGCTAAAATCTTCACCATCTCTTGATGGTTTTCAATTTTGAACTACTTTTCTTTGCATATTTTCTTTTACACAGCATTATATTCACTGCATAACATGTAGTTGCTAATTCAAAGTCTTAAACAATATAATATTGATTCTCTATTTAGGCACTATATTTTATGGCGAAATGATATCTTAACACATTGAGTGTTATATAGTTATAAGTTTCCCTGAATGAAGACGAGAAATGTTCATCAAGTAAAAATATAGAGTTAAAGTTGAGGAATAGAGAATTGACTGTTATTTATTATATCTATGCAATATCTCTGTTTTCATTATTTAAAAGACTCGATAAAGCTCGTGGTTTTTTTTCTCAAAAATTAACTATCTTGAGTTTGATAAACAAGATAAACAACAGTCACGCAATGGGAAACCCCTATATCTTATGCGGGTATAAGTAAATCAACTCTATCAAACATTGAGAATATGTAGAAAAAAATTAATCTGGATGTTGTGTGAACGTTTATGCGAAAATACGTAGCGCTGATAATTCGTTTTTTAAGAAAATAGAGAGATGAAATAACCTTTGATTTTGTGATGGTGAAGATAGGAACACTGCTTTATCATCCTGGACAGGAAGGGAACTTTTAAGCCTTAAATGATCTTAAACAGACAAGAAACACGTTTGCGTTAACGGTGACCTGAGCTATGATACAGAATAAAACGGAGACGTGTGAACACTATATTGACTTCTTCTACCTATCAGGTTATTTAACCCGAAGACAGTCAAGACGAGGATGAGCATATACTTTTATAAATTGCCAAAAATACTCATTATGTGACGAAAAGATTCAAGTTGTTTTTAAATACAAAATGAAATTGAAGTGATTTTATCACATTGGTCTTTTAATATAGAACGAGTATTCGATGTTTAAAATGTTGTCATAGAAATAAGCAGTGAATATACACGCATATACTTTATAAATATTGATAAATAATCAATAATCAGTATCTATTACATCTGTGAGTTGAGGAGATTTTTTGTTGAGTCATTTTGACTCCTTTTGGCCCCCTTCTACAATCTGCCTGTGGGTTAGGGCCATATAAAAACTTAAATCTGCGTCAGTAGTTTTAGATGATTTGGTTTGGTCTTGTATAGTGGAACACTTGCCTTTTTAATAGTGCTAGATGTATATTACTAAAGAATCCTGCCACAGACACCAAGCAACACAGACCACCCGGTCGTATTATACTGACAACGGGCAAACCAGTCGTCCTACTCTCTTAGTGCTGGGGGCTAAGCAGAGAAGAAACTACAACTTTTTAAGACTTTGGTGTGTCTCGGTCATGTGACAGAACTCAGAACCAATCTCATATCTAACGCCCTACACGTAAGCGTACCTGCAAGGTCGCGTGTTATTAAAGGAGAAGTCGAAATGTTACAAAAGGCGATAAGAACATATCACTTGAGACATATGCACATCACAGTAGTGTATGGACCATTTAGAGTAAAGTTAGTTTTTTTATCATTTTGTAGGCATTTCATTGTTAAATGCAAAATACTGCTCACTGTAGCTTATTACAGTCATTAAGTAACGTGCCATTATGTAGGTATCTAAACAGGATAAAGGAAAGGCTGTAAAACATAACGAATAATCTAGACCCTTTAGTAGTTTTTATTTAAGCTCTCCATGCCATGCTGTGTATATGCACATATGCAGTATATTCCAATTTAATCATCTGGAGTCTCTCTCGGGTGTGTAACTAGGACAAACTTCAGAATCATGTCTGTCTGTGACTGTCTGGGCAGTTCTCTTCAAAAGAAAATTGTACTTGCCGTCCTGGTATACTTTGCTTTCGTAAGTGTTTAATGCAGTGTTCTGAAAAAGTCAACGGGCCCAGATTAGTCACAACGAGTTATGTTAATAAAAAAACCCCACAAAAACGATAAATAACAAAAACAAAAACTAAATAATAAAAATAAATAAATAACAACAAAAACAGATTGTAAAATATGGAAACAAATTAATACAATATATACACTTTTTGGGGTACTAGTACTGTTTCTCAATAATGCATATAATAATAAGTGTAAACAATTGATAGCATAAAATTTTTATAAAAATAATAATTGAATCACAGTGTATTCCTTTTATTACTACTAATGTTTCGTGAACCTTTGTAACTTTCAGTTAATTTTTTATAAATGTTAATTACTCAAAGACGGATATAAGCTCTCTTTATATATGCATGAAATGTATATTTCCATTTCATTATTCGTTTATAAACTGTTGTTTGTTAAAACACCAGTGGACGACTATTATGTTATTGAAAAAATCGTAAAGTCACAGTATAAGTTAGCGCTTAACAATTGGTATAAACAATACAAGGAACTCCTAAGTTGAATATGTAAATTTCTGTAATAGGTAAATGTCATTTGTTGAACAAACTTGGTAGCCCTTCATCCATATATGGTTGTAACCAATTCAAGGATAAAGGAGGAGTCAGATTGTAAAGCAAAATTTTAGCAAAGCTCCCATTTTGGACCCCCACCGTTCTAGCCCCTTGGGTCTTACCTATGTCCTTTATAAAATATGATTGTCCTTAACTAAAGTTCATCCTTCTGAGCCCCGCCCCTCTGTCCCCAAGGATCGGACCCAACTCGTCTATATTAAATATGATTGATTGTCCTTCCCAAGTGATGTTTCACACAAAATATGGATGCATTAATCCACTCAAGGGGAAGTAGGCTTTTAAAGCCAAATTTCATCAAAGATCCCCTTTCTGAACCCCGCTCCTCTGTGCCATGGGGTCGGACGTAACTCGTTTATATAACATATGATATTCTTTCCCCTATGATGTTTTACACAAAATATGGATGAAATCCACTCAAGGGTTAAGGAGGAGGATGATTTTAAAGCTAAAACAAGTACTCATTGTAATGGACTCCATTACATAATCCCCCAAACGACCCTTTCCCTCCCCCTCCCCATCACCACCTGCAACAAATCAAGAATGCAGTTCAACAGATTATGAACATCTTGGAAGAAATTTTGAGGTACTTTTATATTCAATGAATTGCAGACAAAAATTTGAAAACAGGAAGTTAGCCCAGCGACAATCTTTCAAAATTTTTATCATATTGATCAGCATCCCTTAATACCCCTATATACTAATTTTCATAAAAATCAGAGACCTAAATATAAAAAATAGGATGTTGGCCAAGCGGCCATCTAGGAATACCAAAATATTTGCATGTTGTTCGCCATCACTTAAAACTCCTATAGACTAATTTTTATTGAGATCGGAGACCTAATCCTGAAGAACAGGAAACGAGCCAGTGGCCATCTTGGAATACCAAAATCTTTACGAAAATGTTTGCATGTTGTTCGCCATTCCTTTAAACCCATATAGAAATCGGAGACCGAAACCTTAAAACAGGAAATGGACCAGCGGCCATCTTGGAAAAAAACTTTATATAAAATATAAAGTAGGATTTTAAAGCTAAAATTAAGAAAATTTCCCCTTTTTGGGCCACGCCCTCTGAGGCCCTAGTGGTGGGAGTGGGCTCATTTATATGAAATATGATTGCCCTTTCCCAAAACAGTTTCAAACCAAATTAGGTTGCCATCCATCCAAGGATGAGGGAGGAGTAGTATTTGAAAGCTTAAATTAAGAAAATTTTTCCTTTTTAGGCCCCATCCTCAACCCCTAGGGGTCAAACCAGACTCATCTATATAAAATATGATTACCCTTTTCCAACAATATTTCAAACTAAATTTGGTTGCCTTCCTTCCAAGGTTAAAGGAGGAGTAGGATTTTTAAGATTAAATTAAGAAATTTTGTCCTTTTGGGCCCCACCCCTCAGCCCCTAGTGGTCGGACCAGACTCATTTATATAAAATATGATTACCCTTTTCCAATGATGTTTCACACCAAATATGGATGAAATCCATCGAAGGATGAAGGAGGAGTAGGTTTTTAAAGCTTAAATTTAGAAATTTTCTCCATTTTGGGGTTCACCCCTCAGCCCCTAGGAGTCAGACCAAGCTCATTTATAAAAAAAAAATGATTGTACTTCCGAAATGATGTTTCACACCAAATAGTGATGAAATCCATCCAAGAATGATGGAGTCGGATTTTAAAACTAAAATTAAGAAAATTTGCCCTTTTTGGGCCCCACCTCCTCAGCCCCTAGGGGTCGGACCAGGCTCATTTATACAAAAAAAATATTGTCCTTCCCAAATGATGTTTCACACCAAATATAGATGAAATCCTTCGAAGGATGAAGGAGAAGTAGGATTTTAAAGCTAAAATTAAGAAAATTTGTTCTTTTGGGGCCCCACCCCTCAGCCCCAAGGGGTCGGAACACGGCGCACGGCGCACGGCGCACGACGACCGAAAGTAAGGACCTATTTATATTTAGAGGACGTACCCCTGAAGTTTTACGACAGAAATTATTTCATGCATGTCATGAATACGGATATTTACATTTCTTGAGGAGATTTTTCTATACACGATAAACATTGAAGAATATGTGAATCGGTAACTCATATTAATAGTTTCAATTTTTTAATATATAATTACCCTGATGAATTCAACTGCCGCAGGTATATTTGTGTCCACTCTGTCCAACATCAGCCGACATGTCCATGTTAGTATAGCGAATGGCTATGAAAATAGAAACGTCACATTTTAACAAAGGTATGCTCAAAATAAAAACAGATACTTAGTTAAAAGTGAAAATAAAAAACGACTGTTCTAACTTAATGTTACTTTATCTATATAATTAGGCCTTGCTGTCACTATCATTAATTTCATCGGGGAATAAAAGAAATTTTGTTAGCAAACTACATGTGTTTGAATTTTCGTAGCAGATTCTCAGAAAAGCTTGCACACACATTAATTCCATAACTTTTGAAATAGTGACATCAATTCTTATAATAAATTTTTCAGGCTAATTGATAAAATCAAATACGTTTTAAACGTACGATTCAAAATTGATTTCCTAACATCGATGTTGGTATTGCGACGTCACGATAACGTCGGGTCTCCTTGCCATTTGCGATGTTTTTCTTCATAGAGGTATAACGAACACTAATCGGTCAATAAAAAGTAGTATTTAGTATAAGAACAAAGACAAAATAATTATTCACAATCATAAAGAACCTTGTCAATACATCAAAAATCCGGTTTTTGTTTATTTAATCAGTAAACATTAAATAATGAACCAGTCGTCCCACTCCGTTAATGCTGAGCAGAAACTACCACCTTTAAAGACTTTGCTGTGTCTCGCCCAGGGGACAGAACCCAGAGCCTGCCTCACAGGGGCGAGTCCTATAGGTGAGGCGGTGTCAACAGACGACAGAAAGAAGAATGTCAGACAGAGAGAAGAGAAACAAACAATAAGATCCTAAATTTAGTCGTGCAAAAGGGGCAGCAAGAACAAATCTAACGCCCTACATGCATGACCCTAATTAAAGCGTCATTGCATATGTGGATTCTGATGGTTTTTAAATAAAGAATTTTCCCTGTGAATAACATTATATATACACCCGTCTCTTTGCATATAAGATATACATGTACATTATATGTCATAAATGAAGTTTCGAGGAGGTTTTTTATTCGTATCGAGTAGGAATAAATTTTGATGACTTCAATAGACGAAAAATAGTAATAATAATAAAAAATGAAACAGCAAGATCTGGAGCTGTACTTTTGATAATATATATATATATATATATATATATATATAAATAAAAAAGAACAATGTCCATGTGATGGTTTCCATATACATAAAAAACACAACTATAAAACAGTTTTCTCCCCTACGCTTTCTCGGCTCATGCGCGGTCTTCCCAGGGTTTTGAATTCAAACCCCTGAAGACCGGCATGAGCCGAGAAAGCGCTAGGGAGAAAAAACTGTTTTATAGTTGTGTTTTTATATATATATATATATATAGATGATTATCTATCCTAATAATTATGAAATATCTGCCACCTGCTAACAACATTGAATTGATAAATTGCCTTAACTTCATTTGATTGACCAAAATTGTTCTTTTGATAAACAATATTAACACAGTGCAAGAAAATGCCAAATCTACAGCTGTCGTCTGATAACGTGTGTTAATTGATTCTAACTACAATTGAAAATAAACTCTATATGCCATATGCTTAACACCCAGAATTTGTTAAATGGTCATAACGTCATGTGGTTGACCTACATTGTTAATATATTGATCACAAGTTGCGTCGACCAATAAAGTTACGCATATCATCTACAAATTACAAAGTGAGATTGTGTTAGAACACATTAGCGACTTAGAGGTAACGTCATGTAATATTGTAAAATGTGATCTGTTGTTCACTGGGCTGTGTGAGGTCCAATAGGAAAATTTACGTCATCACATACAGGTATGTCACCAAATAAGGAGGGGAACATCCTGTCACATAAAACTGTTGTCTTTACATCGTAATAGGTAAGTCAGAAGAGGTCATAAATGTTAGGGTTATATTGACAAGGTCTTCAACCCAGAACTAAAATTCTCAAAATTTGTAATTTTTCTGTCATGGTGGCCGTAAGCTATCACGCATTGGAACATCTAAAGTGTCATCGGCAATAAAATATTATATTTCTCTTCAAACGACACTATAAATGTTTTCTTAAACAAGAACATGCTAGTTGGTAGTGACGTTTTTTATTATGCGCTATCAAGCTTCGATGTATAAGTATTGAATGTTGTCATACATTTCTTTCCGAATTGAATTAAATGGTTTTGATGTATATGGATTATAACTAGCCATATACGTAATTTCCTGACTATTGCTCGCGGTTTACACGATTTTTTAACATCAGAAAAAGTTTTATGCGGTTATCTACGGAGTATATGACTATTTGAAAAGATGTACTGTATAGTTAAAAATATTCGCGGGGTTTTAATTTCGCTAAATTCTTGTGTTCATTCAAAATTGCGACAATTAATCTCTTGAGACATTTATCAAAATCTTGGTTATACATAACGTCATGTGAATGACGATTTCAAAGGCTAAAAAATATAATTCGCGAAAATAAACCCCCGTGAATAAATTCCAAGCAGCAAATCGCGAAATTTTACACCCGCGAAAAATTACACGCGCGAAATTTTAAACCCGCGAACATTAACAACTATACAGTACGTTCTAGGCTAATACAAATGCACACAAAGGAAACAAGCTTAGCTACCCTCTATACCAAAGTATTTTCACATGAGCTAATATTCATTCATTTGAAACCTATTATCAAACAAATAATATTTCAATAATAATTACATTACATGTCTGTAAATGTCCCAATTTCCAAATGAAATCACTATAACATATAGACTAAAGTGTTATTTTCAGTAGATACTAACATTTTGCTTACGGCGGGCTATACCCCGGTGCGAGTAATAATCAGGGAATTACGGTACCTTTTTTCAATAAATTTGAGATAAAAAACAATCTATATTCGTTTTAAGGAAGTTGGGCAGTCATTTTTATTTTAGGCACCTTGTCACAAGTGAACCTTCTCCTGATTTGGGTTAGTTTAGTTTTGTAATACGGAAATAACGTTTTAAACAAGGTGTATTCAAACTCTTTGTGAATGAGGATTCATTGTTTTACTCTTCTGCATCCACACATTACAGGGTTTTTATTCCTTGTGATTAAGTGTTAATTGTGACGTCACGTCTTTCGAGAAAACGTGATGAGTTGTGCTCACAAAGTAATATACAAAGACGGAATAAGGCCAAGGCGTTAAAGGGATATCAGTAGATACCTGTTCGTCAGTAAGGTTGTACGGAGTAATGATATGCCGCCTTAGACACGTCTTAGCTAAAGTTTTGAACGTGTCGAGCTGATGCAGGTCTGCGCATGGGTGGTACAGAAAAACGGCAGCACCGTGCTACAACAAATCAGATCGTATCATTAATGGCATTTAGATGTACTTTTTCATCTAATTAAACTAATTTGTTGCTTTATTATCATATTTATTACAATTATTTTTATTAACTTTTAGAACTTACTTAGAATTAAATACTATTGAAAATTACTTTTTAATTGAGATGACAAAATAATGTTGACACATTAAGGGCCAAAATGGTTTATCAAATAAAACATGGAGCGGAGTACAACATATGCTTGATTCTCTTTCTGTGTTGTTTCGAAAGCCTTCATTAGTCTTATTATAACGCGAAACAGTATAAATGTTAATAGTAATTTTGGAATATCTGTGATAACGTAAGTCATTACATATTGTGGTCTCTTTTTGGCCCCTGGTAAACATTCAAACCTAGCATTAAGTGATTAAATTTGTTGAATTTCTTTTATCGAATAAATCTGGGATTTGGGAGCCAAATAGGGCCCAAACCATACATAGTCCTTTCAGTTTAATTTCAGAAATGCCTCACCTCCAGTGAATGTAACCATCTTTGTGGAGGTATGTAGTAGTATTCCCCGTAGACCGGCCAGATTGGTCGATGGGCTCCACTGGAACAAAAATATGAAGTTTACGGTTAAACCTTCAAGAAAAAACAACCACCTTTGTTTTCTTACATTTATTGGCTTCCTAAAATGAATTGACCAATCAACGCGAAGAAAACAAATGTACTTACGTGACGCTACTCAAACTGGAACACTCATCGGCTATTTTAGAGGACTGTGTTGCGCAAATGGATGATATTTAGAAATAAACTCATATATCCATGAATTTATTTTCTGCACAACTTTCGTTCTTATAATGCTGATGTGTTGACATAAACCCATGAGAGCCCTACTGTGTTTATGACGGGGGTCGTCTCTGTGCCCGTTGTATTGAGAGCTACCCATTTGCCGATGTTTTAAAATACCATGTGGCATTTATACGGCATGGTGTATGTTGTATCAATGACCAAATTAAAGAAAAAATCCTTTATTTGTCTGTGGATTGATAGTATCGCCATTGCCATACATGTATTTTACATAGTTATTTACGTCCTATTAGACATTTCCACCAACTGAGCGAATGTGAGAATGAGCTGTGAAAGTGAACTCTGACGGGGTCGTCTCAAAAGTTTATCGTGTGATATAAAGTTTGATAGATGTCTGTATGTGTGCTATCCCAACCTCGTTTCAATTGTTAAAACTAATACGTTTTACATGTAATGACAAATCATCAATGTAAATTTATACGTTATAGTGTAATAATATAATAGGGCCACGTCAGTTTATTTGTCCGTTTACTTACACAATTTATGAATCAATCTACGGCAGTCAGAAGATGTAATACGAATTCAATTTAATAAAAAACATACACACACATTTACACTGATACGTAGCTAACGTAACAAACCAAAAATCAATCATACTTCTACTTTTATTTTATTTCTGTGTCAATAAATTGAAGAGAAGTTGTCGCCGTACAGCAGGAGAAACAGATATCTCAATTAGGTATAAATTCCGTGAATTTACTTACTTTTACAGTAAAACAACTTGAGATGTGGCGCAGTGATATCTTATCCAATAATTCAATTTGGCCAATGACTGCCACTTTTAAAATTCCCCGCGAAACCATTTTGTATACTTGACGTCATAATTGACATACAGTTCTCTCGGTCTATAGAAAAATAACCTCAAAGATCTAAGCAATAGAAATGAGCGTAACAAATGAAATGTAATCATTCAATTATATTCCATGGTTGCTAAAGGAAAGATTAATAAAATCTGTTACCTGTAAGTGATCAGCTAATGTCATGGCTGGGATTTTCATTTTTTATTAATATGATATTAATCTTATCGATTTTTCCATCTCGTCCTGGGATAAAAAAAAATTATGACGTCGCGACACAACTATCGCAACGTAGCGGTAACAGTTGCATTACGTCTCGACACAAATTCAATGACGTCACAATGACGATGACGAATTATTCAGGTCACGTTATGACATCATTGCTTGCATTGCTGACCCGTTCCTATTAAAGACAACGACGTGGCGCACAAGGTAAGAGAAAAAGTATATTTCACCCTCTTTTGTGTAGGCCTTCCTCCCCCCGGATTAGATTTTCCTGTGTCACCCCAAAGAGTGTGATCTATTCTATTAGTCCCTTGCCTGACATACTCACTGTACCAATAATAGGTGTCCATACTGATATTATCGACTGTACTCATATTTTATATGTATATTGTAGTGTGACAAGTCCAAATTGTGCATTGTCCTTAATAAAATAAATCGGTTATCTGTTTTATATTCATTTTGTTAAAATGCATTATATTAAAAAATAATATATTTCGTCCCCACAAGATGTGCTTCGAACTAGGGACCCTCGTGTCACTGAACGGCTGGCTAACCGACTGAGCTAAGCGCGCTTTAAGTTCCAAAAACAACATTTCATCATAAAGTTTTAAAGCATAAGAATAACAAATAACATTTTGAGATGACCCCCGTCAGAGTTCACATTCACAGCTCATTCTCACATCCGCTCAGTTGGTGGAAATGTCTATTAACAGCCAAGTGGACGGCCTCCCGTGAATGTGGTTTTTTGCGTGTCTGAAGTGTGAAGGTACATGTTTTGGAAGACTGGTATAATCATGTTGTATCTTATAATAGAGGAACTTTACCCTTTCATAATGCTATTTCACTGAAGTATGTAGTCACCAAAGAAGCACACCTCACCCGGTCAAATTATACTGACAATACGCAAACCGGGCTGTCTTGCCACTATCCTTAAGCTGAGGGTAAGCAGGAGCAGAAACTACCACTTTTATATACCATTGTGTGCCTCACCCAGGGCACAGAAGTCAGAGTCTTCTTCACAAGGGCGCAAGCTCAGCCGAAGGCCAAAAGGGAGGCGGATGGTGTCAAGGAGGAACCGTTGGGGAAATAAAGTGAGATAGGAAGAAGAGTAAAAATTATACCTTAAATTTATTCGCCTGTAGGTATGAAAATCAAACAAAAACATTATATCGATGAAAACAGACTGACTGAGTTCCAAATATCATGGATCACGTTATGTATACTAGCTTCTTTATGCAGACACTGCACCGTAAAGTTCATGACCTTTCTGTCCTACCTGTGTATGAATACTACGTAATATACCACACATAGAGTACAGTCAACCACACACAACGCATTTCCTATGGGGACGTAAATTACTTTAGATTTTTATAGGACGTTAACCGTAATAAACCAAACCTTAAGGGGACATGAACCTAAATAAACCATGTAAATTTGAGTAAAATGCATATTTAAGACTTGTCAGATACATTACTAAGTAATATATATCAGTTATTGTGCAAATGTGTCAAACAAAATTATAATGGAAATTCCATCTTTCTGTATTTTGAACCGGCCCAGTCGAATTTTGTAACGATAGTATAGTAGTGTTGAACTTTAGTGACCTCCTACAATGCACTGCACATGTAAACAAATTGGGGGGTCACAAACGTGGGTGAAGCGAAAACAAACGAATTCCGATAGAAAACAGTGTACGTCAAGAGTCAGTAACGTGCGCGATTTGGAAAGTAGGTAAATATAAATGGATAACTGAAATGCAAGAGACGGGAGCAACTCCCCACTTTATACTTGCGTGATGTACATATGTGCAATAAGTCAGGAACCTCCCTTCGCGTTGCCCTGTCGAATGAAAAGTCTCGTTTGACTTTTGACCTATCATTCTTACGCTAAATACAAATTGTTTTATACAAATATGGCTTAAACTTCATTTGTCAACCATCGTAAATTAGAAAATAATCTTAAAATGTGGAAATCTAATATTCCTTGTCATGTCAGCAAGTTTGTTGTTCATTATAACCTCGCTTTCGGCCAGCTTTCGTTTTGTGTCCCAAAAATAGAATATGACGGTCTATT
Source organism: Argopecten irradians irradians (assembly GCA_004382745.1). NCBI lineage: Eukaryota > Metazoa > Mollusca > Bivalvia > Pectinida > Pectinidae > Argopecten > Argopecten irradians. The sequence goes on from SAYR01004057.1 coordinate 1,175,031, forward strand.
TTTTATCATTTTTGAGATAGGCATTCCCCCACGTTTTCCTGTCGTTTTAGATAACCAATCATTGTAATAAAATATTCAATAAACATCTGAAAACCATATCTAAGCATACAGAACAACTTATTTAAGGTTCATGTCCCTTTAAAAGTAATATCTTGTCAATGAAATGTACATTTTAAGATATGACTTGAAATTGACTGTTGGCAGGATAGTATAAGAGATCCCAGAGGGCACCTTTCAAAGAATGACATACATTATGTATGACTGACAATGGAAAGAGGATTTTTTTCTCTACTTTTAAACTTTAAATATCAAAATCAAAGATGGCGGCCTGTTGGCTATCTTGCTAACAGATCGGTCGCAAAATGCACAACTAGGATCCTAGGGAAACCTACAAACAAAGTTTGAAAAAGATACCTTAAGTACTTTCTGAGAAATAACGGTAATACACTTTAACTATCAAAATCCAATCTGGCTGCCTGGTGGTCAGCTTGTTGACCGATCGATCCCAAAATGCAATATACACAACAAGGGCCCTAGGGGATCCTAACTATGAGAGTTGTGATGGATCCCATCAGTACTTTCTAAGAAAATATCGGTAACAAACTTCAACTATCAAAATTCAAGATGGCTGTCTGGCGGTCATTTTGTAGACCGATTGGTCCCAAAATGCAATATGAACAAGAAGTGCACTTGTGGAACATACCTATGAAAAGTGAGACAGGTACTTTGAGTACTTTCTGAGAAATAGTGGTATCAAGAAACAGTGGGACGGACGGACAAATAGACAGACGGATATGCGGGGCCCTAATAACGAATGATATGGCATATTTTTTGTGTATGTTACCTATCATAACTGAACATAATTTTGCTAAATGAGAACAATCTGAATATGCTAATTGGTATAAAAAAATTGCATTGTGTCTCACATCACTTCAGATAAGCTACGCTTGTTGAATCAAAGGCGGAGAAACGGATGGTATTGAAAATTATTCAGCAACATTCTACGACATTCTTTACCTGAGATAGAAGTTTAAATTGGAAGATATAAAATCAAATAAGATACTTGCAGACTCTTGTAAAAAATTACATCTCAAAGACCAAAACCAATGCAGTGCCATGGGTGATGTTTTTACCACTGATTAATGGTATTTTGTTTCTATTTCAATAACAGGAGCAGACGAATTCGTACTTTTCTACACAACTGATCAATAACATATTTTCACTTTCAATAGCAGGAGTAGACGAAGTAATACTTTTCTTCAGGCACAAAAGTAACTTACTTCACACCAATACTACCATTGGAAAGTTTGAGTTGCTAATTTCATGATAAAATATATTTAAAAAAATTAATTGCGTCCCGATAAAAAAAGTCAAGGGCACTATGCTCTATATGTACTGATCGCAAATCCACCAAAAACAAAGCAAATTATTTTATATACTATTTTGTTGTTGATTAGACATTCATTTACATGAGTATACCTCAATTGTTATTCAAATAGAGTATCGTGTATGCTCTGTCGGCGATGGAGCATCTTAAAAGGGAAGTCTTTGTTCGAAATAGGAAATAAACCATATTCCAAACTTAGTTGTCTTTCTGGTAATGTAATTAGCACATCCAAGAATGGAAAGATTAAAAAGCAGGTGTTTTCTTCAGGGAGGTTTCTGCGTGATCAGATAATCTTTACGTCCATTCCAATTGTTCTATTTCAGTTCAGTATTGTTTCCGTATTTTGTCTGTGTGTATACTACAGTATTAGTAAAAAAATATTACATCTATTTTTCAAACTTTCTACTAATTACGAACATCCTCCATCATGTATTTTTCAAACTTTCTACTAATTACCAACATTCTCAATCATGTATTTTTAAAACTTTCTACTAATTACCAACATCCTCCATTATGTATTTTTCAAACTTTCTACTAATTACGAACATCCTCCATCATGTATTTTTCAAACTTTCTTCTAATTACCAACATCCTCAATCATGTATTTTTAAAACTTTCTACTAATTACCAACATCCTCCATCAGTATAATCTACCAGGGTTGGGTGTGCTTGTTTGGTGTCCTCGGTTTCATGCTTCAGTGAGATAGCACTATAAAAATGTTCCTCTATAACAAGGGACACAATACAAATAAACCACAGCCTCCCAACAATACACTATCACAAGGAGACACAGTACGAATATACCACAGCCTCCCAAAATACACTATCACAATGAGACGCAGCACGAATATTCCACAGCCTCCCAACAACACACTATCACAAGGAGACACAGCACGAATATACCACAGCCTCCCAAAACACACTATCACAAGTAGAGACAGCACGAATATACCACAGCCTCCAAACAACATGGATTACGCGCTTCACACACGCAACACACCGTATACATGGAATACCATCCCTAAATGAGCCTGACTGTTAAAGATGCTACACCGCTGACGAATGGTATGTTTTGCTATCACAAAAGAAGATTTTTTCTTCAGTTAACAAAAGTTAATTACACCATTAACACCATTGAAAAGTTTGAGCTTCATAAAAATAATTACTTACGTCCCGAAAAAAGTACATGGCACTAAGCTATATATGGATTGAAGCAATGATTGTGCATACACCAAAAGCAAAATTATGATTTTATATGTACTTTTGTGTTAATTAGACGCATATATAAACCATTAAACATCAGTTATCCTTCAAATGAATGGCATCGCATATACTCTGTCGACGGCGGAGCATCTTTAATATAACATTAATTTACTCAAACATACAAAAAACAACTACTAAAAAAATCTTCATTTAAAATTGACCTCAATTTTTAGGTGAATTTCAGGTCAAGATTTTTCCAGGTCAATTTGACCTGAAGACATATTGCCTGTGTACTGTGCATGATCATGGCTGTTTATAGGACCTTAATTCAATGAAACAAACAAACGAACGAGTAATGCGTTTTATTAAACTACAATATAATGTGTTGGTATCTTTTCATCATTATTTAATCATAAATTACATGTAGAACAATCCGCTCAATAGGACTAATTCATGTACCACACGATACATGCAAAAGTGTGTGTGGGTCTATTGTTTCTAATGATGATGAAATTACGTTAAAAGATGATATCCCGCGTTAACGTCATTTCAGCGGGAAAATTACACAGAGTTACATTACCACTGGATATAATAGTTCCACACAAACGTTATCGGGTATCACGTGGTACATAGCTTAATCGTATTATTCCCGTGTCTGTTTCAGTGGTATTACACTATGAAACCAGAATTTATCGATTACAGATTTTGTGAAAGATCACCAAAACCTATTTTAAGATACTAACCCTGCATTCTTCATAACAAACAATTACGACTGATAAGATTTTTCTATAGACAACGATTATTTATCTGTGTTAAGTTCAAATTTGTTTGGTGTCATCGCGTGTGACAGAAATATAGTACAGTACAGTTTATTCATGTGAATTAAACCATGAACGAGGCATGGATCACTCAAGTTATTTTTGCCGTAATTTTCATACTCTCGAATCAAAAAGAGCTTTATAATATATGTTTTGATATGTAATTTACCGTCAAAAATAACCAATATATTTAGAATAACAATACTTTAAACGTTTTCATTTTGCAAGTTCAAAGAAGAGCTGAAAACATATTGACAGTACTGTCAAAAATTATTACGTTTCCAAGTACCCATGTATGCGGAGTGTTGCGTGTATGGAATGCGGGCGTGTGCCTTGCCGCCAAAGACACCAAATAATACACCCCATCTGGTTACATTATACTGACAAAGGGCGAACTAGTCGTCCCACTCCGTTTATGCTGAGCGCTAAGCAGGAGCATTGATTACATAGGTCAAACCAATAAGCCAAGTTGTTGTCTTCAAACTAACATGTCAAAAAGTTTTGCCAGGTTATTGCACATAATGTGTCAGAATATTACTTACCTGGTAGGAATGGGGTCATTATAATCAATCACTTCATTCATGCATTCATGGAGTGGCTACAACGAAAATACACGCACATGCATTAATTTGTAGAAGGACAGAAATTTTAAACGATCTTCGATGGCATCTTAGATATTACATTACAGGTAAAAAAACTCTTTTATATCACAAATTTGCAAATATAAATTTTAAGATTTTTTTCTGCTGATTTGCATAATTAGCTAGATATATGCGTTAATAATACATACCCTATTAGCATGTGTGGTACAGATCATTTTTGGGGTCTCCAAGTAGAAGGAAAACAAAAAGATAATACATAATTATGTAAATATTTGCATAAACACACGAATAGTACAATAATTCTACTGTACATTAAGACACAAAAGATGACAAACCTATGAGGACGGATAGTTATAATTCTATATCCATTTAATAATAAAATTGTATTATCAGTATTCATGTTTTTGTTAGATGTATATAGTTTCATCATAGAATACCCGGGTATTAAGATTGTATAAAAATCTAAACTGACTGAATCTGGATTTTATCCTCTCAAAATTTAATTGTATCAAACTTTTTTTCTCTAATAAATTTTGGAAAAAAGAAGTTCATACCATCGAAGAAAATGGGAGAAAAACAATCGTCCGTGCGCTCTTTTTTGAGCGATTTGTCACTCAAAGCCATAATTTCCTAATGAGGTGTTTGATATGCACGGATGTTTGCAGAATTTATTTCCCGTTGGTCTTACCAGTTATACCAGTTATGAATAATAAGACTCGTTTGTTTTCTCAGAATAACAACATATGCTATCCCTACCCCTTAATTTTGAGCTGCAAAAGACACCATTTTCAGCCATTTTTGGCACTGGTATAAAACCTTTATGTATGTTTTAATGTAAAATCAATAAGGAAAAGATGTCTCCTTCTTAATCAGAAAAAGGTGGATCGTAGTGCATATTTTTGCCTCTTTAAAAACTTGTTATTTTTCAACATCTTACAGTAAAAGTAAAAGTGCTCAAATTACCATTAGATATAAAAAAAATGACAAAAGTGTATCATTTGTTACGTTTATCCTTAATATTTTAATAACCAGGAACCCATTAAAGATTTACAGCAAATATTAGCACGATGCAACTACAAATACTTTTGCAATGCTGATTTAAATAAAAACAAGTAAAAAGGTAAATAAGAGGCCCATGGGCATTAACGGTCGCCTGAGTTCAGATACAGAAAGAAACACAGACATTTAAACACCATATATTGGCTCATAAGGCCCCTGAGGTCCGTCAGTGATTTTATGAATTTGACATTTTAATCTATGAAGAGTATTTGGTTCCATCAAATCTGTGAATTCTTAAGAAAGATTTTTGAAATGTTAACCATTTTGACTCCTTTTGGCCCCGTCCCTCTGGCTCCTGGAGGTTGGCCAGGACCAATATGGATATGACGTTAAATTGCTAAATTCTAAACCAGATTGACTAATTTCCTATGAAAACTAAGCAAATAATGTTCATAAATGAGTTTTCCTGTATAAACTATAGTAAATTTGACCCCCTCCCCAGGGGAAAATCTGAGATCCCAGGGCGATGAAATTCACAATTTTTGTAAAGGGCCTTAAGACCTTCCAATCTATGAAGAGTATCTGGTTCCATCAAATCTGTGAATTCAGAAGAAGATTTTTAAAATTTTGTCATTTTGATATGGGGGTCGGTCAGGATCATTATGGATATGGTGTTAAAATGCTGTTTCAGGCTAATAAATCTAATCCAGTTTGACTAATTTCCTATGAAAAATAAACAAATAATGTTCATAAATGTGTTTTTCCTAAATAAACTATAATAAATTTGAACCCTTCCCAGGGGGAAACCTGAGACCCCAGAGTTATAATCAACAATTTTTGTAGAGTAGAAGGCCTTGAGACTTTTCTATATATGAATATTTGATTCTACCACATCCGTGAGTGGAGAAGAAGATTTTTGAAATTTTAGCCAATTTTACCCCTTTTGGCTCCTCCCACAGCCCCCTTTCATTGAAATTGCTTCAGCAGTTTTGGAGAAGGAGTCTAAAATGTCAATTGTTTACAGACATACAACGCACGACGACGAACAAAATGCGATTAGAATACATTATTGTAGGTCACTTGAGACTTTGTCTCAGGTGCCTAAAAATGGTAAGACTAGCTCTTCTCAACGCGAAAAAATTTAAATTGCCGCAAAATTGGTCATTTCTTATAAAATCCCCTGCTAAACATACACATGTATTTTTGGACAAAATTTGCAACTGACAACTTGCTACAGATATTGATAAATTGTATTTGTAAATCTCATTATGACTTATGATCTATGTCGAAACGAGTCATCAACGCGACCGACATCTCAGAGGAATGTATTTTTAATCAAACACATCAGAGAAATACATATTTCATTAAAAAGGGGTCGAATAACAAAAAAGTATCATTTAAGTTTTTAATGTGTCATTAGCCTTAAGTTGAGGCCCATGTCAAATTAATTCACGAAGCCAATAAATTTTACCTATGGCCACGAATGTAAGATTATATTTATTATATAACTTTCATTCACAGAGACATAACTAATCTTCCCATTTCGTTTGTATCAAAGACAAACGTTATATGCGTCTGATGTGATGTTACCTTCAACAGAGACAATTGTGAAATATCATGTATTTGTAATGACGTCATAACTTATTGTGACGTCATAATAGTATTATTACAGACACGATTGGTGGTGTTTATGACACAGTCGTATGGCATAGCTGCACAAACAACCAAACAATGTGATAAATATTGTAACAGTATTGCTTGTAAAATGTGATCTGAATTGTTTTCAGTACTCACGCCGCAAGAACCGTACACTTTGGATGGCCTGTTCTTCTGCTTTCGTCGCTATGCCGTAGGAAAAATAGAATTTATTCGAATTAAATTAATGAACTATTATATTGATTGTCGCTTGAAAAGTAAGATTCATCTTTTTGTACTAGAATACTATCAGTTGAGGTCAATAAATTGAGGTATTTTACCATTAACTTAATAGATATTTTGGTGATAGAGATTTAACACAACATTTTTTTTTAATAAGTGGGTGTATACTCTTACGTTTTTGAGTTACAAAATTATCTGTTCATGTTAGTCATTATAAATTCAATTTCATTCGAAATTTCTCAAATATATTTGGGATTTTTTTTAAAAGAAATCATTACGCCATTCTATCAGCCAATCACAGGAAACATTACAAAATTTGACGTCTTTTTACGTAAAGAGATCGAATGAAAATGCTCGATACATACAGGATTGGATTAATACTTTATGTTATTTTCTATTACTCACACACAGATGTACTGGCAGTCTATATGTGCATGTCCTCATTATCTCACTCATTTCAGCCAGGTCAACGTCTAATCTATCCTGCAACAAAAATCAAAATCGATGTGATATCAAAAATTTATTATTCACAAATGTCACATTTTAATGCCTTTGTTATATAAATTTTGTCATTTTAGTCACCCATTTATTCAAAGAGTTTGAAGCAAATACTTTCCCATTTTATCATAAAGTTTAAGGTAACGCTCGTTATATATTGGTGAGCTTTGCTGTTTATCTACTCATTAGCTAGGGTATGCTAGGTAATTCAATTCAAAGTGTTAATAAAAATGTGGAGTTTGGTAAAGAACACAGGTAACCCCGAATCGCAGAACCAGATAAAATGTAGATTTCTGGAAATACCCTTTGGGGCAGACGATAGGTAACCCCGAATCGCAGAACCAGACAAAATGTAGATTTCTGGAAATACCCTTTGGGGCAGAAGATAGGTAACCCCGAATCGCAGAACCAGATAAAATGTAGATTTCTGGAAATACCCTTTGGGGCAGAAGATTTCATAGAGATGTTAATGGTTCGGAATCTGCTCGTAAGTAAATTCCCTCGTGACTCTTTTGTCGGGGGGATGGGGTGATCAAGAGTGAAATTTAAAAAAAAAAAACATATTTTGTGTAAGATTGTAGCTACCTCGTAAACGTTTGGCAAGAAGGTAAACCTTTACTATTCACTACTGTTTTAGATGAACTTCGAAATCAGTATCAAATGACCAGACATGGAAACGCTATTTAAAGGTACTAAATCATTAGATTTACAGAGATTTCGTAGGGTTTTTGGACTTCCTACAAACGTTCTAATACCTGGAATTAGAAAGTTTTCAAAATTACAACATTTTATTTGAAATATTGGCAATGTTTATCAACGTTAAAATATCGCCAAACATATCAAGAAACTGTATCTGTCGGCATTGGCTGTTTATCACGGAAATAACCGAGTGTATCTTTGAATTCGAAACCGACGGCACTGAAAATTCCATCCGGCTAGTGGATATAGATGTAATAACGCCACTAAGAGGCAACTTGTATTTTATCGGTAAAATTGGCCTGATTTTTTGTAATCGCCGATACATTTACAGCGTATCTCAGTGGCGTAGGAAAATATTTGGACCTCCCCCCCTCTCCTCGCCCCGCACCCACAGGAGATTAATTCTTTAATTCAAAACACAACCATATATATTTTATAAAAAAAAAATGTCATCTATCGTTAAGAAGAATCCTAGCTTGTACACATTTATAGACCGCGGAGTCGCTAAAAGGAAACGCAAATTGCCATGCGAGCGCCGAAGGTGCGATATTTTGGTATTTGGGGGGTCCGAGAGTCTCCTACGAGAAAAAATATTACGATTTAGAATGGCTAAGATGAGTTTTACGATGCATTTTGATGAATTTGCGAGAGCCAAAGACGCGGAAATTTAGTATTTGAGGGGTCCAGGGATCTCCCCGGGGAAAATATTACGATTTAGAATTTTATGACGCATTTTGATAATGTGGGAGCGCCCGAAGGCGCGAGATTGTGGTGTTTGAAGGGGTCCGAGGGTCTCCCCCGGGTATATATATTACGATTTAGAATGGCTGTGGTGATTTTTACGATGCATTTTAATGGTTTTGAAGCGTTCTTAACATGATATTTTTTTATTTAAAGTTACCTGCATTTAGAAATGGTAATTGTGAATGTCGTCATGTCATTATGCAACTCTGCTAGATCTGAACATACCGGCTTCACGCCATCGGCACATTGTTGTGTAACACAAAATAATAATAATTAATTGTCTTGCTAAGTCATGTAAACAAATTAATCTTTTAAGAGACATTTTTTAAAAAGTACGTAGAATCCATTGATTAACATTTATAGTCTTATTGTGTGTATTGAATTTTTACTAAAATAAAATAATGGTAGAAGCAAGTATAAAACCATATCATATAATGAAAGTCTTCATTATGGGAGCAAAAACCTGTACAATATAGGATTATTTTCATTTAGAAACTCTTCGCTAAACTTCTGCATACGATTCAACGTTTATTAGAAAAAGTTAACGGCAAATGATATTGTCTATGGAAAACCATGTGGTTTTGTGCCTGTATTGTCTTAAGTATATTCGTTACATATGAGGTCAGTTTTGACGTTTTTCCACCTGACTGGGACCAGTAATGGTCTGTTAATACACTCTCGGCATAAAGGGGAGATTGCGGGGAAATAATTCATCCATCGTCATCATACTGTGAGCAATTTCGGTGTGTTGTTCTGTGTCTTTGATAGCAATAGTCTTTGGGATACACTAGAATTAGAAAGGCCAATGTTTCTACATTAGAACAAAGACACAATTAAAACGAGAGGCCCAAGGGCCTTTACGGTCATCTGACTACCTTGCAAATAATCATATAGGAAATTAATTAGATATAGTGTCATGGTAGCCATCTTCATGCAAGTTTCAACCAGAGATGTAGCAACACTATGTCGGGACCATGTTAGGATCATTTCATGCAAGTTTCACCCAAATCGCACCGGTAGAACTTGAGAAGAAGTTCAAAACGTATTTTCAAGATGGCAATTGTGGCGGCCATCTTGGATTTAAGACCTACCCGAAAAATAACAACACTTTGTCAGGACCATGTCAGTATCATTTCATGCAGGTTTCAGCCAAATTGCACCGGTAGAACTTGAGAAGAAGTTCAAAATGTATATCAAGATGGCGGCTGTCTCTGCCATCTTGGATTTAGGATCGACCCGAAAAATAACAACACTTTGTCGGGACCATGTCAGGATCATTTCATGCAAGTTTCAGTCAAATCGCACCGTTAGAACTTGAGAAGAAGTTCAGAATATGTTTTCAAGATGGCGGCTGTGGCGGCCATCTTGGATTTCAGATCGACCCGGAAAATAACAACACTTGGTCGGGACCATGTCAGGATCATTTCATGTAAGTTTCAGCTAAATCGCACTGGTAGAACTTGAGAAGAAGTTCAAAACGTATTTTCAAGATGGCGGCTGTGATCGTCCCGAAAAATAACAACACTTGGTCGGGACCATCTGAGGATCATTCCGGGCAAGTTTCAGCTCAGTCCCACTTGCGGAACTTGAGAAAAAGTTTAAAATGTGAAAAGTTTACGCACGGCGCACAACGGACGGCGGACGACGACGGACGAAACACGATGGCTATAGGTCATCCTGACTCTTCGGGTCAGATGACCTAAAAACTAACAGCTGTGAAACCGCACGGGAACACAGAATTATTTTTATTATTATTTGTTATCCAAACGCTATACTTCTATATGTAATATTTACTGTATTTTACTAGTAGTATGACTATTTAGAAACAAGCATCTGTATTGGCGACAGATGAGAATGAAGCCGATTGTTCATAGCTTTTTTTGTGTTGTTAATTAATTGTGAAGAACGAAATATGACAAAAGTCAAAAAATGAAATTTGTGCATGAAACAGTAATACACACATTTGAAATAACCTCCATCGTGAGACCAACACGTGTTTCCATGTCGTTAAAATAAAACTCAAAATAGACTAAATATTTCAAGTATTGTAAAATTAACTGGGTAAAACCGATCTTCGTCAGACTGAAACAATAGGGGGTAGGAAATAAGGTTTCAAAAAAGATGTCATTAGGATTTTTTTGTTGAAGAAAAAGACATTATCACAAAATGGACTACTATTTGTCAAATTAAAAGTGCAGATTTAGATAAGTTTCTTTCTCCTTATGTAACTTTCGTGATTTTTTTATTTAAATGATTTTGACTTAAGTTTGTTTTGCCAAATAGCGGTCAGAACTCAATAATCATTATTAGTATTTGTGTCATGAAATATAATGTGGCATTTAGGTTTGAATGAAGTCATTTCACTTTGATAATGAAATTTTCATTTTTAAGGAAACCACGCATAACAGTAACTTTTTAAACGCATAATGCTTTACTTAGCGTCTCTATTTCATTTGTCGGTTTAATAATCATCGCAACCGAAATGCATTCGACTTATTATAGATATAAACTATGATAAAACTCATACAAACATTTATTTAAAATCGTGTAGTTTCAAACGTAAAAACACAAGAGGCCCAGAGGGTATGTGTCACTCACTTTTTTTATTTAGTAATTACCACACACTCTCTTACAATGAGAAAAAGCAAAATTTCCACCTTTAGGCCCCCGCCCCTCAGACTCCTGTGGGTCAGAAAGCAAAATTAGCACCTTTAGGCCCCGCCCTTTAGACTCCTGTGGGTCAGAAAGCAAAATTAACAGCTTTAGGCCCCACCCCTAAGACCCCTATGGGTCAGCTCCACCATTGGTAAAATTTTAAATTTACACCTCATAAGGATGGTGTCAATGCATAATGAGTTATACTCAATTCTTATTGTCATAGACGAAAATTTTATCTTTTTACCCAAATAGACCATTTTGACCCCGCCCCTCAGGCCCTCATGGGTTAAGCCGAGTATTTATACGATTTGGAGTCCCCACCAAATAAGGATGCTGTCAGTTGAATTTGCTTATAATTTCGGCCAGCGGTTATGAAGAATTTGATTGTTGACGGATGGACGCCGAAGCATGGCATAAACACACTATGGTCCTTCGGATTCGGACCAGGTGAGCAAACAAGAAATAAATAAACAAAATATTTTTCTTTTTAGAATTCAGTATCTTAATATTTTGAACAATATATTATGTTCTGATTAGGGTCTCAGTGGCCAAGTGGTTAAGACATATTGTCACAAGCCCTTCACCTCCGGGTCGGGTTCGAATCCAATGAGGAGCATTTGCAAGGTGCTGTCCGCTGTTCGGTGATTTTTCTCAGAGTATACCGGTTTTTCTCAATATTCTTAACACGGCACGCCCTTAAAGTTATCTGTGCCATAACTGGGCGAAAATTTTGATATGATCAATTTTCTGTGAAAATCATTCAAATGGACAGACAAGCATGTTTGATGCCTTATTAACATGAATTAAAAACAGAATGTTTCATTGTAAAACCCCAGGTTTTTATGCCATATGTAGATGAAAAATATCTGCAGAAATCACTTTACAATTACTAATAAAAAACATCAAAATGTGAAATGAAATTTTAGACCACAACTTGGCTTCATGGTCTGACCGTATGTACCCAATTTACTGCACTGTAGATGTAAACAAAATTATTTTTGGGAGTACTGCCACAAATTTAAAACTTATAGATTGCAAGAATTGAAATTCATGTAGTTGATCTCAAACTCGATAATTAATGATAAAAGAAGAATACAAGGAAGTCACACTCCATGCACTGCTGTTAATATAATATACAGACATTGACGCCATTGCTGAAATCAGGCAGTGAACTCAACACACACTAAAATTCAGTTTGCTTGGGTTTTTTTTACATACAGATATGTTAAAGACGTAATGATTACCTTGCCATTATCACAGTCATCATCCAACACTCCCATTTTAACACTACCATGGAGACTGTCATCATGTAAAGTTCCACGCGACTTTAGAATCTTTCCTATCGGGTTAACTGTATATACCCCGACAGTATTAAACAGGAAACAGGAAATCCATATGACTGCATAGCAACCGATGTCTTTGGGAGGCAACATTATAGAGTAATCTGAAACCAGATGTAGAAGTATGTTGCAGTTTCATTAAATAAAACATAGGTTTTCATATTAGAAGGGTTTGAAATCTTCATGGATTTTTTTTTAAATTTTGGTATCATTAATTATTTAATTTCATATTAATGTTATGTTGTATGTATTTGTACAGTTGCTTGTGTGTAATAGCCATTAATTCACTAATCACAAAACTTGCAAATGAAATAATGACAAATACAATACCAATAATACAAAAATCATTGGGAAAGACCAACAACAAGATAAATCAATTGTAATACATAATTTCCTTCAAAAGTATTAATTTTTTATACGATTTAAAAAAAATGTCTTGGATATTTATCATTGCAAGCTTGAAAAAAAACCTCCATCAACCCTGATATAACAGGTTTAAGATAAGGTAACTTTTTATCACGTTAGAAAAAATATATATCATGAACATTTTAAAGTTTTATTGCAAGCATTGAAAGAAATGAAGCCATCTCATTACCCCCCCCCCCCCCCCCCCAGTTATGATGTTCATAAAACGTTAAAACGGGTCGGTTCTCTGTCCGACACAGCGCTCTTGTTCATTTTGCACTATCGAATTTTGTAAAATCATAAGGGGCCCATCCCCCTCCCCCTCTTAACTACAGTGAAATGATAAGTGACCTCACACATCATTTAAGACTAATCTTCAATGAAGTCATATGATTTTCAAATTGTGATCCTTTAACGTGCCATTGTTAATTTCCAGATCTCTTCAAATCATAACCAAAATATCCAGTGTCCTCAGTTTAAATGGAATCGGCGGATTTTTCAAACCCGTATTGCTCATCTTTATACTAGTAGCTAGCATTGGGTGCAGGTTAAAAAATACGGCAGATGGGGCACAATGATTACTATAGGGTTTTCGCATATCCGGATTAAAGATGCTCCACCGCCGACAGAGCATAAATGGGTAAAAAAAAAAACGATAAATAAATAAGTAAATAAATAGAAGTTGAAAAAAAAAATGTTAGAAAGTAACCGGAACGAAAAAGTTCACGTATTTCTAGTCTTATTTATAGACCGTGTCCATTTTCTTCGAAAAAAGACTCATTATGAAAGACTAATAAATCGATAAGTAACAAAATCTAGTGTTGTACAAAAACCTTAAAACATCTACTGTAAGCAACACAACACAACATAAAAAAAATATCATACAAAATGCAAAATAAATAAATAAATATGTAAAATATGCATACATTTTACGAACCGTTATAAATCCCGAATATAGGAATATCTAAATGTGTTAAAACACAACTAATCCATCCATTTTTGAAACAAAAAATCCTTCCTTATCGAGAGTAGATGTGTAAGACATAGATCCTAGACCTAGGCAAGTCTTAGGATTTAGTTGAGATATTAATACATATATCAGCATTAATGGGTGAATAATAGTGGCCCAACCTGTTGTACATTTCAGTGCACGTACAGGAGTGTAGATTTCCTCTAAAGAAATCAATTTTTATCCTCACGAAAACAATGATCAATGCAGGATCAATATATAATTAAATGTTTCCCTGGCGCGACTATAACTATTAAAATGTCATCAAAATTTGATATTTCACACGTAGCTGAACAGATGTTCTTTTTACAAATAAATCGACTTGGTAACGTTATAGAAAGTGGTCAATACACCTTATGATATACGATAACAAAATTATAGAAAGTATATACATTGTATAGATTAAAGATGCTCCACCACCGACAGAGCATAAATTATATTCATCATTTGAACAATAATTGGTGTTTAATCGTGTATATAATAGTCTAATTAGCACACACACACACACACACACACACACACACACACACACACACACACAAAACAAATTATTTTGCCTTTGGTGCATGCGCATTCAGTACTTCATTCCATATAGGATATACAATGTAGCTATATAGTGGTACGGATTTTTTCGGGATGCAATTTATTATTTTTCATATTTTTGACTTGAAGTAAAATTAGAAGCTCAAACTTTTCAATTGTGGTAATGGTGTTAATAAGTAACTTTTGTAACTGAAGAAAAATACTAAATCGTCTGCTCCTGTTTTTGATAGTGAAAATATACCATTTGTCAGCGGTGGAGCATCTTAAAGAATTTGTGTAACGCCGCTAGATAACGGTAATCTTTTAGGCTCAACCTCCAGCAGCAGGGTATCTAATAACCCCCTCCCCGCATTATATGTAATGTGTAGTGTGTAGGGGTATCAACGTTTTGGCATGCTGCGGTATATTTGTGTTTTGTCTTTTAAATGGACAATTCAGTCTAAGAGAACATTAAAATTTGTACATGTGTCGGAAAAAACCCAGTTCTAATGGAAATTAGATCAGTCGGTTTTACTGTGATATGCTTGAAAAACCCAAGGTGGTGAAATGCGTGTTAAACTTTCAAACTCGCTCGCTGTCCGCCATTGCACATTGTATGCCGAACCCTGTCCCTTGCTCGTAGAGTAATGTAAATTTTGTCTAGAACTGCTATTACCTCCTCAGTGGTTATGTAGTTCATTTGTTTAACGTGCGTGACTTTGGCTCGGGTATGGGTACAGAGTAAATACTGTACCTGCTCAATCGTATTGATCAACGATTTGTAATTACAACGGTATCAATTAAAATACTTAAAAATGACGTGGAATTTGTCAATATACTGTGTTAAATGTTTTATAAGAAATGTAGAACAATACATTTATGCCATATTTTGCTTCTTGGTTATGTAAAAGAATTAGCCACAGTGAATTGTCCCTTTAATAAAATATGGTAATATTTATTGGGGAAATTCAATTGGAATACCTTTTTTTACTAAGCAATGCGGTACATTGGAGTTGTGTTTTTTTTTTTTTTTTTGTATTATGAATGGATCATTGCTTATTTCCCCAAAGGTTCAGAAACACAAAATGCAAAGATATTTTTCATCTTTAGGATGGATCTAACTCGTATCATCAATTCAATGTTTATACAGGAATTTAAAAGTCTAATTGTGAATAGTCTATTTTCAGAAATGAGAAATGTTTCTCCAACTTTTCGTGAAGTCTTTAAATGTATTTCTAGTAAAACGTATATCCCCAGCCAACTAGTCCGCAAGCAAAGAAACCCATTTTCTCGATCATTGGCCTCTCTCCCAACCCCCTAACAGATTACTGTTTTGTTTGTTTGATTAATTAACGTCCTATTAACAGATATGGTCATGTAAGAAGAGCCTCCCATGTATGGGGTGTGTTATGTGTATCTTGCTTAGTGAAACTCTTGAACTTGAACTCTTGCCGTTTTTATAGTGCTGTAACGTGTATGGGAAATCAACAGTAAACAACCTGTGTGTGAGCTTGTTATCTGTGATAAACGTTTGGCTTTGATTGTTTGTTTGTTTTATTTTAATTACCCACTGACAGGCAGGACCAGACTTAAAAGTAAAACGCAACAATATGATTTAGAAACATATATTAAAAGGTAAAAGTTGCAATTGTGTTACTTTCAACGTTGGGAGAGACCATAAGCCCAATAGAAAAACAGAAGAATCCGGGAGAAAATATGTTCGCTTCTCATTTAAGACGGGCGTTTTAGACAAACAGATATGTTAAAGATGCTCCACCGCCGACAGAGCATAGATGATGTTAATCATTTGAACAATAATTGATGTTTAATCGTGTATATATACGCCTAATTAACACAAAAAATAATGTAAAATAATTTATTTCTCCTTTGGTGCATGCGCAATCAGTACTTCATTCCATGTAGGATATAGTGTCACGGTTTTTTTTCGGGATGCAATTTATTATTTTTCATATTTTTAACTTGAAGGAAAACTAGAAGCTCAAACTTTTCAATGGTGGTAATGGTGTAAAACAAATAACTTTTGTAACTGGAGAAAAATACTAAATCGTCTGCTTCTGTTTTATAGTGAAATAATACCATTTGTCAGTGGTGGAGCATCTTTAAAAAAACCTTAACCCGAAACAGTGGTGAAGTAAACTTCTGTAGCATCATTTTCGTTTATTTAATATGTGAGTTGTCTGATGTTGGGGAGATAGCCATATAAAATAGGAAAGAGTTTCCACGATCGCAAAGAGACGCAAACGTAAATACCGGTAGATGTGTAAGACATAGATCCTAGACCTAGGCAAGTCTTAGATTTAGTGAGATATTTAATACATATATCAGTATTAATGGGGAATAATAGTGGCCCAACCTGTTGTACATTTCAGTGCACATACAGGAGTGTAGATTTCCTCTAAAGAAATCAATTTTTATCCTCACGAAAACAATGATCAATGCAGGATCAATATATAATTAAATATTTCCCTGGCGCGACTATAACTATTAAAATGTCATCAAAATTTGATATTTCACACGTAGCTGAACAGATGTTCTTTTTACAAATAAATCGACTTGGTAACGTTATAGAAAGTGGTCAATACACCTTATGATATACGATAACAAAATTATAAAAAGTATATACATTGTATAGATTAAAGATGCTCCACCACCGACAGAGCATAAATTATATTCATCATTTGAACAATAATTGGTGTTTAATCGTGTATATAATAGTCTAATTAACACACACACACACACACACACACACACAAAAAATTATTTTGCCTTTGGTGCATGCGCATTCAGTACTTCATTCCATATAGGTATATAGTGGTACGGATTTTTCCGGGATGCAATTTATTATTTTTCATATTTTGACTTGAAGTAAAATAGAAGTTCAAACTTTCAATTGTGGTAATGATGTAAATAAGTAACTTTTGTAACTGAAGAAAAATACTAAATCGTCGCTCCTGTTTTTTTATAGTGAAAATATACCATTTGTCAGCGGTGGAGCATCTTAAAGAATTTGTGTAACGCCGCTAGATAACGGTAGTCTTTTAGGCTCAACCTCCAGCAGCAGGGTATCTAATAACCCCTCCCCGCATTATATGTAATTGTGTAGTGTGTAGGGTATCAACGTTTTGGCATGCTGCGGTATATTTGTGTTTTGTCTTTTAAATGGACAATTCAGTCTAAGAGAATATTAAAATTTGTACATGTGTCGGAAAAAACCCAGTTCTAATGGAAATTAGATCAGTCGGTTTTACTGTGATATGCTGAAAAAACCAAGGTGGTGAAATGCGTGTTAAACTTTCAAACTCGCTCGCTGTCCGCCATTGCACATTGTATGCCGAACCCTGTCCCTTGCTCGTTAGAGTAATGTAAATTTTGTCTAGAACTGCTATTACCTCCTCAGTGGTTATGTAGTTCATTTGTTTAACGTGCGTGACTTTGGCTCGGTATGGGTACAGAGTAAATACTGTACCTGCTCAATCGTATTGATCAATGATTTGTAATTACAACAGTATCAATTAAAATACTTAAAAAATGACGTGGAATTTGTCAATATATTGTGTTAAATGTTTTATAAGAAATGTAGAACAGTTCATTTATGCCATATTTTGCTTCTGGTTATGTAAAAGAATTAGCCACAGTGAATTGTTCCTTTAATAAAATATGGTAATATTGGGGAAATTCAATTGGAATACCTTTTTTTACTAAGCAATGCGGTACATTGGAGTTGTGTGTTGTTTTTTTTTTTTTTTTTTTTTTGTATTATGAATGGATCATTGCTTATTTCCCCAAAGGTTCAGAAACACAAAATGCAAAGATATTTTTCATCTTTAGGATGGAATCTAACTCGTATCATCAATTCAATGTTTATACAGGAATTTAAAAGTCTAATTGTGAATAGTCTATTTTCAGAAATGAGAAATGTTTCTCCAACTTTTCGTGAAGTCTTTAAATGTATTTCTAGTAAAACGTATATCCCCAGCCAACTAGTCCGCAAGCAAAGAAACCCATTTTCTCGATCATTGGCCTCTCTCCCAACCCCCTAACAGATTACTGTTTTGTTGTTTGATTAATTAACGTCCTATTAACAGATATGGTCATGTAAGAAGAGCCTCCCATGTATGGGTGTGTTATGTGTATCTTGCTTAGTGAACTCTTGAACTTGAACTCTTGCCGTTTTTATAGTGCTGTAACGTGTATGGGAAATCAACAGTAAACAACCGTGTGTGTGAGTTGTTATCTGTGATAAACGTTTGGCTTTGATTGTTTGTTTGTTTTATTTTAATTACCCACTGACAGGCAGGACCAGACTTAAAAGTAAAACGCAACAATATGATTTAGAAACATATAAAAAGGCAAAAGTGGCCATTGCGTTACTGTAAACGTTGGGCGAGACTATAAGCCCAACAGAAAAACAGAAGAATCCGGGAGAAAATATGTTCGCTTCTCATTTAAGACGGGGCGTTTTAGACAAACAGATATGTTATGGATGCTCCACCGCCGACAGAGCATAAATGATGTTAATCATTTGAACAATAATTGATGTTTAATCGTGTATATATATTCCTAATTAACACAAAAAATAATGTAAAATAATTTATTTCGCCTTTGGTGCATGCACAATCAGTACTTCATTCCATGTAGGATATAGTGTCACGGATTTTTTTTCGGGATGCAATTTATTACTTTTCATATTTTTAACTTGAAGGAAAACTAGAAGCTCAAAC
>SAYR01004057.1:1194544-1208381 GCA_004382745.1 Argopecten irradians irradians
CTTTTCATATTTTTAACTTGAAGGAAAACTAGAAGCTCAAACTTTCCAATGGTGGTAATGGTGTAAAATAAATAACTTTTGTAACTGGAGAAAAATACTAAATCGTCTGCTCCTGTTTTTATAGTGAAATAATACCATTTGTCAGCGGTGGAGCATCTTTAAAAAACCTTAACCCGAAACAGTGGTGAAGTAAACTTCTGTAGCATCATTTTCGTTTATTTAATATGTCTGATGTTGGGGAGATAGCCATATAAAATAGGAAAGAGTTTCCACGATCGCAAAGAGACGCAAACGTAAATACCGCAGCCTTCCAAAACACACAGTCATTCATACAGGAGAGTTCGTTCTTCACTAAATGATCTTAACTGTTAATTGAACGTTACACCCAACCAGCTTACCAACTCAACTCCATATTAATCTCGTTGGTATAAAGCTGTAATATTATAGCTGTCATAGAAAAAAGTATATTTATGATTTCCATAGATTATTCGGAAAGCAAAATGCTTTATAAACATCACATATCAGTAATTAGATCATTTCTCTTCAAGAACTATTTCTATTACACTAAAAGAGATATTGATCTATAGAAATATTTACGTTGTCCAAACTGTAGTTGATTAAGCTTAACATCGGATTAACAGCTAAGGTCATCAGTCATTAAGATACTGCCTCTCGTTTGTGCAATATGTTACGTGTGTTAATGTACGGAATGCCATCACTGAATTATGTTGGCAAACCAGTCGAGAAGAAGGCATCATTTTATAGACTGGTGTGTATCGTTCAGGGGACAAAACCCAGAGTCTTCCTTACAAAGGTTCAACTAAAGAGTCTGTGTCAATGGAAGCGGTAGCTAGAATTAATATTAAGCATATATATTTGTACTTATATTTTCATTATTGTCTTTGTATTTAAAATAATAATTAATAATATTCAATACTTTTCAGAACCTTTTTGAATGCTGTTTCAACCCTAACATGGGCAATTTGTATTATAAACCATGGGGCGTATTAAAAACGTTGTCCCTTGTCACTATATTGTGACGGAATGGGGTGTGTTGTCTTGTGCATCTGACAATATGCTTCAATGCTAAACTGGAGAAGAGTCTCCGTTATTGCTAGTAGACACAAATCAAACATACCACAGCCTCCCAAAACGTACAGACATTCAAACCATATGGCATACAGGAATTAGCGTCCTTAAATCACCATAGCTGTTAATAGGACGTAAATAAATCAACCGACCAACCACACCAGTGTAACAGACATAGTACCAGCCATTTCCTTACCTTATTGTCAATGTATTATCACCATCATGTCATATATGGAGCTATGATTCTAACATCCTCATCCATGCATCGTCGGTGAATACAGTAATATTGATAGATGTCGGCGAAATATGTAACTAAATTACCGAATGTATGGCATTGAAATGGGAATCGTATCTGTGTTCTGACAAATGGTGCACACTCGAGGCGATATTTGGTACACACGTACATATGGTCATGTTTACAGTGTCGATCGATAGGAAACGCTGTGATATCAGACCGTCTGTGTGTATCTATTAAATCATTACACTATTGCCTGTAGCATATTTCGTTTGTATTGTTTATAACATGGCTTTGTTTTGGTTTGGTTTAATTAAAACATGGCAAGTCAAGGAAAACATCATATGGTATAATTGCACTAAAACTAAGAAAATTTCATCATTTAATGTAAAATATATAACCGTTAGCTTCTGTGCAACGGGAATTTCAGTATTACATGCATTGTGAATATGTTTTTTAATATATTTATGATAACATGTTTCGGTGATTTTTTTTTTAATAACTCTTAATCTTGTCCGAGATTGTTGGAGTGATAGGTATACATATTCGGTAAAGCCCATCTTACATAAACACGACGAAAACATGTCACATAAAAGTATTGTTATAAATCCTTATGAAAAAGTAAAAGAAAAATGCTGACTTATTCCACGGTTTTGTCTGTTTGATTTATTAACGTCCTATAAACAACCAGGGTCATGTAAGAAGGACGGTCTTCAGTGTATGTGGTGCTAAGTGCAAGGTGAGTGTTTTGGAGGACTGCGGTATGTTGTGTCTTCTAGTACAGTGGAGCTCTTGTACTTTTTATAGTGCTATATCACTGAAGCATGCCGTCGAAGACCCAAGCAACATACCCGATCCGGTCACATTATACTGACAACGGGCGAACCAGTCGTCCTACACCCTTAATGATAAGCGCTAAACAAAAGCATAAACGACAACTTTTATAAACAATGGTGTATGTGTCTCGGCCAGGCAACAAAAACCAGAGCCTACCTCACAGGGGCGATCGCTCAACAGAAGCCCAGGCCAAAAATGAGGCGGTGTCAAAGGTGACGTTAGGAAGAATAAAGTCAAGTCAGGAAGAAAAGAAACGGTAATACCCTAAAGCAGCAGGCAGATTTTCAACGCCCTACCTGCACTTTTATCAGACGTAACCAACACGCATCCATAATGACGCCGATCATGCTATCCGTCGCACTGTACACACTGACCACATAAGATATTAAAAGTTATCATCAGCAGCAACCCAAACCATTCAAGTTGTGTAAAATTATCCTTGAAGGACCAATATTCGATTTTTAAGTATTTATTCCTATTGGTCATGGAAACAGACGAAACACTCTGATTACATATAACGCTATGTTTTAATCAGTACCCACCAAAAATTTCGGGTAAGTTGAATCGCCAAAATATTTTTTTAATAACACAAAATATGGGCTATGAATGATATTAATCACTTGAACAATAATTGGTGTTTAATCGTGTAAATATATGTTTAATTAACCCAAAAAAAATAATATAAAATAATTCATTTTGCCCTTAGTACATGCGCAATCAGTTCTTAATTTCATATAGGATATAGTGCCACGGAATTTTTTCGGGATGCAATTAATTATTTTTTGTAACTTTAACTTGAAGTAAAATTAGAAGCTCAACCTTTCCAATGGTGGTGATGGTGAGTAACTTTTGTAACTGAAGAAAAATACTAAATCGTCTGCTCGTGTTTTTGATAGTGAAAAAATACCATTTGTCAGCGGTGGAGCATCTTTAAACTACAAATGTTCTGATTAATCATATACTGTACTGTTATTTACATTTCTTCTGGATTTCAATTTAATTTCAATAATGTAATTAAGAACGTCATATTTACTAATTAGAGTTATTGATTAACACAATTTTATTTTTATATACCAAGTGCCAGACAACTCTACTTCTAGTTAACGCTTCGACTAGATGTTGCGTCGAGATAATCTTAATACACCTACTCTATTTACATTTTAAGTAAACACATTTTTGCTTTGGTTACACGATAAAGGGCGTTTCCGGTTGGCTTCTTATTAAAGCGACTAATACTTAAGATTTCACCGTTGAAATCAGAAGTCAAGCATTATGCAACTTTTACATATCCTAATATACACTTTCGTTAAATTATAAAATTGATAAAGTGCCGACAAGTAATAAATCTAACGTTTAATATCGGTAAATTCAACCGAACGGAGAAAGCCGAATATATCATACGTGGACAGAGGAAGTTCGCGAATGGAGCATGCTGCTTGCTGGTATTTTTTAGTTGTTTGTTTGATTAATTAACGCCCATCCTTTTCCTTTGCTTCGTGCCCTTAATAATATGTATATTCAGATTTTTGGCATGCAATTCTGTAAACTTTATATTCAAAATATGACATTAGACGTCAAAAATAATAAACAAATTTTTACATGGCTTCAATTATTTTTTTGGAAAAGATTACATTTATTCGAGGGCTTCCTGGGGCTAGGCGGCAACCTTTCACCCAGACCCCCGCCGCTTCTTCGCTTTATGTCCATTTGATAAATATTAAGATTATGATATTGCAATTCTGTAAGTAAAACAATAAATCAAAACTTCAAATGAAGAAATATGACACTTGACACGAAACCATAATAAACTATCCTTAAATGGCTTTCAATTATATTTCTGGAAAATGTGTTCATGAAATCCAGACCCTCGCCTGATTTGCTTTGTCCGCACGCCCCCTCTAACCTCAAAAACCTAAATCCGCCCCTGCTAATATGACGTTCTTAATTTACATATTGAAAATTAAATTTGAAATCCAGAAGAAAATGTAATACAGTACAGTAATATGATTAATCAGAACATTTGTAAGTTTAAAGGATGCTCCACCGCTGACAAATGGTATTTTTTTCAATATCAGAAACACGAGCAAACGAGTTAGTATTTTTCTCAGTACAAAAGGTGTACTACACATATCACCACCATTGGAAAGGTTGAGCTTCTAATCTTACTTCAAGTTAAAAGGTTACAAAAAATAATTAATTGCATCCGAAAAAATTCCGTGGCACTATACCTTACCTGAAATAAAGAACTGGATTGCGCATGTACTTAGGCAAAATGAATTAATTTATATTATTTTTTTTGTGTTGAATTAAACATATATTTACACGATTAAACACCAATTACTGTTCAAGTGATAATATCATTCATAGCCATATTTTTGTGTATTAAAAATATATTTTGGCGATTCAACTTACCCGAAATTTTTGGTGGTACTGATAAAACATAGCGTTATATGTAGATTCAGAGTGTTTCGTCGTTTACCATGACCATAGGAATAAAATACTTAAAAATCAATATTGGTCCTCAAGGATAATTTTAACCTTGAGGTTTGGGTTTGCTGCTGATGATAACTTTTAATATCTTATGTGGTCAGTGTGTTACAGTGCGACGGATAGAATTGATCGGCGTGCCATTATGGATGCGTGTTGGTTTACGTCTGATAAGAAAGTGCAGGCGGTTGGTAGGGCGTTGAAAATCTGCGCCTTGCTGCTTTAGGGTATTACCGTTCTTTTCTTCCTGACTTGACTTTATTCTTCTCTAACGTACCTTTGACACGCCTCATTTTGGCCTGGCCTTTGTTGAGACGATCGCCCTGTGAGGAGGCTCTGGTTTTTGTTGCTGGCCCGAGACACATACACCATTGTTATCAAAAGTTGTGTCGTGTTATGCTTTTGTTTAGGACGCTTAATCATTAAGGGTGTAGGACGGACTGGTTCGCCCGTTGTCAGTATATAGGAATGTGACGATGGGTAAATGTTGCCTTGGGTCTTCGAACGGCATGCTTTCAGTGATATATAGCACTATAAAAAGGTACAAGAGTTCCACTGTACAGAAGACAATCATACGGCAGTCCTCCAAAACACTCACTTGCCACTTAGCACACAATACACTCTGAAGACCGTCCTTCTTTACTGACTTGGTTGTTATAGGACGTTAATAATCAAAGCAGACAAACAGTGAATAAGTCAGCCATTTTTTTTTACTTTTTCATAAGGATTATAATCAGTACTTTATGTGACATGTTTTCGTCATTGTTTTATGGAAGAATGGCCTTTAACGAATATGTATACACCTATCACTCCAACAAATCCTCCGGACAAGATTAAGAGGTTATTAAAAAAAACAAATCACCGAAACATGTTATCCATAAATATATTAAAAAACATATTCACAGTTATGCTGTACATACTGGAAATTCTCTGTTGCAAAGAGCTAAGCGGTTATATATTTTACATTAAATGATGAAATTTTTCTTAGTTTTAGTGCAATTATAGCCATATGAAGTTTCCTTGAATTGGCATGTTTTGAATTAACCAAACCAAAACAAAGCCATGTTATAAACAATACAAACGAAATATCTACAGGGGCAATAGTGTAATATTTAATAGATACACACAGATCGGTCTGATACCACAGCGTGTTCCTAATCGATACGACACTGTAAACATGACCATATGTATCGTGTGTAGCCAAATATCGCCTCGAGCTGTGACCAATTTTTGTCAGAACACAGATACGATTCCCATTTCACTGCCATACATTTCGGTAATTTAGTTACATATTTCGCCGACATATTCAATAATTACTGTATTCACCGACGATGCATGGATGAGGAGTTAAGAATCATAGCTCCATATATGACATGATGGTGATAATACATTCTGACAATAGAGGTAAGGAAAATGGCTGGTACTGTGTACATCACTGGTGTGGTTGGTCGGTTGAATTTATTTACGTCCTCATTACAGCTATGGTGATTTAAGGACCTAATTCCTGTATGCCATATGGTTTGAAATGTCTGTACGTTTTGGGAGGCTGCGGTATGTTTGATCTGTGCCTACTAGCAATAGCGGAGACTCTTTTGCCCTTTTAGCTAATGTAAGCGATCATTGTCAGAGGCACAAGACAGCACACCATTCGTCACAATAGATGACAAGGGACAACGTTTTAATCGCCCCCATGGTTTAAATACAAATTCCCCATGTAGTTGAAACCGCATTCAAAAAGGTTATGAAAGTATTGAAATATTATTATTATATTTAAATACAAAGACATAAATGAAAATTAAACAAATATTGCTTAATTAATTTTCTTAGCTAACCGCTTCCCTGACACAGACTCTTTAGTGAACCTTGTAAGGAAGACTCTGGGTTTGGTCCCTGAATGGGCAGATAACAGACCAGTCTTATAAAATGATGCTTCTCTCGCACTGGTTTGCCAACAAATTCAGTGATGGAGATTCCGTACATTAACACACGCAACAGTATTGCAACAAACGAAGAGGCAGTATCTTAAATGAATGATGACTTAGCTGTTAATCGATGTTAACTTAATCAAGCTACCAGTTTGGTACAATGGAAATATTTTTCTTCTAGCGCTAGACATGTCTTCCTTTTAGCGTAATAGACATATTAGTTCTTTTTGATGGAGAGCAATTTGGCTCATTATATACCTGAACTCATATTACTACCTAGTTGCTCTTATACGAACATACGTATATTCCCATTATAAACTAGTTCTATAGATACCAGCTATTTATCTGTCGCTGCTCCCGATATTAAATTTATGAGAAACCATAATGCATCTTAACCTATGCATCCTTTTTTATCCTATGGACAGATCATATATTATTTCACCATCTTCGCTTTAATAATATAAACCCAACGAGTATTAATATGGAGTTGGCTAGTTGGTCAAGCTCTGGTTGTGGGTGGTCACCACGTTTCTAATCTATAACAGTTTAAGATCATTGAGATCACGGAAGAACGAATCAATCTCCTGTATTAGAATGACTTCGTATGGTATAGATTTCTATGGGAAGGCTGCGGTACTTTTGTCACGTTTTTCGCGTCATTCTCTTGCTCGATCGTGGAAATCTTATCCTATTTTATGACATGAGGCTCTATACCTCTATCCTCCAACCAATCAAGATCAACAAACATAATCTTAAATATATGACGAAATATCGACTGCTATACATAGAAGTTTACTTTTCACACCACTCGTTTGCGAGGTTAAAGGCTTTATTTCTTTAAAGATGGCTCCACACTGGCCAACAATGGTAATTTTACATATTTCATATACAAACTCGAAACAGACGATTATTAGTATTATATTCTCCAGTTAAAAAGTTATTTGTTTTACTCTCAGCCATTCACCACCATTGAAAATCTTTTTGAGCTATCTAAGTTTTCCTTCAAGAGAAAAAATATGAAAAATATAATAAATTATGCATCCCAGAAAAAGAAAACCGAGACCAAACTATACCTCTAATATACTCCACTACATGGAATGAAGTAGCTTAACTAGATTGCGCATGGCACCAAGGAAGAAATAAATTATTTTAGCATTATTTTCTGTTGTTACTTTAAGTGACACGTATATATGACACGGATAAACACATCGCATTATTGTATCAACGAAACCATAGATTAAATCATCTATGCTTTCATTCGGCGGTGAGAGGCATCTTTTAACATAACTGTTTGTCCTCAAAACACCGGTCTTAAAATGAGCAAAGCGAACATATGTCTTCTCTCCCGCGGTATTCTTCTGTTTTTATACTATTGGGCCTTACGCGTCGTAAACACCCCAGCCTTTTAGAAACAAATAAGTTATCAAAACTATACTAAAGACTTGAGCCTCTACTCCAAGAAAATGGGGGCCCCCAAAATAACCTTTTTATCTTGTTTTATTTACACTTAAACCTGGAAATTAACAAACCTACCTCCCACGCTGTGCCCTTTTTTCTTCTAAAATAAAAATTACTAGAAAGAAACAACTAATCAATAATTGTTTTTTGTATCTTAATATCATATTGTTGCGTTGTCTCTAGCGAGAGTTACGATCGAGTCCTTAGCGACAGCAACTACCTCGACCTTGTCATGTGGGCATTATAGTATTAAACATTAGAACTAACAATCACACTAAAAAATCATCAAAGCCGAAACGTATGCTTCATTCACAGCATTATTGGCGATGCTCCCACAAGGTTGTTTTACTGGTTGATTTCCCATACGACGGTTACGAGCACTATAGGAAAACGGCAAGAGTTCAAAGTTCAGAGTTCTCACTAAGCAAGATAACATAACACAGCCCCATACATGGAGGGCTCGTCTTAACATGACCATATGTCTGTTAGATGGAAGGAGAAATAGGGCGTTAATTAATCCATAACAAACAAAAGCAGTAATCTGTTAGGGTGGGTTGGGAGAGGAAAGTTAGGCCAATGATTCGAGGAAAATGGGTTTCTTTGCTTTGCGGAACTAGTTTGCTGGGGAATACGTTTTACTAGAAATACATTAAAGACTCACGAAAAGTTGAAAAACATTTCTATTTCTTTGAAAATAGGACTATGTCACAATTAGAGCTTTTTTAAGATTTCGCTGTATGAAACATTGAAATTGATGATACGAGTTATGTATATCCATCCTAAAAGATGAAAAATATTTTGCATATTTTGTGTGTTCTGAACACCTTTGGGTAAAAAGCGAATGATCCCATTCTATAATACAGGAAAAATAAAAAAAAAAAAAACAACAACACAACTCCAATGTATCCCAGTTGCCTTAGTAAAAAAAGGTAATTTCCAATTGAATTTCCCCAATAATATTACCGATATTTACTTATTTTAAGGGAACAATTCACTGTGGCTTAATTCTTTTAACATAACCAGAGAAGCAAAATATGGCAATAAATGAAATTGTTCTAGCATTCTGTATAAAACATTTTAACACAGTATATTGACAAATTCCACGTCATTTTTTAAGTATTTTAATTGGATTCGGTTGTAATTACAATCGTTGATCAATACGTATTGAGCAGTACAGTAATTTACTCGTCCATACCGAGCCAAAAAGTCACGCACCGTTAAACAAATGAACTACATAACCACTGAGAGGTAATAGCAGTTCTTGACAAATTTTACATAACCTCTAACGAGCAAGGGACAGCGGTTCGGCATACAATGTGCATGGCGGACAGCGAGCGAGTTTGAAAGTTTAACACCGCATTCACCACGCCTTGGTTTTTCTAGCATATCACAGTAAAACCGACTGTCTAATTCCAATTAGAACGGGTTTTTTTCCGACATATGTACACAAATTTTAATGTTCTCTTAGACTGCAATGTCCATTTAAAAGACAAAACACAAATATACCGCAGCAATGCCAAAAACGTTGATAACCTACGCAACTACACATTACATATAATCCGGGAGGGGTTATTAGATACCCTGCTGCATGGAGTTGAGCCTAAAAAGATTACCGTTATCTACGCGGCGTTTACAACAAATTCTTTTAAGATGCTCCACCGCTGACAGAATGGTAATATTGTTCCACTAGTACAAAAACAGGACTGACGATTTGTATTTTTCTTCAGTTACAAAAGTTACTTATTAACATCTATTAGCCACAATTGAAAAGTCTTGAACTTTAATTTTCCTTCAAGTCCAAAATATGAAAAAATAATAAATTGCATCCCCGAAAAATCCGTACCACTATATGCTTACTATATTCCTAGGAATGAAAGTACTGAATGCGCATGCACCAAAGGCAAAATAAAAAAAAAAAATTTTTTTGTGTGTGTGTGTGTGTGTGTGTGTGGTTGTGTTGGTTCAATTAGACTTTTATATACGACGATTAAACACCAATATTGTTCAATGATGAATAAATTTTCTCTGTCGGTGGGTGGAGCATCTTTAAGTCTATTACAATGATATACTTTCGTTATAATTTGTTATCCGTATATCACGAAGGTGTATGACCACTTTTCTAAACGTTACCAAAGTCGATTTATTTGTAAAAAAGAACATCTGTCAGTCTACGTGTGAAATATCAAATTTTGATGCACATTTAATAGTTATAGTTCGCGCCAGGGAAACATTTAATTATATATTGATCCTGCATTGATCATTGTGTTTCGGAGGATTAAAAATTGTTTCTTTAGAGGAAATCTACACTCCTGTATCTGTACTGAAATTTTGCAACAGGTTTGGAGTCCACTATTATTCACCCATTAATACTGATATATGTTTAATACTCAACTTAAACTAAGACTTTGCCTAGGTCTAGGATCTATGTTTTACACCATCTAACTCTCGATAAAAGGGAAGGGATTTTTTTGTTTCAAAAATGGATGATTAGTTGTGTTTTAACACATTTAGATTTCCTATTTTCAGGTTTATAACGTTTCGTAAAATTGTATGCATATTTTAACATATTTATTATTTATTTTTGCATTTTGTATGATATTTTTTTATGTTGTGTTGTGTTTGGCTTACAGTAAAGATGTTTTAGGTTTTTGTAAACAAGCACTAGATTTTGTTACTTATCGATTATTAAGTCTTTCAGATAATGAAGCTTTTTTCGAAGAAAATGGACACGGTGCTATAAATAGACTAGAAATCACGTGAACTTTTTCGTTCCGTTACTTGTCTCATTTTTTCATAACTTCTATTTATTATTATTTATTATCGTGTTTTTTTACCCCATTTATGCTCTGTTCGGCGGTGGAGCGATCTTTAATCGCGGATATGCGGAAAACCCTATAGTAATCATGTGCCCCATGCCGTATTTTTTAACCTGCAACCCATGCTAGCTACTAGTATAAAGATGAGAAATACGGGTTTTGAAAAATCCGCCGATTCCATATTTAAACTGAGGACCTGATATTTGGTTATGATATTTGAAGAGATCTTGAATTAACAATGGCCACGTTTAAAGGATCACAAATTTGAAAATCATTATGACTTCATTGAAGATTGTCTTAAATGATTGTGAGGTCACTCTATCATTTCACTGTAGTTACAAAGGGGGATTGGGATGGGCCCGCTTATGATTTACAAAATGCGATAGTGCAAAATGAACAAGAGCGCTGTGTCGACAGAGAACCGACCCGTTTTAACGTTTTAATGAACATCATAACTGGGGGGGGGGGGGGGGGGGGGGGGGTAATTGAGAATGGCTCATTTCTTTCCAATCTTGCAATAACAAACTTTTAAAATGTCATGATATATACTTTTTCTAAACGTGATAAAAAGTTCCTTATCTTAAACCTGTTATATCAGGGTTGATGGAGGTTTTTTTTGCAAGCTTGCAAATGATAAATGTCCAAGACATTTTTTTTAAATCGTAAAAAATTAAATAGCTTTTGAAGGAAAATTTGTATTACAATGATTATCTTGTTGTTGGTTTTCCCAATGATTCTATTGTATTCTATTGGTATTGTATTTGTCATTTATTCATTTTGCAAGTTTTGGTGATTGTGATTAATGGCTAATTACACGCACAGCAACTGTACAAATAACATAAACATCAACATTTAATATGAAATTAATAATTAATTGATACCAAATTTGAAAAAAAAATCCATGAAGATTTCAAACCTTCTTAATATGACAACCTATGTTTTAATTTAATCGAAACTGGCAAAACATACTTCTACATCTGGTTTCAGATTACTCATATAATGTGCCTCCAAAAGACATCGGTTGCTAATGGCGATCATATGGAATTTCTGTTTCCTGTTTAATTACTGTCGGGGTAATAACAGTTAACGCCCGATAGGAAAGATTCTAAAGTCGCGTGGAACTTTTCAAAGGATGACAGTCCCATGGTAGTGGTTCAAATGGGAGTGTTGGCATGATGATGTGATAATGGCAAGCGTAATCATTAACGTCTTTAACATATCTGTATGTAGAAAAAAACCCAAGCAAACTGATTTTAGTGGTGTTTGAGTTCAACTGCCTGATTCAGCAATGGCGTCAATGTCTGAATATAATATCTAGTCTATTTAATAATTATAAGCAGTGCTATGGAGTGTGGACTTCCTTGTATTCTTCTTTATTCATTAATTATCGAGTTTGAGATCAACTACATGAATTTTCAATTTCTTGCAATCTATAAGTTTTTAAATTTGTGCAGTATCCAAAATAAAATATTTTGTTACATCTACAGTGCAGTAAATTAGTACATAGGTCAGACCATGAAGCCAAGTATGTGGTCTAAAAATTTCATTTCACATTTTGCATGTTTTTTATTAGTAATGTGAAAGTGACATTTCTTGCCAGATATTTTTCATCTACATATGGCATAAAAACCTGGGGTTTTTACAATGAAACATTCTGTTTTTAATTCATCGTTAATAAGGCATCAATACAGTGCTTGTCCTGTCCATTTGAAAGAATTTTCACAGAAAATTGATCAGTATCAAAATTTTCGCCAGTTATGGCAACAGATAATTAAGGGCGTGCCCGTGTTAAGAATATTGAGAAAAACGTATAACTCTGAGAAAAATCACCGAACAGCGGACAGCACCTTGCAAATTGCTTCCTCTTGAATTCGAACCGGACCCGAGGTGAAGGCCTTGTGACAATAGTCTAACCACTTGGCCACTGAGACCCTAAATCAGAACATAATATATTGTTCAAAAATTAAGATACTGAATTCTAAAAGAAAAATAATTTGGTTTTATTTCTTCTGGTTTGCTTCACTTGGTCGAATCCGAGGACCATAGGTGTGTTTATCCATGCTTCGGGCGTCCATCCGTAACAATCAAATCTTCATAACGTTCTGGCCGAAATTATAAGCCAATTCAACTGACAGCAATCCTTATTTGGTGGGGACTCCAAATCGTATAATACTCGGTCTTAACCCATGAGGCCTGAGGGGCGGGTCCAAGAATGGTCATTTGGTAAAAAAGATTAAAATTTTCGTCTATGACAATAAGAATTGAGTATAAACTCATTATGCATTGAACACCATCCTTATGAGGTGTAAATTAAAACTGTTTACCAATGGTGGAGCTGACCATAGGGGTTCCTTAGGGGTGGGGCCTAAAAGCTGTTAATTTTGCTTTCTGACCACAGGAGTCAAAGGCGGGGCCTAAAAGCTGCTAATTTGCTTTCTTGACCCACAGGATGTCTTGAGGCGCGGGGGCCTAAAGGTGGAAATTTTGCTTTGTTCTCATTGTAAGAGGGGTGTGGTAATTACTAAATAAAAAAAGTGAGTGACACATAAAACCCTCTGGCCTCTTGGTGTTTTACGTTTGAAACTACAACGATTTTAAAATATAATGTCTTGTATTGAGTTTTATAATGTTTAATACTATTAATAAGTCGAATGCATTTCGTTTGCGATGATTATTAAAGCGACAAAGTGAAATAGAAGACGCTATGTAAAGCATTATGCGTTTAAAAAGTTACTGTTATGCGTGGTTCCTTAAAAATGAAAAATTTCATTATCAAAGTGGAAATGACTTCATCAAACTCTAAATGCCACATTATATTTTCATGACACAAATACTAATAAAGTGAATATGAGTTCTGACCGCTATTTGGGGCAAAACAAACTTATGTCAAAATCATTTAAAGAAAAAAAATCACGAAAGTTACATAAGGAGAAAGAAAAACTTATCTAAATCTGCACTTTAATTTGACAAATAGTAAGTGTGCGATTTGT
>SAYR01004057.1:1223513-1308755 GCA_004382745.1 Argopecten irradians irradians
GTAATAACTGTACTGCGTAGAAACATTTATAGGAATTATTAATTATTGGAATAATAGTTTTGTTGAATTACTGGCATTGAGTTTTATAACAAGAAAAACAATATTGAACATAGATTACTTTCTACTTTCACTTTCTGCAAAAATACGTGACTGCGGCTACAAATTATATCTCAACGTCATTCTCCCGTTTGCCAGGACGAAAATTCCGAAGCAACTGCTCACGTAAAACGGCTTTTAAGTTAAAGACTCAGGACAAAATGTAATTATTAGAATTCAGGTAAGAATTAAATTTGAAGGTTTATCCTTTTCACTAATGTTTTCATTTTTAATTTTTCCAAGCGTTACTTGTTTGTAATCACGCGAGAGTGTGATTTTGTAATCACGCGAGAGTGTGACTTTAAGATACTGTCTTGCGCGATGCTGGATCTTGTGTTGACTTCCTGGTTCCGGTTGGTGAGAAAGTTTTTCCAACTAACTACATATTGGATGATTTACATAGAATTAACGTTAAAGACACCTCTATCACAAGAGTTCGCTTCGCGAAACGGGCCTTCGGCCCGTTCGCTGCGCTCTCTATAATCAAAGTCGTCACATTAAAATAGATAATATATTATTAATTTCAACAACGTCTGTGAAAATTCATTTTGATACCGCGGCTGTGGTAGATATAATCCCTATTGAGATTTCCTCCTCTAGGACTCTTTTATATTCGGACGTCTGATAGAATGTCTCTCGTCGGAAATCCCTACTCGGGCCTTCTAAACTTTTATTCTGGAAAATCAAAGTCCAGCGTTTGCCACTACCTCTTTGTAAGGGTCTATTACAGAACATAATCCAACTGCAGTGGTTCCCACACTGGCACACATCGATAGTGGAAAGATATTTTTTCTCTCAAAACGCACGATATATTTATGAAGTGACATGTATTGAAACAAAAGAACCATCTCATTTTGCAAATGATGTCTTGTTCTAATCGCTACTTGAGGCAGCCATTTTGAAAGTCCATTCGCTGTCACAATGACCACTATAGTAGCGTTCCAGATAAATGCCTATTACACTGAATGGAATAAGGTTATACAGGTAATGAATTTTAATTGAAACAGACTATAGTGGTCACAATGACAGAGAGGGACTTTCAAAATGGCTGCTCAAAGTAGCAATGGAACTATTAAACATTGTTACAATATGGATGGTTCTTTGTTTTTAATATTGTGTTCCACTAAATAATATATGTGCATATGGAGAGAAAAATATCTCACTTGCGATGTGTAGCTAGTATGGGAACCACTGCAGTTGGATTATTTCTGGTAATAGGACCCTTACAAGAGGTAGGTCAACCTCGACCTTGATTTTCCAGAATAAGTTTAGAAGGCTCGAGTAGGGATTCCGACGAGAGACATCTATCAGACGTCCGAATATAAAAGAGTCTAGAGGAGGAATCTCAATAGGGATTATGGTAGATATATAACTACAGAAGAGCTTCTTAAT
The DNA here is from genome assembly GCA_004382745.1 of Argopecten irradians irradians. Classification (NCBI taxonomy): domain Eukaryota; kingdom Metazoa; phylum Mollusca; class Bivalvia; order Pectinida; family Pectinidae; genus Argopecten; species Argopecten irradians. Next base: position 1,225,002 of record SAYR01004057.1, read on the forward strand.
ATTAAAACTTCTGTTATCATACAAAAAGGCGAGAGTTCCACTTTACAAGAAGGCACAACACATACCAGCTCCCACATCACTGGTAGGTCGTCCTCTTTCATGACCCTGGCTGTTAGGAAGTTAAGTAATCAAGCAAAAAAAAAAAAAAAAAAAAATCGCAGGAGTTTTAATTTCACTCAATTCGCGGATACATGATGGTCTGAATGTTCTTTGATTGTCAAACCAAAGATACTGTCAAACACCAGTCTAAGCTTTAAACTCTCGTCTCGGTGTTTTTTTAAGCGAAATATTCATATAATTGTAGGTAACAGTAAAAAGGAACAACAAATCTTACAGCTAAATGTTCAAAATATAATCATTTGTCACAATAAAGTAGATGTATTAAAGTTGTTCCACCGCCGACAGAGCATAAATGGTATTCTTCATTTGAACAATAATTGGTGTTTAATCATGTATATATATGTCTAATTAACACAAAAAATAATATAAAATAATTTCTTTTGCCTTTGGTGCAATCAATACTTCATTCCATATAGGATATAGTGCCACCGATTTTTTTCGGGATGCAAATAATTATTTTTTATATTTTTAACTAGAAGTATAATTAGAACTTCAAACTTTTCAATGGTGGTATTGGTGTAAAGTAAGTAACTTTTGTAACTGAAGAAAAATATCAAATCGTCTGATCCTGTTTTTGATAGTGAAAAAATACCATTTGTCAGCGGTGGAGCATCTTTAATAATTTCACCAACGTCTGTGAAAGTTCATTTTGATGCCGCGGCTGTGGTAGATATGTAACTACAGAAGAGCTTCTTAATATTAAAAGATAACTTCTGTTATCATACATAACGGGCGAGAGTTCCACTTTACAAGAAGGCACAACACGAACTGGTAGGTCGTCCTCTTAAATGACCCTGGCTGTTAGGAAGTTAATTAATCAAGCAAACAAACAAAAAATCGCATGAGTTTTAATTTCACTCAATTCGCGGATACATGATGGTCTGATGTTCTTGATTGTCAAACCAAAGATACTGTCAAACACCAGTCTAAGCTTTAAACTCTCGTCTCGGTGTTTTTTTAAGCGAAATAATTCATATTTTGCTCGTCCTTCTGTGTCAGTGTAAAGTATACTGTACGTTTTTTAAGTAAATTTAAATAAATTGAATAATCTTAAAAAATGTTTTTTACACAGGTTTATGTTGGTATTTTTTATGATGTCCAGAGTGTTACATTCATTTCGAATATAAGCCTTTTTACATTTGCATGTTTTGTAAAATTTATGCTTAACTAGTACGGGATGAGCTACTTGTGGAATAATCAATTTACTTCTGATTATAATCCTTTATGGTTTAAACATGTCAACAAAATACGATTACATCACCAGTACTTACAAATCTGGGATTGTAAGAACTTAGTTTTTATACGTTTTATAAATTGTTTAATTGTAAATAGTATGAAACAAAATAGTTAATTAGGATTATAGTGTGGAGGTAAATATGAATTAATTTACATTTACTTAGCCGTATATGTTAACTTTTATTAGTTTTTGATAGTTTATATTTCGCGACCTCACCAATAGCCTGCGAAATCGCGGAAAATGCTATTACTGTGATAAGATAAAAACGATATAAAGCCAGTATATCAATAATCCGAAATAAAAGGCCAAAATAAATTCAAATTAAAATAAAAAAACATTCCTATGAAATATGTATTCAGTCACTCTAGAGCCTTTTTCAGCCCAAATTCCAAAAGTATTCCCGTGAATCATAGTGTATAGGCTAAACATTCGTCAGTCTGCATTATTCGTCACTGACGACTTTATAAACTGCTTAATATTTTTTTTGTATCTGTGTATTATTTGTGAATATTTATTGACAGGTTACTGCTTGGAGATCATTTTAACTCAAAACAGTAACGTATCGGAAGTAGGCTTAGACTGCTCTTGGACCTAACAACTCAAAATGGAAGACAACGAAATGGGGTTACCGGCGCTCATCTACGACGTCCCGACTTCATTCAACACGCCTTTGGCTCGAAGTCTGTATGGTATAGCAACACCTGTCATAGTTATACTGACCATCCTGAACAACATCATGGTAGTTATCACGATGTATACCGATCCACCTAAAAAGGGATCGGCTTCCCGCGTACAGCATTCGGCCATTGCCTGCTGCAACTCTCTCGTCGGAATTCTCCAACTTCCGGTCCTCTTCTACTACTTTTCCGGTCCAAGTTTTCCCACAAATATCTCCAAACCGTGGTGCGGAACTCTCCGAATTTTAGGATTTGTACTTCCGCATACTATTCACACCATTTCCATGTGGCAATTCGTTGGCCTGTCGATGCAGCGATATCTTGTGTTTAGATTTCCGTTCTCATGTGTGACTTGGTATAACATCGAGAACATGACAAAGCTGGTAAAAATCATAACATGTGCTGGCGTAGTAGTCAACATTCCCAAATTCTTCGATTTCAAAATAATTGATTTTGAGGAAAACATGGCATCGAATGATATTGCTTTCGATATGAATAGTACTTTGTCTTGCAGGGCGGAGTATCGTTTTGTTGACGGAAGGCAAGGTTACTCATTGTTTACAAATTGGTTTATGGCAGTGACTGTCCATATCATCCCCTGTGTGACGCTTACAGTCCTGTATATCCTGCTCATATCAGCTATCTACAGGAATAACACCAGGCGCCAAAATCTGTCCAGGAACAGCAGACTTGGGAGACGCCAAGCCATAAACCAGACGATCAAAGAAAGCAGCGTTCTGGTTATAATGACCTTGTGTCTTATTGTTGAAATACCATCAGCAATCGTACGGGTAGGAAAGCTCATTTTCATTCAGTTGGACGTCACTTCCGGGGATGGTACTTCCGGTGAAGGAAACGATATTATTTTGACACATTTCTTTACACTTTTGAGTTATTATTTCTATGTGTACATCTACCTCATTATGAATTATGATTTTAGAACCACTTTCTTGTCAATTGTACGAAAATGGCGACCGGCGTAAATACGGGACACCATAGAATTACGCATGCTGAGAAGAGATGTATAAAAAGAGTTGGAAGAGGTATTGGAAAATGAAATACTTATATAAAAAGATTTGTTAATATTAGGCTAATTGAATTTTTTATACGTTTGAAAACTTTTAATAGAATCCGTTAGATAGTGCCAAAGAAACCCTTAATGTTCATTCCTTTGAAATACAAGATTACCCGTCAAAATATGTCATCTAAATAAGTTACTACATTTACATAGCTTTGATATAGAAAGCATATATTCTTTTATAAGGTAGCATCTTATTTTCCTTATTATACTGGTGTAATACAAATTGCATTGTTAAATATATTTTAATCCCCAGTGTAGGCTATCCCAGTAAACAAACCTTAAACACATCTCTATTTCTCAACTGTGAATATAAAACGAGTTTGAAAATGTTATTGTGTTCTTAAAATCTATTAGCTTACTATTAACAATTAATTTGTCATCACATCTCCATACCGATAACACATGTCGTCATATGTTTCATGGCATCGGTGGGGTGTGTTGCTTGTGTCTTCGGCGGCATGCTTCACTACATATACGCTACACATCATACACATGAGAGGTCGTCCTTACATGACCCTGCCTGTTACTGTAAATAGGACGTTAATTAATCAAACAAACAAAAATCGTACTTATTACCGCAAAGTAACTTTCAGTGAACCTTCAATCAGATTTACATTATAAATTTTGCATTTGTTTGGTGTTGAAACGTCATTTTAGACTATGATCTGACGTAATATTAGTCTGGTTCCCTGCTGCAAATGCTCCGATAGCTCTGCGCTATTTAGAATAGCGCAGAGCTATCGGAGCATTCGCAGCAGGGAACCAGACTAACGTAATATTGTTTATAAAGATATAAATGCTTTAAGTGAATGGTGTGCTCTTTCAACCTTTGCGGCAAGCCAGGTGTTTTATGAAATTCCTCATGCTGTTGCTGTGTTAAGGGAAGTCATATCATGATAAAAGAAAGAATGTTTTAACTTTGTTGTTTAGGGTATTGTACATAAAAGTAAATTGTACTATTTATTATCAGTTTTCAAAGATTTTGTGCATGTGCTATCACATTCATTGTATTAGATATTGTACACAAATGTCAAATATTTGTAATTATCAATTTACAGAAGTCTTGTACAATATGTATATAACCCATTTTTGTAGTGTTAAAACAATGCCCCCATTGTGTTCTTATGTTCATTGTGTTTTACAGTATTACATTGTAGTAACAGAGGTCTGGTGCAAAATTCTTATTGTATGTGTGCTAATTTGGTGCGGACTAACACGGTATCCTTAATTAAGATTCAGGTAATCACATGAATAGAGACATGCTTCCGTTATGTTCTGAATACATGTTCCATTTTTCGGTGACGTCACGTCTGCATAGTACGGGGTTCAAGCAACATTTTCGTTACTTGTATCCCCCCCCCCCCTTTTTCTTATTTTTTTTCTTCTCTTTATTTTTCACATTCAAAATTATATTTTAAAGAAGTTCTTACTCACGAACGTAGTAATATATTATAATGCATTTATTGCTATTTTTGAAATAGTCAGCTCAATATGAAAGCATATTTATTTACATGTACAGAAACATGTATTGTACGAAGTTGGCATTGTTTGGATAGTGAAATCATATCTAAATGCAGTTCAGCCTCTATAATAAGATAATTGAGATGTGACAACTACTAAAGTTTTAATTCTACAGCTATCAAAGTTTAGTCCATTTTGAAATAGCATAAATAATCGCGCAAATAATGTATATAAACACAGTCAAATATCTCAATTATTGTATTATTTAGCGGATTTTACAGCTACATATCAGTATATCTGCTCCAAAAATTCGCTAATGAAGTTTTATTATGATCAAAAATGATTTTGTTAGCTATATGTTTCCTACATGTTTAGAGCCCGTCTAGGTAAAGTAGATATTATGAGGAAAATGTCTATACAGTCAAACCTGCTCTAACGACCGCCTGTATATAACGACCGCCTGTCTATAACGACCGGTTTTTAGACTCCCCGTGCGTTTTTACTATATAATGGCACTCTGCATAACGACCACCTGTCTAATGTGGCTAACGACCGGTCGTTTTAGCCCCGTCAAAGTTGTATAACGACCGGTCGCTGAGATCGACTTTTCGAGTACCGAGTACAGTGTGTGTGTGTAGTAGCGTCCCTTTGACCTACTTCCGGTAATTAACTCCCTTTGTAAGCAAATGGCAGCCATTACTGAAGCCCAAGCTATGAATTGTTTATACAGTACTGTTTTGTTTATAACCTAGCGGTCGTAACATTTGAGGTACAAATATGGTTGCCAACTTAAGGATGGAAGTTTTAACGACCGTTTATGCCTATCAAAGACTGAAATTATGTTTGGTCGCGAACGCCATGTGCACGAAAAGATCACTCGTAAAGCGTGATTTTGAAGCCACAACTCGGATGATACGGTAGGCAAAATAAAACATGCCGATTTATTTAATGTGTTCCGTTATTCATTGTCGATATTTAGCATTGTTTTATTACTAAGAACTGGCCTGTACTTTAACTATTTCAAATTAGGCCAATAAATTTACGTTCTTCTTCTTTACGATTAGAGTCAGTCGGATTATCGCCCGTTGTGACCCGGGTATATTCTCGGCGTGTTTATGAATAAAATACGGTCCCATTTCTTGGTAGAAATGTTACTGAAAGTTAATATGTGTACCTGCATTGTGATTTTAATAGTTTTGAGACTGTATATTGTGAGAAAACGCCTCCAAATCGATCTTTCATGTTCCGAGATTAATCCGTCAAAACTGGTTACACGGCAACATTACATACGACTTGCCAGCGAGAATGTGTTGTAAAAAAATATTACACGCATACATTGTCTGAAAATAATCGTTCACAGATAATTCCAGGCCATGTGAAGTCAGTAATTAGTTAATGATTATGTTCATAGCTGAAAAAATCTTATGTATCAAAACGAGTTGATTTTGTTATGATCGAAAATTCCGATTGCATTATAATAAAACGAACACAAATCACGGAAATATATTGACACAATTATTTCTTAAATAATGCATGGCAATAAATATATAAACATCCAGTAGCAGGTCTGTTTTGTATTAATACAATTCTGTTTTATTTACTGGCTCGTTGGTTGGCATGAAAGACCCAACCTGTCTATAAAGGCAACCTGTCTATAGTGACCGTTTTTCTGTCTCCCCTTCAGTGGTCGTTATAGACAGGTTTGACTGTAGTTCACATAAATCCAACCCGTATTTTCTTTAACAAAATTCGGAAAACGAATTTCAAGCATGGACGTCCTCATAATATCTTATTGTTTCTATGATTACGTATTTAGGGGAACTCAAGAGATGGTATATTTTTGTCTTGTAAAATGATGTTATGATATTGTGTGTATGTGTGTCATATATCTCACATAAATATGATTATATACATTAATTGTAGTAATTCCATGATAGTCTCAAAAGCCGAGTACATTTCAAATTAACCTTCGCTTACGATAACAAAGACGTTTAAATAGTTAAGAATGTTCCACCGCCGACAGAGCATACGTCAGCGGTGGTGCACATGTACGTTTATTACACATGTATTACGTCATCACTTCTTGCTGATAGCTACATGTAGCATTTTAAAAAGTGTTTTTTTATTTAAATTTTTAAACGACTAATTATGAACTGTGATAGAAAACATTTTATAAGATTGTGTCTAATTAACACGCACACACACACACACAAAAAAAAAATGCTGATAGCTACATGTAGCATTTACAAAAAAATTTTTTTTTTGATTTTTTAAACGACTAATTATGAACTGTGATAGAAAACATTTTATAAGATTGTGTCTAATTAACACACAAAAAAATGTTGATTGCTACATGAAGCATTTAAAAAAAAAGTTTTTTTTTGTAGTTTTGAAACGACTAATTATGAACTGTGATAGGAAACATTTTACATTTTACACAATAGTTTTAATTCTTGTTATGAAATATGATTTAGTCCCTCGTAATTTATTTTATCTAGTTTTCTATATATAGATCCTAAATCCATTTATATTTTAATTGTGTTGAATAAAACATGTGTTCAAAGTTATAATATACTTGATTTATTTATCCCGTATGAAATTCCTCATGCTGCTGCTGTGTTAAGGGAAGTCATATCATGATAAAAGAAAGAATGTTTTAACTTTGTTGTTTAGGGTATTGTACATAAAAATAAAATTTTACTATTTATTATCAATTTTCAAAGCTTTTGTGCATGTGCTATCACATTCATTGTGTTAGATATTGTACACAAATGTCAAATATTTGTAATTATCAATTTACAGAAGTCTTGTATATAACCCATTTTTGTAGTGTTAAAACAATGCCCCATTGTGTTCATATGTTCATTGTGTTTTATAGTATTAAATTGTAGTAACAGAGGTCTGGTGCAAAATTCTTATTGTATGTGTGCTAATTTCGTGCGGACTAACACGTTATCCTTAAGATTCAGGTAATCACATGAATAGAGACATGCTTCCGTTATGTTCTGAATACGTGTTCCATTTTTCGGTGACGTCACGTCCGCAGAGCACGGGGTTCAAGCTACATTTTCGGTACTTGTATTTTCCCCTCCTTTTTTCTTATTTTTTTTCTTCTCTTTATTTTTCACATTCAAAATTATATTTTTAAGAAGTTCTTACTCATGAAGGTAGTAATATAGTATAATGCATTTATTAATTATTGCTACTTTTGAATAAGTTAGCTCAATATGAAAGCATATGTATTTACATGTGCAGAAACATGTATTGTACGAAGTTGGCATTGTTTGGATAGTGAAATCATATCTAAATGCAGTTAAACCTTGATAATAAGATAATTGAGATGTGATACTATATTAGTACAACTATTAAAGTTTTAATTCTACAGCTCTAAGTTTAGTCCATTTTGAAATAGCATAAATAATCGCGCAAATAATGTATATAAAACAGTCAAATATCTCAATTATTGTTTATTTAGCGGATTTTACAACTACATATCAGTATATCTGCTCCAAGAATTCGCTAATGAAGTTTTATTATGATCAAAAATGATTTTGTTAGCTATTTGTTTCCTACATGTTTAGAGCCCGTCTTGGTAAAGTAGATATTATGAGGAAAATGTCTATAGTTCACATAAATCCAACACATATTTTCTTTAACAAAATTCGGAAAACGAATTTCAAGCATGGACGTCCTCATAATATCTTATTATTTCTATGATTATTTAGGGGAACTCAAGAGATGGTATATTTTTGTCTTGTAAAATGATGTTATGATATTGTGTGTATGTGTGTCATATATCTCACATAAATATGATTATATAAATTAATTGTTGTAATTCCATGATAGTCTCAAAAGCTGGGTACATCTTAAATTAACCTTCGCTTACGATAACAAAGACGTTTAAATATTTAAGAATGTTCCACCGCCGACAGAGCATACGTCAGCGGTGGTGCATCTTTAACATGAACGTGTATACATGTACGTTTATACACACGTATTACGTCATCACTTCTTGCTGATAGCTTTTTTTTTTTCATTTTTTAAACGACTAATTATGAACTGTGATAGAAAACATTTTATAAGATTGTGTCTAATTAACACACAAAAAAATGTTGATTGCTACATGAAGCATTTAAAAAAAAAAGTTTTTTTTTGTAGTTTTGAAACGACTAATTATGAACTGTGATAGAAAACGTTTTACAAGATATTTTACACAATAGTTTTAATTCTTGTTATGAGATATGATTTGGTCCCTCGTAATTTATTTTATCTAGTTTTCTATATATAGATCCTAAATCCATTTATATTTTAATTGTGTTGAATAAAACATGTGTACAAAGTTATAATATACTTGATTTATTTATCCCGTATGACAACAGGGTGACACCGGGAATCCATTTATTTAACTATTTTCCTTGAGGTTTTGACCTTTGATATTTCCTGAAAGCAAACGTTGAATCACATTGTTTACTAGCTTTATACGTGGTCTATTAAAATAAAATCATGATTATCTGGTACATTCTAGTACATGGCTGTGCATTGTCGCTTTTGACCAACTGGAAACAGCTAATAATAGCCACCAAACCATGCCACTTGAGGCACTAGCAGATGTTGAAGTCTATACATTGCTCTATGAAAGAACGTTGTACAAGGCTATGATGGTAGTGAAATGCCCAGTGTCTTAGTCAATCTGTATCACAACTAATAAGCGACTGGCTGGATATACTTTCAGAATTATCTTATCCGTAGGAACGGAACCAAGAAATAGGACAGTGGTAGAATGCCAGACATCTTAACTATATACTTTGTTTAGTTGATTAATTAACGTCCTGTTGACAGCCAGGGTCATTCTAAGGACGACACGCGTGTTATGAGAGATTCTTGTTGTGTTTTCTTGTATATCAGAACTATTGCCAATTTTATGGTGACACCAAGCAACACACCCTACCCAGTTACATTATACTGATGAGTGAACCAATCGTCCCAGTCCCTGTATACTTAGTGTTAAACAGTGACAGAAACTACCACGTTTAACCACAGACAATAGGCCAAAGAGGTGGATGGTAAGTTATAGAATTCTAGACATCTTCACAAGCAATGGACAAAGAGATGGGGCGAGTTGTATAAAGACAGACATCGTAACATTCATATCCAACAATTTCATCACTAAATAACAGGTTTGAAATTTTGACGGATTTGGTGGCCAAAAATAGCCTTAATCATGTATAGTCCTTTAAAGGAAAATACCAAATATTGTATACACAAAAATGAAAACAAAGTGCTTTAAAGTAACCACTTGCACCATAACCAATCTTCAGAGAGAAAGCAATAGAATACAAGACACCTTAACCACTGAACCATTACAGGCCCCCTGACAAAAGTGAAAAATAAAGAAAAGTCGAGAACACTTGATGACATTATGATAATACATTTAATCTCAATAGTTTAGTTGTTAAAGCATCATTACATATCACAGAGAGGCTTGCAATGATAGAAATATAACTCTGAAATAAAAATGTATAACTTAGATTGGTAAAATGGTTCTGTATGAGACATGTAATAAATGAATTATAAAATGATACAATGGTGTAAGATTGCAAGTAATCATGTTCCATATAAAATGTTCATATGGATACATGTATATATAAATGTGTATACAATGGATCAATATATTAATAATAATGTTCAAAATAAAAATATAAATAAATTATTTCTAAATTATCATCTAATTTACCTTAACTAGAGTTCATAAAATCCTATGCTACTTTGTATGTATAATTTTATAACAAGATCAGTAAAATTCATTTACTTGTTCATTTTTTGTGCTCATTTTCAATCTTTTTTCCCCATGATTTAGTAGGCTTTATTTGTTTAAAATTTTGTACAAAAAATTATCAAATTCATTTTTTTTTTAAAGAAAAGTAAAGCATGACAAAATTGCTTTATTCTTTAGAAAAATGTTATTTCAGAAACAGTGATAGCATTATGCATTAAAAGTTTTAAATTTTGGTTCTTAAACCTAAATATATATTAAACAAATTTTTACCTGAAAAGTAAATACATTAAATTATCACAAGTAAGGGGAGATAATTATCATCGTATAACTACCAAGGTAAAATACTCATGTTAAATAATACTGAAATGCAAATGGAAATTGAAATATTAACGAGATTGCCTTTTACTTCTCAAGTTTTCAGTGCAGGAAGACAAAATGAAAAAGAGAGATTATCAAAGTTTTTAGAGATTGCATCATATAGGGGGGATAACTCTGGTTCCACAATAATGAAATAAATTCTTCCTTTGAATACTAAATAAAGGCAAATGCTGAAAAAAACTAAACATTGTATTAACTTTGATATAAAAAAGATCCATTTTTACTTTTCTTAATGTAGAAGGAAATATTTTCTAGTTTTACAAGCATCATTAGACAAGATCACTTCAATTTTGTTTCCTTCTGTATATTCTGTATAACATATAGATTCACATTGTTGTAGGTTCTGTCTTAGCATCATTTACTGTAACTTATAACTGTAACCAGTTGTGCACGGGCACCTGTGTACCAGGTAGGTGTCGAACATGTCAGAAGCATGGAATTGATTCAGTCTTAACACTGCATGTATCCTCCAAATATAGCTAACATTTGTTCCTTTGAATAATATTTCAATTCTACAGTACATATTACTGAACACAGTGTAATGAATATCAAACTCACTGATGTTAATTAAGTCTCATCATTGCAGAGAGCTACATTTATAATGTAGTACAGTTGATGATTAAATGTTCAGCACTTCTTGAAAAATAGTGTTTGACAAATTAATCACAATTGCAGAGATATCCAGTATTTGAATGAAGCATTCAACCCTCCTTCAGTGCTAACTCTCTTCCACATATGGCATTCCATGTGCATATGCATATGTCCTGTACATTGCACAAAGTGTCTGAGTCTTGCTGCTCTAAGGGAAATGCATGAAAGAAAGCATACACCCCCGAGTTTGCTTGCTGTTACTACTGTTTTGTTCAGTAAACTTTAGTAGCATATTCACATGCTATGTCATAAGTTTGTGAAAGGTAACACAGCTAGTTGCCCTAGTGATGAGGAAGTTCTATATTAGTACTGTTGCCATGACAACCAAAGACTGGCCAATCATCAGCTGAGTTGCAGCAGTAGTTTCTTTATGCCTGGACTGACATTTACTCCCTGCATCTTCCATCTGAGAGCCCCAAAGTCTGCACACTCAATTTTCTCCTTCATATAGTCTGGCATGTCGACTGTTTCCTGGGTTCTGTAACAGATAAGTTGTTGATTTTTGACAAGGCACATAACTCTTCATTGCCTAAAATATATCTCATATCTGCTCCTAAGTCTTGATGCTTTGATCTTCAATCCAAAATGAAAGTGAACTTAATTATCTTTGATCTGGAATAACTTTTTAACATATTTGACTACTTTGACCTTTAAAACAGGTCATGGTTATTGTTTTAAAGAAGCTGTTAATCAAGCACTACATCTATGTGTGACACTAGACCTAACTTTCCTGTTAAATAAGTGACACATCCTTAATCTCATTCTCCTCTGATTTCTTCATGACCTAGGTACAAGTATATATATACTCCTGCTTTGACTTGGAAGGGTTCACATGGTTTCCAGATGAACCCAATGTCCTACCAAATGAACTCTATATAGATCTGTTCAGAGGCAATCAACCCCGACAGTCCTACCTGAGTACAATTATAAAGGGTATTCTGGGTTATTACACATAATATACTTACACAAACTCTGGGTACATGAGACGCTCGGCTAAAGCCGATAAGGCAGAAAATAACACCAGATCAATCTCAGCATCTGATGTAAAGTCCATATGGTCAACCAGCATAGTGAAGTGGTCATCTGTCAGTGTGTTGACCAAAACATCCATCAAAGCCTTCCTCAGATCCTATGAACAAAACGTTAATGTCAATTTAGGTTAAGATCAAGTTATTTAAATAGGGGCTACATCAATCTGGTTTTTTCATATTAGCAATCGTCTAAACAATTAATGAAATGAGACATGGTGTAACTGCACTCACTTTAACTTTAATGTATGTGATAGTATTTGGTATTGACCTTGACCTTCATCAGGATGATTGCATTACATTGAACTATCATGACCTTTAATTATTTCCTGACCTTCACCTTCGTTATACTGACCTTGAAGGGGATGATGTACACATTCCTCTCCTTCTGTTTAGCATTTCTCCTGAACACATCCGAATACAGTTTCTGTCGCCTCTTTGTGATTTTACAATATTCTCTGATATAGTCCTGAGTTGTCATGGCTACAATGAAAAATAAAACTATTGTTATATTCAGATATTTGTACACTATGCATGCTGGTACAGTGAAACCTGCCTACGTGCATGACCATACGTCTCTGTATAAGACCACTTTCTAGGGTCCTAATATAACATTTTAACACAATTCAACCTGTGTATAAAGACAACCTGGCTATCAAGACCATTTTTCTCTGCATGTCCCTTGGGTGGTCTTTATAGACATGAGTGTATGCGTATTGGGTATACAATCATTAGAGCTTATGCATTCTGAAAACTTAAACAATAATTTTTCACAACTTGGATGGCAACTGCTTTTTGAATAGAAACTCACATACATTGATTTATAAGTTTAAATCACTTCACTTTTTCATATCCATATGTCAAAATTACAGGTAAATTTTCAACAATTTAATATTTTATAAGTTATCTCCCCTGAAACTAGATTTCCTTAACCCTACATAGGCATTACGTAATTGGTATTTCAAACCAACTGAATTGCTAAGTTACCTGTCAATTCATATATTAACCCTGTTTAAATATGCATATAACCTCTCTCTTAATTGAAACCTTAATTAACTTTCCAACCCTCATGTCCATAGGTACAAATGACCTGTCAAATACATCATGGTATGAATTTGTTTCGGTTTTAATTCCCAATTATATGTACTGTGGTCATTATTAAGAGTTGTCGCCCCTGATACCTACTTTCTAACACTCTCATGTCCATAGGGAGCTCAAACCGACTAGATTGCTGAGAGAGTGCCAAACGACCCGTAACCCATGCTGCTTTTTGCTGCTTCTGTAAGTAAAAGTCCATCTTAAATAAGCACTCAAGGTAAATAAAAGTAAAGTCAAAGTCAAAGTCAAAGTAAATAATGAAAAATAAATATAAGTTTAAATTCCCTTGAAATCAGAACCAGACATTACCTAAAGAACAGGAAATGAAAGTTATATAATAAGGGAATTTTGACGGAAATATATTCTACCCTCACAATTCTATATAAATCAAAGCGGCAAAAACCATAATGATATGGACTTGACACTTGATGCAAGAAGAATATGTAAAGACTTCAATGATGTGGCATGATAAATCAAGTCTGATCTGTTTTCATAAAAACAGTGTCCCTACCCTTTTGCTTTTGAATAATCTAAACATCAAGAGATTATTTCTCTAATTTCTTTTTATAGATACCAAGTACATGAATTATTGTATATTATACAGAGGACTCTAGCTATTCATTATTTTGTGTATATACCAGAGAATTAAGGAATGAAGTCCACTTATTGAATTTTAAATAGTACAATTAAAAGTTATAAATACACTTTACAGTTTAACTTTTAAGTTCCTGCCGGTGTGGATTAATTTGAGAAACAAACTAAACAAACTTTTATTTGCAGTAGGCAATATTAACATTGTCATTCAGAAGCCCTAGAGACTATAAGTAGGCAGTAATGTACATACCCTCGGAGATTCCTCGGAACCAGTCATTTCCATATTCGACCAATCAAATTCACGTATACGTGCCTTTAATTCCTCGTCTAACACATCCTGTAAAAGATCAAACCAATTTAAAATTTTAAAATACAAGTTCTTTCAAAAATCAAATATTAAAAGTCTTTCAAAAATTAAATATTAAAAGTTTTAATTCTCATAATTCATTTCTCAACAGAGTATTGAAATAGACATAATTTTCTTTCATACCTACGGGTATAATACTGGCTGGTCCAGGGCAATACACTCATGTCGCCTGAGGCTGTATTGCATGGCTACTCATGCAATAAAGCCTCGTGACGTCACGGCGTCAACAAAATCTCTATTTCCTCTGTAAAATTTCAACCTTTTTTCACAAATATGACTGGTTTTACTATAAAAGATGCAAACAAGGGAATGTTTATGAAAATATCACGTTAATTTTCATGTATGGAAAATTGACTTCCAGTCGTCGATTTCTCCGAATTTATTTCAAAATGGCGGGATATTATAGCTGTTAAATTGCAATAAAACATCAAGGTATGAAAGAAAAATACTCTTTCATAAGTGGATATGAAGGATAGGGATATTATACCCTCGGGATCACAAAATGTAGCAAAACCCTTGGCAAGCCTCGGGTTTTACTACATTTTGTGACCCTCGGGTAGAATATCCCTATCCTTCATATCCACATATGAAAGAGTCTTATAATATTGCACTACCTACATGATATACAACAAAAGTTTATCTGGAAGGTTATTGTGGTGATTTCAAATTCAATTAATTTCATTTCATTGAGCTTTTTATCATATTCATGACTCCACATATCTATGTATTTCTGTATATATACATACTCATGGAACTTGAGAACACAAATCTGAAGTGTGTTTTTTTTTTTTTTTTTTTTAAATCAAAACAGAATTTAATTACATAATCTGTATTTTTTTTATCAGTTTTCGATTTTACATTTAAGACAGCTATGAATACTGACAGTTGATATATGATTTGAATTTATTGACTTAATTATACTACATGTTATGTATACCTCTATACTTCTTTTTTTAAATTTTTTTTTTGTGGGAGAGGGGACTTTAGGGTAAATAAAACCACAATAATTTATAAGAATCCTCAAATTCTCAATACTGATATCAGGAGAGTTTATCAAACTCTTCATTGATATTTCCTATATCTATATATATACTGATATCCAGTCAATATCCAGTCAATATCCAGTCAACTTTCTGTGATAATATTATAGACCCAGTAAGGCTACAATAAACATAAATATCTTTATGGTTTCGGTTGATTTGTTTACTGTAGATCTTAAAGCTTTAATATGTCCCATACACCAACTCCTCGACAGTGGACAATGTCTGGGTTAGGGGTGACAATGTCAATACAAAACACCGACCTCAAGGTGGCGACATTGTGTAACGTGAACCCCTACTGAGAATTTTGTCATCAAGGGGAGCTCATTTTTATTATGTCTGCAATTCAAAATTTAAATAGCTGGTGTATTCTCAAACAAAAAATGTAAATTTCTGTCAATATATACTTATCACTCTCATGGCTACACAAGTGGTTAACGCACAGGCTTTTGACTATAGATATATGGACACCTCTATAATATTGTATTACACAATAAATAGAGGTGTATTTATGTTGATAGAGTCAAAAGCCGCCTGTGGTTGAGGTGTTCCAACAAATTATTAATTTGTGAAAATCCACCTCTGAGCTGTGAGTTAGAAACTACCTGGTAGAGCAGTTGCCTGGAGTACAACCTTTTAGATGGTGGTTTTTCTCCTGGAACTATGCCTCCTTAACCTTTCAAACATGTCCTTAAATGACCTTGGTTGATTGTAAAACAAACCCAACATACAATTGTATACTGTTTGAAGATTGAAGGATTGCAAGGCAGTATGTAGCCAAGTCGTCTGGTGCTCGCACATGTACGTGTACCTTTCCAATGTCGGAGAAAATGTCGCAGCATACACAACACAAAATAAAAATTTACATTCAGTACGCGTGTGATTTGAATGACAGCTGGCGAACTGACTATTTCAATTTTGAAGAAAATATAAAACTAGAATAAATACATTTTGAGAACATGCAGTTTTGTCGGACTACTATTAGGGTTACCTACCCCTGGGTCATCCTTGGGTTCTACTTTCGGTTTGACCACCAGATGGCGTTCTGATTTCCGTTTCTCCTTGGTTTTGCGTTGTTTTTCCTCCTTTTGGTACGTAGGGAGGTCAGGAACAGCAATATTCACCTTAATGTTCTTGTCTTCTTTACTGTTAAAATAAAAAAAGTCTGTGAATGCACTATCCTAAATAAAAAATCAAGGTACATATGTACTCATTACCATCAATGGTAAGAATCAACCAGCACAAGGATTCTATAGATAGAACATTAAATGTGTAATATGGAGTCAAATAAAATGTAATGATAAGTGAGAATCTCAATGAGTGAAATAAGACAGTCTGCAAGGAATGTTTCAGAATCCAAATCTTAGAGAAAACCATTTTATGATGGGCAACCTCTAGCAATAATTAAGACTTCTTCTATATATATATATTGAAATCAGAGCTTCAAAAAGGACCAAATATATCAGTATTTAACACCCCAACACCGCGGGGTCTGTTTTGACGTAAAACCAACATTTAATCCCTGGTAATATCAGATTACTTTCAAAGACAGGTGAGTGACAATATACCCCACTGATGACCACCTTTCCTAAAACAAATGTCAATATCACTTATCTCTTATCAACCCCCCTCCCCCCTATACTCTGGCCTGCATATAATGGCATGTACTGTATATTACAACCTGTAAATTAATAACTGAAGAAGCATCATATATATATATATAGACATAGTTAAAAAAAAGAAATGTGATAAGAAGTACCAAAAAGTGTTCTACAAACTCATTCATCCCTATAATGACACAGTTAGTTTCTTCTGAATCAAAGAGAGGCTAGTCCAATATGGAATTTCAGGGGTGAATGAGTCTCTTTTTATCTTTAGAGATCAATGGTAAGTTTTGATGTAAATCCAATAATATTTAGTCACAAAGACAGGTGAGTGACAACATCCCCCTGATGACCACCTCACCTAAAACAAATGTTAATATCACTTATCTCTGATCACCCCCTACTCTGGCCTGTACTATAATGGCCTATACTGTACTGTAAATTACAGCCTGTAGTTTCATTACAAGCTATGGTCATGCTGTTTTTGGAATCCATATTGATCATACAATTATTGTAGAAGTTTTAAAGTCAGACCACAGTTTTCTGCTATCAGTATTTGTGGCGATACATTACAAGAACCATTAATATTTTTTATATGTATTCATAAAATTGAACACAACTTTTTACAAGGGAAGAGTAAATAGTAATTGTGAGTGTGGGGGAAGGGTGGGGGGTGGGGGGGTGGGGGAAGGAAAGAGGCATGTGTGAGGGTCAGGGGTGTCATTTTGTAGTAAAGTGGTTTAGGTGTCTGACATTCTACCTTCTGGTTGCCAGTTAGTGACGGAAGAATGTTGGTTTTCCTCTTAAAACTCTGGGTTTAAAAAAAAAATTTTTTATACCACCAACAAACTCTTACAGCATAATAGCATATCTATCAATTGATAGAATGTAAAACAACTAAACAGGTGCTTTATGTACTGAATAGATCGTTTACAGTAATTGTACAATATTCTATTCCAATACCTTCTACTTTAGGTAAGTGAGTTTGGAACCCCAAATTGTCAGGTAAATTTACTGTAAGTCACTGTTTTTTCTCCAAGCACTCCAGCTTCCCTTCACTACTGAAATCTTTAACTGACCATCTGTTTACATAACATAAAACAAAAACTCATAAATAAAAACAAACTTACTTCTGTCAGGTCGTTGCGAAGTTACTTATCATATAAGTTCTCCATATTTTGACGTCTGTATTAAAGTTAGACATGAGAACGTATCCTTGAGCTGCCGTTTCTCGGGATAACATATTCCACTCTCACAAGAAGTTATTTGAATTTCTACTTAGTCCCCACTAACACCATGCTATATGCCTACTGACCTAAATAGATCATATATATGTGTGTACCCCCTTTGGCCTGCTAAATTCAGGAATGTCTCTACAACTTATACCTTTACCAATACATAACCACCCATAACTCTATTTGTGAGTAATACTTTGACCAAATAGGTGATACAATACATACTGATATATAAACTAATCTAATCCCCAATTCAAATTTTATAATTGACTTTTATCGCATATTCGACAGATATGGTGGTGTCCTTTAAAACTGTCATGATCAAAATAAACATTTATAGCTTAAGGGTATATGCTACTTTTCTAGTATGATTATCTCCACACAAAAGAGTTCCAATTTCAGACATCAGTTTTCTTTATTGTGTGATTCTAGACTAATATGATAAATACATATATCTATTACATCACTTACAGGTACCAGTTTGTCTATATATCTAATTAAAATTTTAAAAGAACACAATATCCATGTCAAAATGTTATTGATATGATAAGTATAGTAATTATGGAAGCAACAGCCTTTTAACAAATAGCATAAGTATTTTAAGGTCATGCTAGACTTTATGTGAAGGAAAGTCAGAATACTGAGAGAAAAAGCCTCAACCTACAGTCAGTATGATCTGTACACTACCACAGCGAGACCTTATTCTACGCTCAAGAGCATTTGATTTGATTGTAGTAATGTCCTATTACCAGCCAGGGTCATTTAAGGACGTACCAGGTTGGATGATGGAGTGAAGCAGGAGTACTCAAGGAAAACCAATTGATCAGTCATCAGTATCTGGCTACTGGCCCATACGGGATTTGAACTCACGACCCAGAGATAGAGGGGTTGTGGTAATATGTCAGGACATCTTACCACTTGGCCACAGTCTGCTTAGGCCAGAATATCACGAAAAAAAGCCCCAAACAACAGTTTGTGGCTGTAGCGGGATTGGAATGGGTCGATCATCAACCGACCAGGTAGCTCATTTGGTAGAGCACTCGACTAGTGTTCGGAGGGTCTCGGGTTCAAATCCCGATCTGGCTGCTACATTTTCTCCTCTCCTGTTACAGAATTGGCGCCCAACTAAATAACCCAAGGTGGTGGTGTTTTGAAGGGTCTCGTATGTCTTCGAGGGTGAAGACTTCGCGAAAGGAGGGAGGAGTGTAGCGGAATTGGACTGGGTCGATCATCGGTGACCAGGTAGCTCAGTTGGTAGAGCATTTGGCTAGTGTTCGGAGGGTCTTGGGTTCGAATCCCGGTCTGGCCACTACATTTTCTCCTCTCCTGTTACATGTCTAATGGACAATAACCTTACTGCGACCTTATTCTATACACAGAGGGGGATGACAAAGGAAAAATAAAAGAATTTCAGATACATTAACTATATAGATTTAGTAATTTCCACTCATATGGTACTTTGTTTTATTCAATAATAATTCCCAGTTAGAGCATTACATATGTTGTGTCATTTCTCAATTCTAGCCCATAGTTAACAGTATGCTTTGTATAAAACTCAATAAATCCATACTAGCCTTGATATAGTGCCGTCTAGTCACGGAACGATGCAGAGTAATTGATTGTTTCTGAAAGAGCCAATTCCTGGAATGTTTATACAAGTAGAAAGACTACATGTGTAATTGTTAATGTCGCTACGTCCTGGCTGGAGATCAATGAACAGGATATGGTGATACAGAGGCTGACATACCTCGTTAACACACCTGTATATATAGGTATGGAGAGACAGAGACTGATGTACCTAGTTAACACACCTGTATACAGGTATGGTGAGACAGAGGCTGATGTACCTCGTTAACACACCTGTATATACAGGTATGGAGAGACAGAGGCTGATGTACCTAGTTAACACACCTGTATACAGGTATGGTGAGACAGAAGCTGATGTACCTCATTAACACAGCTGTATATACAGGTATAGTGAGACAGAGGCTGATATACCTCGTTAACATACCTTCATATACAGGTATGGTGAGATAGAGGCTGATGTACTTCAATACACACCTGTATATATACCTCGTTAAAACACCTACATACACAGGTATGGTACAAAGGCTGAGTAGTATTATGAATGACAGTAAATTGTTGGGAAACAGCCCCTAAGCATGAAAATATGATATTATATTAATTCAATGCAACAATAAGTTGGTTTACAGTAACTGCCACTGAAGTTTGTAGGAGCTTTAAGAAAAAAGACATCTATGTACATTAGGTTGACTTACCCTATACAGATGTATGTACCCAGATATACAAAGTCTACCTAAGTGCAGATGGTGAAGTATCATCTAGACAGCTCCCCAATATACACTACATCATCATAGAGAAATAGACCAACCAAGATCACATACAAAATAAAGATTTCTTCACATCAATCAATCATGGGGGCTTTCCCAATCTATACATTTCCAATCCTTTCTAAACAGATCCTTGATCCCTTTAAAGAAAACTCCAATCCCCTAAAAATCCCTTAAAGATATTACTGCGATCCAACCTAAGAATTCATTGTCATTGGATTTACAGATAAGATAAGGTACAACTGCCAATAAACTTTCGATGATTATAATATGGTCTGTCATGGAGGTGTTGCGCATTAACGAGAAGGCAAATTACCTCCCTTGACAGGCAATATGATAAGCTCACGTCACCGCCGTCCTCCGTATTAGCTATTATAGAGCTGTTACTATGAATTTTATCTAGATTCTAAATGACAGTTGCGTGGTACTATTGAATTTGTCAATGTTGGGTAAATATGTCATTCTCGGCTCTAAGTGGTATAACACATCGGGAAACGGGAATATCCTATACCAAAGCTAATATATACGTGTGGGGTATGAGGATCTCATCGACAACAGGAGTGAGAAGCCAGGGAGTATAAATGTATGAGAAAAGTCGTTTGAACTGGCGCTACAGCAAACATAATATCCTTCAGTTATAAGATGAGTATTATACACATGAAACACAAAAAAATCTAAATTAAACTTTTTCAACAGCCTACAGATAAATCTTTGTGATTAATCACTTTCAATATGGGACCATATATAAAATTAAAAGGATTTTGCTGTGTATATTAAGTCTCAGAATGGTTTTGTTATCTGCCAACTGTAAAACCACCTTTGGGACAAAAGTGCTCTCTCTAACCAGATGGTATTTATACACAGGTAGAGTTATCATATAAACCCTTCAGATAATGGTCTTAATAAATAGGTGGTGGCCTTTCTACAGATGTGGTCACTAAGCAGGTTTCAATGTATTGTTTCAGTCTCCATTTAACATTCTCCCTCCTTCTCCCCAAGAAAGACAAAAAAAAAACCCAAAAGTACAATTAAATTTTTCACAACATTTATACATAAGTATATAAGAGTCATTTAAATCTTGATATTCAGAATTAGGTATATAAATATTTCACAATTCATCTTACATTTGTAGGAAAATACTAAAAAGTTGAAAAAGAATTTGCATTTCTTGGGATAATAGGGACTGCATTAAACCTATCAATATCATACAGGTATGACATATTGAAAATGCATTAAGCTTTAATATATATGCATGGATAAAATTCAAGCATATAAATTACTTCATCATGTTTTCAAAGAATAAATACATGATTTAATATGATCGTAAATGATAGATATATCTTACATTGATATGATCAATTTCAAATTCTATTACCTGTATTTAACGAGTTCTGATTTACATTCACACCTGTTGCACCTGAATCAGCCTTAATACACTATATATCATTTACTTATGTACCATCCCAGTAAATAAATCAAACCACTCTACCTTTATACAAATCCCTTACATACCCAAACATATCATATAAGAATATCGGGAATATACATTGATAATCTATTAGTTTAAAAGAACCAGGGGGAGATAATCCAGACACCCTGGTTATATAGATCTTTGAAATTTTAGTCTAGTTTGCCAAGCTTAACCGCTATCTTGTGGTCATATTAGAATATAGAGGTAGGTAGTGGCTGGAGAAAAGCCAGAGTACACCTTGAAAAAAACTCCAACCATCTCTCCTTTCCCCTACTTCCTCCCCATCCCCTCTTTTTTCTCTCTCAGACCTTCCCGCTCCCTTCCCTCCCTCTAACCCTCCTCCTTCCATCTCTCTCTTTCCTTCTTCTATCTATTCCCTTCTTTCCTCCCTCCCACCAACTATCTCTCCTTCTCCCTCCATCCATCCCCTTTCCTTCCTCCCTCCATTCAACTGTCTCTATATTGCCCTCTAATACATTTCTGTCTATTGATTAAAATTATATCAATGAAACTGATTTTCTTTTTCACAATGTACAAGCATAGTGTGAAAGCATAAGGAAATCTACATGGAATCATTTTATGACAGGAAATGATGAATTAAGAACAACATTTTTATTTTCTGCCATGAATTTACATTTGGTTTCAGAAAAGAAAGTTGCAAACATACATGCTTATAATAAGTGCAAGGCATGTTTAAAGCATATAGCATATGGAGTTCTTAAGCTTCCAGTAAAGAAAAAAAATCACGGATTAAAAAATTGAAACAACATTTCAAATACAATAAAACCTAATCCTACTTGGAGCAAAATATTTCAATATACATAGCTTAAAAATAAAATCAAAACATTCAAGTGTATATGTTTGTTTTTAAAACTGTCTAAATTCTTTCAGAAGCATGTTTCACTAAAGTTTATAATATTTTTATCAATTTGATTACCAATGTATTAAATTCATGAATTAGAATTTTGTTTTACCCATGTGTGGTAGCTTGACATTGATAGATTACCTTCAGAATCCAGTAGTCACATGGAGAATAAATGAAATTTGTAATCCAAATTAGAATTAAGTAATCCTTTTCAGAGTACCAAATCAAGTTTTACTATCACATTACATATAGCCATAATGCTCTCTCCAACAGCAAGTCACGATTCTGAGACGATTCTCACCTGTAAGGTGAGTTTCAGAGTTTTCTCGTTAAGATCTACCTGGGCCTGTTTGCCTTACTAATCACAGGTGAAAGACATGGGATGCCTCTTCTATTACACCTCAGTACTCTCCTTAGTTACTTAGGTTTATTATACGACACAAAACCACCTGTGATCTGAACAAACAAACCGTCGATAGAAATTTACCTGTAAGAATATAACGAATGCACCCTCACTTTAATATATACTTATCATAATACACAGCGAACACACAATCGGTAGAATTATCTTTTTGTTTCAATCCTGAACACTGGTGATTATATAATTACATCCCATTCACAAAAGATATACGTTTTAGACATAATTTTTGTCTGACAAAGTGATGTTCTTTTCTTTGGAATTCTTACAGAAATGAAATAAAAAGTATAATGTTGTTGAGATATTGGATCTCGGCCAAAGTTCTTCAATAAAAACCTTTTGAAAAACTTTAAAGAGTAAGAAACGAGACCTTGACGTTATAAATAGATAAGGTGTATAATGGTTCCATACAATCTTGTGGAATGGGTATACCTGCCCCACAGGTAACTAACGAGAGGTTTTTGATACGAAAGGACAAGATATATTTGTAAAGTACCACCTATAGAGTTTAATGGTAAAAAGAGTTGATTGATCCGCGTCTTTCTGTCCTCGCCTTGTAAGACAGCAGATTAAGGATTCTAAATGAAATCACGCTTGACCTGAAAAACCTTTAATATTCGGTAACAAAGGACATCATATTTATTGGTAAATCTAAGGGTAATGTATATTCATACCATCCTTATAAATCATTTGCTGATCTTAACAAATATGTTGAAATGGTACATGTTTATTGGCTAATTTATATCGGAGTGAAGATCGAATACAAATTTGTTGATAGGAAGGATATTGGGTTCGTGCTGTAAATAACAGGTAACAAATAGGTGTTTCTTCAATTAACACCTAATACATATACTAGTACAAAATGTATATACAATAGAACTGGAGGTCAGATATCTAGTGAAAGCCATCATTAAGAGATTGTACTTTTGTCATCTTAATATCTATAGAGCATGTTATACTTACATCTTTTTAATTGATTGATTGATGATTTATTCATTAATTATTTTTTTTATCTATCTTTTTCATTTATCTATTTATTTTGATATAAGTTCAATTTTGTGATTGATCAGAAAGACTATGTAGTGTGAACTTCACCTTAATTATATGAACAAAAGAAATTTGTAATTACCATCTTTTCCAGGTATCCATGAGTTATTGATCTTGTAGTTAATTTATCTTTTTTTCCCCATATTTTAACTTCATGTATGACTTAAACCCCTGGCATCCATTAGTTCTCAATTAGTTCACAGTTCACAATTATTGGTACCCATCAATGAAATAAGGTTCATAATTTATAAATCGATCATCCCCTCTTTTCACTGCTATCCTGGGTTATCCCCCCTCCCACTGATCCCTACCAATGAGTTACTTCCCTTCTGTCTCTTGTATATGGTATGAGAGTTGCAACTACATTGTATTGTAACTCTAACCTAATTTATTTTGTGGAAATCATGAGTTACTTCCCCTGCTTGAAGGTTTCCATTTTCCTTAATATCTAAGAGTTACATCTCTTGTATCAATTGATTACTTCCCTTGTCCCATCAGTAACCCAATACCCTGTGTTACAAAAAGTTACCTACATGTATTGTGTATCACTACTGTATTCCACAAGTTACATACTCCATCTGGTCAATCTCAATACTCACAGAAGTTTCCAACAATCTTTAGAAGATTGCTGTAATTTTTTATGAGATGCCGTTATTGTCCATGTGGTATTTAAGAGTGACTTGATCTCCATGTTATTTCAGAGTTATTTTACCTTGTTTCTAAAACATCCTCTTCCTGGTATCCAGGAGTTATACCCCTTTGATTCATTAATTATCTCCCCTTATACCAATGAGTTATCTCCCCTGGTATCTGTCACACTAAACAAACGTTCCTCTCATATTCATGACTCTGTCCCATTATATTCAAGTATTAGTACGCATGACAGCTCTACATTCCACCGATACTCTTTGTCAGCTTCATAAATATTTTACCGGATTCAGAGAGAATTACCATATAATAGGCTAAAGGGGGATCGAGTTATATATATATATATGTGTGTGTGTTTGTGCTAGCTTTGGGATTTAATGTGAGAGGCAGGCAAATACACAGTTATAAATATTTAATTCATCATTCTGTTCACAACTGGTAACTAGGGCCACACAGAGATCAAAAGAGAATTTACTGCTTCATCAGCCGACTTAACCAAGAACGCCTTTGCTAAACCTATGTAACAGTTTACATATACCAATATAGTATAAAATAATGAAATAAAACATGGAAGTATGTCTTTAAGCTGGTTGATTTGAACTTACAATTAAGGATATCTAGTTTAAATTGATGACAGACATTTGAACATATAATTTATACTTGAAATTTGCATACAGTATGTATAGTCTTAGAGCTTTTTGAGTTGAATTGCAACTTTAAAGCTAATACAAGATACATAAAATCAGAAAATAGTTCTTCAAGTAAAGAATTTAATGGAGAAAAAATTTGTTTCAAATAGAGATAGAGTTTTAAATGTAAAACATGCCCCAAGATTACAATACTTATAACCTTTACTAGAATACTTTTTTTAAAAAGCTAACCATTCCAGCAAACAGCAAAATACCAGCATTAATTGATAAAATGAATACTGTCATACCATCAGTTTTTTAAAATACCAATATGGCAAATTCACCTTTTTGTGCAAACACAGAAGTTTGAAACTTAATTCAGACAAATAAAAATATTAAAAACAATTCTGTAAGTTGACTTACCTGTAATTGTTTCTAATGTTCAAGTTTTCAGTAATAAAACCAAAAGTCCTAAAGCTTTTGCCAGAACATAAGTCATGGAATGTACCAGAGTAAAATGTACTACCTGTATATACCTACAGGTAAATTCTGTGGCAATGTTCTCCAGGAGTAGCAACAGCAAGATCAAATATTTATCCTGTGCGCTTAGAATATCCTCTAAATGACAGCATCAGCATTCAACAGCCGTGCAGTGAAAACAAACCTTTGTTTGAAATCTACGCTTTAATTATCGGTGGTTTTTAATTATTGACTTCTCTCTATTTGAACGTCTTCCTACATCGTTACCGCAGGCCTATCAACTCTAACACGCAGCCGATAATTGAAATACCGTGGTCTACTATAATTATCTAAAGGGCATGTAACTTTATACCCTGAAACAAAAGTCTAAAGGGCATGTAACTTTATACCCCGAAACAAAAGTATAAAGGGCATGTAACTTTATACCCCAAAATAAAAGCCTAAAGGGCATGTAACTTAATACCTCGAAACAAAAGTATAAAGGGCATGTAACTTTATACCCTGAAACAAAAGTATAAAGGGCATGTAACTTTATACCCCGAAATAAAAGCCCAAAGGGCATGTAACTTAATACATCGAAACAAAAGAGCTTCCCTGTGATATGCAACCATTATTGAAATCGAGGAACTTGCAGAAGCATGTGCGTTGCACATCTCTGACACAAAAGAGCTACATGGGCAGTAACATGCGAGTAACCAATAAATTATCATACAAGTCTAAGGGGGTATGTACCTCAATACACCTCATAATACAAAAGAGTTCTTCAAGATAAGCTGTTAATGAAAGCAATTATGATAGCATGTAACTCCATGCATGAAATACACCTCCTATGCAATAAAACTTAACAGCAATGCAACAATACCTACTAAATCAATAAGGAACTTATGAAACATAACAGATACAAATCAATGCACATGCATGCATCTCTTGATACAAAACGCAGTTATTAACATTGGCAGTCTGTCAAATTACGTTCACAGTATAACAGGAAAACAAAACCAGTATATGTATTGAGGAGGAGGAGGAAAATCGAGGAGAAGGAGGAGGAGGAAGGAAAGAACAAAAGGGAAGAAGAAAACAAACCAATATACTGTACAGGGTGGGAGAACGAAGGAGAGAACAAACAGAAGGAAGAAAACAGAACCAGTATATAGAGGACAAAGATGAAGAAAGATTAAGATAGAACAAAAGTAAGGAAGGAAGAAAACAGAACCAATAAACAGAGGAGAAGGAAGGAAGACCAGTATACAGAGGAGTTTGGAGAAAGAAGAAAGAGCAAAAGGAATGAAGGAAGGATTCAATTATAAATATAAGTCATGCCTACCTTTCCTCTGCTGGTGGTGGGGGTGGGGGAGGGGTCTCCTCTTTTGGAGGTTCCTCTTCTTTCTTCTCCATTTCCTCTTTGGGTTTTCTTGTCCTAGTAAGCGGCACTTTCGTCTTCTTATGACAGGATCTGGGTCGTTTTGTCGCCTGTTTCTCTTCTGTAGGCTCTTTAGGCGTTAGGATCTCTGGTGTCGGTGGAGGTTGAGCCGGTGGTCCACCTGTTCCATCGAGATCGGTGTCGTTAGTCTGTAGTAACAGAGTACTCGCAGGCGTATCCGGCGTCTTCTACAAAATCAAAATAATAGAATGTTAATCCTTTTGGCTGGAGTTCCCTGAAAAAGATATGATGCTAACATTTGACCTGGTCAAGGCATCTACCTGATGTCGATATCTGTATGTATATCAATCAGATGCTGTTGGCTTAGAGGCAGAAAATCACCATGGCCACTCAGAAAAGAATGAATGCTTACAAAAATTGAAATTTGAAATAACAGTCCACCTCTGACATCAAAGGCCAAATCCTTTTTATCATTACATTTTAAATCTGAAGTTACATTGGATACGTCAGTAAGTGCTCTTGAAACGAACGCGTTCTCTAAATCTTGTTTACCAAAATAGGTGTCGTAAGTTAAGTATTGGACATTGCTAACCTTTACAGGGACATAACACACAATTCAAACATATCCGACAATGGCCGCACACAAAACCATCAATGCTGCCATGCTGCTGGTGCCGGGCAATATTTGATCATGTATGATTACTCTTTGTTTGTGTGGCAAACCAATATAACCCTCATACAAACTAGGTGTGGGAAATTAAAAGCCGAATGCTTGTAGATAAACGTTTAAAATCAATAATTCTTGTTAATGTTCCAATGTTCTCATCCTGAATAAACCGGTAGACCAACTTTTATTATTCAGCTTTAGACGTACAATTACCAAAGTCTTTTTACCACTGACTATTGTATGGCTATTATTTAATTTCATGCCTGAATATTCCTGCATGAAATGTTTTAACAGTAAGGTGCGGGGGAAGACCGGCTACCCGATTATATCAATTATATCTGCTATATGCCAATTATATTGATTGGTCTTATTTTACCCATTAGCCTCGAAATTGTCAGATCTATAGAGAGTAAATAAACATCTACAACAGGAATGTCAAAATTATAAAACATTTATTGCATCAGTTATTATACTTAATTCCTACATAATCTATAAATATAAATGTCAATTTATGACATGTCACTTTCTTGGTGTTGAATGTCTGCTGATTTTAAATGTGTATCATATTTTGATCAGAAGAAGTAGAGTAATTTTTTCTCATCAAAATTTTTATTTATTTTTATGCATCATTATCATCACCATCATCAACGTCATCCTCCTCCTCCCCATCGTCATCATCATCATTATAATCATCATCATTATCATCATCATCATCAACGTCATCCTCATCATCATCATCATCATCATCATAATCATCTCATCATCATCATCATCATCATCATCATCACCATCATAATCATCTCATCATCATCATCACCATCATAATCATCTCATCATCATCATCACCATCATAATCATCTCATCATCACCATCATCACCATCATCATCATCATCATCTCATCATCATCATCATTACATCATCATCATAATCATCTCATCATAATCATAATCATCATAATCATCTCATCATCATCATCATAATCATCTCATCATCATCATCATCATCATCATCATCTCCACCATCGTCTCATCACCATCATCGCAATCACCATAATTTAATTGACACCATCATCATCATCATCACCATCATGATCATTGTCACCATCATCCGTATCATCAAAATCATCATCAAAAATTTTAAATAATCTTCTTATAAGTTTTTTTCTCATTTTTGTTAAAGTTTCGAATCATCTTTACTAGGTGTAGAGTTATACATACCGTTTCTTGTGCTGACACGGGGTTGTCAAGGAGATAAGACAAATCCTCACCTAAACAGATACATATGAGATATAAGTATTATTACCTGGTAAGGATACTGGGTATATGAATTAACACAGGTAACTACCAGTACCAATAAATATCAAAATATTATTATTATTTTATCAAAACTCAATCATTCCATTCATTTCATTATCAATCTTCTACAAAATTAAAAAAAAAGGAAACCCAACCAGCTTAAAACTGTCCAAAATTTATAAGATAATAACAGAAATTACTTATTGTGTATTAAGTTGTATTAATATAACATTTATTATTTTAATATTAAGAAATCAAGTTTTCATGTCAATAAAAAGTTATTATAAATCTTAATTATCATAATTCTTCTCAATTAATTGAGTGAAAAAATGCTTTGTTAGTTTAATAAGCCAGCTTTTATGATATTAATTAGGCGATGTATTTATTAGCCACTTCACAAGCAAGCAGTGAGTTTGTCTGGCTGTTTGGAGTTGTCTCCCCTGCCAGTCTTCGTATTGCCACATAAATTATTTTAATTGATAGGTTATAATGTCAATTTGATAAACTGATTGGATTTATCCATCAAAATAATGTCTAAAATAATCTCATTGGAGGTCATTTTATCAATTCCTGCAGAGAAATTACAAACGCCATATCCTAAACTGCAGGTGTGTAAAGTATATATATATGAAATAAATTTTACTTCCATGTTGTATTTCACATATCAAATGATATGATTTAAACAAATTACTTTCAATGAACCAAATATAGGTACAAATGAGGCCGGGGTTCTGTTTTAAAATTATTTCACAATACAGTTTTTTCTTCAAAGTTTGTGAGGTTAATAAATAGAAATAGTGAGACATCAATAATCTATTTATTTTATCATTAGATCTACATGGGTAAATAAAATTAACATTTCTGCCATAACTACATATGTACCACAATCTAAAATCTATAGAATTATAATATAAATATAGTGATGTTTTATACAGTATATACCGGTAACTAGTGCATCAAAATTTTATAAAATGTAAAAAAAAATTGTGCATTATGCAAGTTTCACTTATTCTAACATATGTAACAGTTCATAAAGTTAGTAAATGTGCATGTCTGAAAAGTCATTATTGAAGAAGAAAAAAAAATAATGTACACCCATAACCAGAAATAAAACTATCATTCTAAAATGAAAAAGCTACAGGTGGAAATATTGATCTATAAACCCAAACTAACATAGTTACTACATACAAATGAACCTTTATCTACATCTGTGCATATATAATTTGTATTTAAGTGCATGGTGTACAGTGTACCTTCCAGTGATTTAGATTCCTCAGAGTTACCTCCCCTAGTATCTATATAAGTAACACTGATATGTGGAATCCAGTATGTGCTATATGAAGAAACTTCATCTGTAAAAAGTTGTAAAATTGAAAAAAATCTCAATAATATTAATTTTCATTCTTCCTTGAATGAATTGAGAAATTCAGTTCTACATGTATGTACCTGGTAGTAGTGTGTGTGATTAACCTCTAGCTACTATTTAAAATGAACTGTTCCACTAGATTTTGAACTGGATGAATTCAAAAGGGTTTTTTTTCAGGGGGAAATACATTGAATGTTATAATTAAATCTGGAAGACAAGACTTCTTGCATTATTGTAAAAGCATTTAGTTTGAAATTGAAAACACACATCCTAAAATTGGTAGTAATTAATTCCTTTCAATAAAATTTTCTTTTGCATGCACTGGATGAGACAATTTTAAAACTACTCTTATGTCTTAACATAACCATTTTTATCTAATAGATTTACTTTCCTATACTATTGCTAAACTAGGGGGAGATAACTATGTATTTCTACTTCAATTTTTAAAGGCACTGATTGGCTGTGATAATTTGTGACACAAAAGGTACATGCATATATAATTTATGTTTCCCTTGATGTTGAGAGCAAATAACCATAAAATAGAGATCTATAGTTATATATGTTACTGAATGCTTAGGGAGTAATGAAAGATTTCATTAAGTTTGTGCAAATAATCAAAGTTATCCCTTTTTAAAAAAAAACATGGATCATTTGCCACATATGGAATGTTCTAACTGACGTTTTCTTCATTTTAGAAATTCTGCAGAAGAAAACATCAATTCTAGTAAAAATCCTGATACATAGTCAGCTATCTCCCTTACAAAAGTTTGATCAAGTTGTAAGCACAGGGGTCTGTCATAATATAGATAAGGGGTGTGGGGTGTGTCTAAGTTCCATAATAGAATACCACGTACTGGTATATTGTTACAGATCCCTGTGATTATAATATTAAATGTCACAGCAACAGATACAGCCACACTATATAGTCAGATAGACACAGCAAACCATATATAGTATATTGTCACACAGAATTGAGTACTGATAACAATAATAAAAGTAGGAAATTTATAAAGATAATGATTGACAACAGAGTGATTTTGATGAATTAATAGAAACAGAAAAAAATGAATATGTAAAAAATTTGACTTTTGGAAAATATGAAATATAGCCATACATGACGAGAAAAAGTTATGAATATATATATGTAATTATTTTGAAAGGGAAAAAATACAGAAAAAAATCTTCCAAAATTGTTAATAGCATTAATGAGTTTCACAATGGATATGTATACAAAATTACAGAAATCCACTGCAGAAAGTCACTCCACACAAGGAAAGTGAAGGGATATCTACCAGTAGCAATGCCCATATCTAGTGCAAGGTTGCGTGGCTTTTTGTTCTTGTTATGAACCAACTTACTCTCCGGATGAGACTTAGGGTTGATATCGGTAACGATGGGAGACCAGTTCCCCCGTGGTGGGGGACTGGGGGACTTTTCTAGCCCCAGTATTGTTACGTCTGTAATGTAAAGTAACTTCACAGTCAGGTCTTCTCTAGCTTTGACATGAAAGGGGAAATAACTCTTTGATGAAAGAATCATGAAAAATCATTGTCCCTTTTTTTAATTTAATTAAATAGATGTTTCTTTTTCTAAATTGCTCTTGTTGGTAATGAAGATACCTTTGGGGTCATGTTATTAATAAATAGTATTTGGTGCATTCTTTTTGTTTTCGTGCAATGTATTTTTAGCGGAACAAAGTAATCTTAGGCAAAATAATTTTCAATAATGGTTTTTCATCAAGCAATGGGAATACCTCTTAGATGGCTAAAATTAAAATGCCAGTCTGCTCTGTAAAAAGGTACAAATGTATATAACGTATATATACAGAAAAAAAAGATAAACTTTTAGGAAACTATCATTAATCCAAGCAGGAACAATTGAATAAGTTATTCCCTTCATTTTGTTTAATAATGATAGCACATTGACTTTTACATAATGTAACATCTAGGCAATAAAAATTAAAAATTTCAAAAGTACATGTACATGCAGAGTTGTAATTTATTTTGGCCATATTTCACAGTGGTTTCTAGCTTCTAACAAGATTTTAGCTCATGAAACATGATGAATATAATTTGGTCTCCATTGGGACATATAGGCAATGATGATATTTTTTCATAACCTCTCTGTGTGTCTTTATCAAAATTTGCTCTTGCTCATTAATAAGTAAAAGAAAAGAAAATGAAATCAAATGTAGTCATCATCATCATCATCATCATCATCAATTTTCATCGTCATATCCTCCTCCTCTTAAGATTATATTTTGGGTCCAATTTCACCAACATTCCATAACTTAAAGAAATTCCTACTAAACTTATTCTCCATAGGAAAGTAATACTTAGAGACTTAATTAACTGTAATGCTTTCCTGTGGAAAAGGTTTTAACATCAAAAATGAGATCCTGTCATATTACTTAAATATATTACACGTAAACGTTTTCTTTCTTAATCCTCATTAAGAAACCTTGAAGACTTTTATGTATAAATTCTATAAAATGACTCAATATTAAATACACCACCTACCTATTTTCGGATCTCCATCTTGAGAACTTGGCGACGTCGGCCGACCTTCTGTTCCTGATGTCTTCCTATATAAACAACAGTAAATGTGTCTTTATAAACATAAACACACGTTATATACATGTATATATTCTAGCTCCTCTTTACCGATGCAGAAGCCGCCGTTGCAATATAGATTCTACTCCAACTTTTCGTATGGTGGCGATTCGAAATATTCCTGCCAAAAACCAAGCTTTGCTTTCTCGATAGTTTACCAAAGAAATGAAGGGAAGTAACCATGCCAGATAACGTAATGCTATTTTAATGACATTTTAGATTATATGTAAGAAAGTATACTATAAACGAAAGAATTTTTTTAGAGATGGGCCAGAATTCAAAATTTTAAAAAGAAAAAAAATATATGTGTAAAATGTTCGCGATGTCGTCTACGTAGACGATACTCGCTAAGGACGCTAGGATATACATAAATATTGCATAAATATACCGTCTAAAATAAACTTAGAAATAGCGGCCATTTTATTTTCAGTGATCCTTTAGAGATTGACATTTGCAAATGATCTGCTTCAAGTTGTTTTCTTGGTTGATCTTGTAGATGTAATAGCAATCACGGGCTTGCTATTAAGCAGTTCACCCACAGGGACCTTACACGGCAATTTTAACCAAGAGTATACATACATATTACATACATATATATATTATAGTATCTTATTATATATGTATGTATAATGTTGGTTAAAAAAACGTGCCAGTTCCCTGTGAGTTCACTAAAATGGAAAAAAAACTCACCACAGTGTACAATTGGTTTTCATCCCAAATTGTTATTTTGTTTTAAGTTCATCGTGCAAATTATTAATTAATATCTGCAATCATGATGAAATAAAATTCATCGAGTACATGTTTGTTATTCATCAAACGCATATACATAGCTTAATGTGTTTAGATCATGTTGTTAATGAAGTAAAATATACATCATAGATACACATAAATAGACTAAAAAGGTCGTGCAAATCTAGTATCGCTGTTTTAAGTGTATGTTAGAGCAAATATATAGGAGTTTGTTGATGGGTGATTTAACAGGGAAAAGACATGTTCGAAGGCTACAAAACGGACGTTCTTATAATACGTTCCCCACTATGTTCATAGCGAAAGATGTACCATTCTTTTGTACGACTAAATATAAAACTTGTACTCCATTTGCAGTGATGGAAGATGCAATGGTAGGCACTATTTTTGTTTAACGAATGTTTTTAATTGTTTGCAATGTTAATTTATAGAGCAAATTTAATTCGCAAATTAAAGAATTGCGGATTTCTGTTGCAAAAAGAAGTTTGCGTGCATTTTAGTGCTGTTTTGCTATTGTTAATGAGCACATGGAAAAATATCCACGAAGAATTCCATTTTGTAGTGCCTAAAACACTGACTGTAAATACAAAACATGAGAAAAATCATCGGAACGGGTGATAAGTCTGAAAATAACGTCAATTAATAAAAAAAATATACATGTGTGATTAATGTTTATATATAGTATTAAAATTCAAAAATCAAAGTGAATATATATGTGGGTTTAAAAACATCAATGTTAATCGCACTCTCTGACTTACACCCCGACCACGGGTTCAGGATCCGCCTTCTCAGGGACCTCTCTGTCAAATGATCATGGACGAGTGAACACAACAGATACAAAAACGTAATCCTGAATTCTTTTGATCAGATGTAGGAGCATACTTATACTAAGAAGATATGATAAGTAACAATGCTTATATTTTAAATCGTAATCACATCTAGTTATTCTTGAGACCCAGTAATCGTCGACCGTGGTTTCTTTCCCTGTATACTGTATAATTTTGAGTTTTAGTAGCACAGGCGTTTGGCTATATATATATTTTTCTCTGCGTATATGTATACATGTATAATACTGTGTCGACATACATTGTAGTATTACATATATATTATAGAGAGAAATATATAGAGAGAGATTCAAACACCCGTGGAAGTAGTACTTTTTGTAACTACAGGTACTTAATTAGATGCAATATTGAAGCTCAAAAGACTTTTAGACAGAAAATTAAATGATGTCGTCCGGCCGAAAGGTATAGTAGGCCGGGTACGTATATTCGTTCTAGTACTTAATGTCTGAACCTACTCACACTGTAAACAACTAATAAATTATACACATTGTATTCTATATTCTAGTTCGCGTTGCAAAATGACTAAATGAAGTAAGATTTTAAGATTTTAAATAATATACCAAAAACGAATAGAGAAATATAATGGTTTTATTATAACAACAATACACGGAAACTGAAATCAGAATACATGTATGTACGATAATTGCATTTCAAAAAAGTGTAAAAATACTGTATGTATATCAGAATTATGTATAAAAACACACACAAGAACAATGTACGGAGATTATAATAAAAAAATATATAGAAATGTACAATTACTAATAATGTAAATCATAACAATATTTGACAATAATAAATATATAACAGACCATAGCGAATCACGGAAATGTTCGCCGTGTAATAACGTATGAAAAGTGCACACATAAATATATACGAAAATACAAACCGTACGATGAACTGGTAAGTATATCACAAAGATGTACTGAAAACGACTGTATTTTCGAGTATACAATACTTCGCACCATCGTTATTTTCAGAATATTTACCAATACATAAATTCGCGAGTAGGGCCTCTTGCTGGCGATCGTGCTAACATACGTTTTTACGATTATTCGCGAAACATGAATTCGCGATTGAGCATTCTCGCGAGATCACGCGAAAAGTTGTATTTGGCGAGAATAAAGTGGTTCACAGTACGTAAAGATGTACAATGTACGTCGTGGTGAAACTTACATTATAAATATCACTTCACGTAGCCGAAGTTCACTGTACGTATTATAAGTCACTTGTGTGTAAACTACACTTTTTGTATGAGGGTAACTTAATACGGAAAGCATCTTATATATATGATGATTTGTATTCATTGGTTAATGAACACCAAATTAAAGTTAAAGCAACACGAAGTTATTAAATGTTTACAAAGCGATAAATCTAATTTGTGGTAGAAAATAATGTTTACAAAGCGATAAATCTAAGATGTGGTAGAAAAAAACGCAAATAACACCATTAAAAGACAAGGATGTTTTGTGATTAGTCGGAGGGAACAGTGGTTATGATGTCATAAACAAAGTTATTGAGATTAATTAAGTAGTTAAATGGATTAAAGGTCCACTTTGCAGTTCATTGGTATATAAGATTCATTAGCGTACAAACTAACAGTGATATTTAAATATTTGTGAAAATAGGTTGAAAAACTTCACGCAATAAAAGTCATTTTGTCTTTTACTATGGTACAGCTTTACAGCCTGGGTATTCATGGCAATATCTGTATGTACCCTTTTCTGTGCCTTAAGTATTGGCGTCAATCTATGTAATCCTTAGAATTGCAGGAAAAGAAAATTCTACTGCAACATATAATTCGATATAAATATGATATTACTTATAAGTGCAGTGCCCCTCTATGATTATTAATTATAATAAGAAAATCCAATCCGTCAATAGCCACCAACCAACCCCCCCCCCTCCCTCAAGTATAAGGACACTGCGGTGCGCGCGTGTACGTTATTCGTGAGGTGTCTTCTTGTGAAAGCGGAAACACTACTTCAAGCATTCATGAAGTGAAAGTAAAAAAAAGTTACTTTACTAGTGTAATGGAAGACACATTATATAAGTGTAATTTCAAAATTTTATTCATGAGATTTGCATTTAAATTCATGCGAATTTTTCTTTGGAAAACAACACATTTGACAACAATACACCATTTCTTCCCAATATCATTGCTTTCAGATAGATGTGTTTATCTAATGGCTGCAAGGACACTGAAGCAAACCTCTTTAATATAAAATCAGAAGGCTGTTGTAAACAAACCCTATTTTGATGTCACTCTTAGCATTTTACAACGTAAATCAAATTCACGTCACTAACTTTTGAAAATAATTTTTGGTAAATACCAGACAATTAACAACAGAAAAGTTCATTTTTTTCTTGTGTGAAAACAAGGATGTCAAATAGTGGACAAATTGCAAATATATATGGAAAAGTCATATAAGGATTAATAAAAATATAACGTGGGCCTCACAGGGTGTTATCAGAAAGGTCAAAGGTTACGAAACATCTAACCGTTGAAAGTTTACTCTCACACAGATGGATAAATCTAAGAGCCATCATAGTACAAATGTTAATATTTGATTAAATTCATCATTTACAATATTAAAAAATGAAGTTATTATGCTTAGTATTATAGGTGCTGTGTCAATGGTTAACTTGGGGAATTAATTGTTAGTTTTTGTTATGTGTCACGTGCACGGCAGGGTATTTAAAATCATCCCAAATCGAGTCTGGAACTTACTCTTCTGCATCAACCGGAAGTTCGACTTTCCTGAGGTCTACGTCATCATTACTGTGTTCCTCTGTACCACTGTGTGAACCAATTACATTCATGATAAAATATATGGATCTAATTGGTGGTTATTCTGTCCAATGATATCGGAAATGCAATCGATATTTTTTTCCACAGCTGTCACAATAAGAATATGTACAATGTGCATACTTCGTGCTCCGGTCGAATTCAATATTCACAATGGCCGCGTACCAAAATTACCCACAAGTCATATCACTACCTCCAATTGACAGTTTGTGTAACCTTTCTAAGTGTCTCACTAATGTTTCTTCTTCTCTGCCTGTGGTGCTTATCGTTTATTTTAATCTGATGTCACCAATTATAGGGTTATAATTTGACCATTTGTGAGTACAGACAGAGAAAGGAAATCCGGACAACAGTTTTAAAGGCCTGGTCATGTTTACACATTCGCTCTAAGTAAAAGTCGCACTTGTTAAAAGGTTCGTAAATGCAATAAAAACATTAGATAAAATTAAATGTAAATAGACAAATAGTTTATATTTCGCACTTTTCACTGGTACAACTTGCCGTGACATGCATCACTTGGAAACGAAAGTTTCTTTCAAATTCGTAAAACGACTTTACAACATAATATTAGGCCGTACTAAATTCGGTTCCTGACGTGAATATATCAGCTGTTTCTCTCCTAGCTAGAGGTCCAAATCTCTGGTTAAAAGTTCGATCAGTAAATGTAGTAATCTCGAAATATAACGCGTGGGATTAAACAATAAACAGAAAAAAGTATATTGTGTTCTTTTTTTTGTAACACTATAAGTAAAAAAAAAATCAAGATAGAGAGAAATAACAAGGAAGAAATATAAGACAAGTTTGCTGTATGTTCTTAGTTGTATTATAAGCTTCATGTGATAGAAAAATATTAAAAAATGAAATAAATGAATAAATGACAACGACTATCTCACCGTCGTCGACGTTTCAGTCTGGTGGATAACTTTCGTTTGGGCGATGATTGTCGACCTGACGAGTTTGATTTACTAGAAGCCAACTTACGCCCTCGCGGCGGCGCTGTTTGCGGTCTAAATGTAACCCATATATGAATCGAAATACTCTTATAAGGAGTAACAGTTAAATTATACCAGCAACTGAAAAAAGGTTGATAAATTATAAACTAAAGAGAATAATTCTCTTATGAATGTAAAGTTCGATTAAAAAATCCAACAAAACATTCGCATGAATGTTGAGTTGAAATATTAATTAGACAATAAAAAATGATCTTCATAATGCAATTCAGCATAAATCGTTATCCTAATCCTGTAAACCATTTCTTGTCTACATCGTACGAATACACTCGAACGTAAAGGAAAACACCCTTTCCTGAACCTCACCTGGTAGTTTCACTATGCTTCCGGCGCCGTCTGAGCATGTCCCCGTCGATTGACTTCCGGATGTAGTCAAAGTCATCATAGTCCTCGTCAATCTGACGCGTCGGCGTCGGTGAACGCAAATCACGTGCATGGAGTTGGACTTGTTGAACAATGTTACAAAACTTTGGCTGTCGACCTCGGAAAATCTGTCAAATGATCACAAATCAATGTTGACAAGCCAACATCAACAGCATTCGAACGAAAACATTCTTATTTGGCTCTTCTATGGATTTAACTATATCTTAAATATTAAATTAGCATAATCAAATTTTAATAAACCAGTACGAAAGAAAATGCTTTGCTTGTGTTTGGAAGCAACCAAGAATAAGAAAAAACTAGTTATTATTAGAATTACTCAACAGTGGAATTTAGAGAAAAAGGACGATAAACAAAAAATAAACACATACGATTATTATATGGACTGATCTTTGTTCAGTCTCAAAAAGGCAAAGATGAAAATTGAAATGGTAAAGCATTCGTCAGAGATTGCCACATTTCGCTATATCTGTGTATATAATGCACTATTGCCAACAAAAGTCAAACATCACTTGTGAACCTCTTCCTATGTCCCGACAGAAAGACTGTATGGAGCTATATTCACACGTCTTTGGGAGAAAAAT
Source organism: Argopecten irradians irradians (assembly GCA_004382745.1). Taxonomy (NCBI): domain Eukaryota; kingdom Metazoa; phylum Mollusca; class Bivalvia; order Pectinida; family Pectinidae; genus Argopecten; species Argopecten irradians. The sequence continues at coordinate 1,264,953 of SAYR01004057.1, forward strand.
TAGGTGAAATCATATTGAAGAGAGAATGGCAAGCGAAAAGAAGATATCTTTCTTAAAGACTAGCAACGAAAGACATACAAATGAAGCAAAAGAGGCATACTCGTAAGGTAAATCGGGATATTTTGGATGTGGCAATATTTGGCTTTTTTTAGCGTTTGGCACGAAAGCGTCAAAATTGAACGCACTTGAATTTGACTACGTATTGTCTGGATATTTGATAGTTTATTGCGTCGAAGCCATCCATTAGCATGGAAAAGGTAAAGGGAAAGGAAAGGGAGACAATCCTCTTAACACACCAAATATAGAAAAGATTTTAAAAAAAAATCCCATATCAAAGCCGTTACCAAGGCAAAACCACCTACCGTGTTTAAGAGTGCATACAATAATCATACGATATTGTACAAGTGTTTATATATATATATTAAGGAGCATACAGGATAAGTTTTATTCAACACACTTTTGGACATTAAGGATACATTATAAAGGGTATAATAAATAAGGTGTCGATTTCATATTGATAACTGTTTACTAAAACCAATATTAATATAAAAATGGCGTTAAGTTAATTATCACTTTTCCTGAAACCAATAAGGGACACCAGAGCCACAAGTGTAGAATTGGAACCGGAAACCATGGGCAAATAAACAGGAGGGAGTAACTACGCATGCTTAACTTATGTATTCATACATACGGAAGAAGTAGTGAGAGGTGTGTTTCCATGAACACGACCGTACAGCTGTAACAGAACAAATCAAAATACAAGGTCTCTAAAATAGTGTCTCTCTAAAATACCAGCTCTCTAAAATAGTGTCTCTCTAAAATACCAGCTCTCTAAAATAGTTTCTCTCTAAAATACCAGCTCTCTAAAATAGTGTCTCTCTAAAAATACCAGCTCTCTAAAATACCAGCTATCCTAGAGATCAGCTCTCTACAGCTGGTAGCAAACATAACGTAAACGTCGCTATTTAGAAATTCTCATTTATTCATGAGGCAATTGTGGTTCTATACCAACTTATATCATACTTAGAAATAATGAATGATGTGGGCCTTGCTTTGTTAATAAGATATCTTTATGCTATATACTTTCATTATATTTTTCCCAAATCAATTACAGTAATTATTTATTGAATAGATATTGCCCCGTGAATAAATAAATATTTGATACGTCATAATGTAAGGAGTTTTTTTCAACAACATAAGAGATTAGTGGATGATGAACATGTGCAATTTGAAGATACTAATCTAATGTAAATATTAAGTGAAAAAGCCATGTTTTAATGTAAAGTCATGTTTAATTAGCGATGTTAGCATAAATACATTAAAAAATACAGAATTATGACATGAAATTACTGACATGATGTTATTGATATTAAATAACATATAGATCATTACATATGATACAGAAACACACCGTTATCTCGATCTCGAATAATTTCAAATTTGTGTTCACGTTGTTAGTCTCGTCACGTTTTAATAGTCGAATAAGTTTGAATTGAGTCTCGCAAACTTCGAGATAACGATTTCACATTAAATTGTTAGTTTCGACTAGCTTTTAAGTATATGAATAAGTTTACAACGGTCTCGCAAACTTCGAGATAACGATGCTCAACCAGAATGTAAATGGAAGCAGTCTACTTTTATGTGATGTCATTTAACTTCATATTTGAAAATGATATTGTAACGTTGGCATGTTGTAGTGTGTAGATAAAGTTGAGCGTGGTCAAAGCCGACAGACGTACAGGTACGTCTAACAGTGTAATATATTAAAATTAGTTACTCTGATACAAAAACACACAAAACACGTCATACTTACGTAATGGGACCGAGGTAAGTTCTTCAGTTCCTTTCTCTGTTGATAAAGAAAGAGAAAAGCTGATAACATTCATTAAATCAAGATTGGTATTTTATTACACCTCATTTTCAGACGAGTCGGCTATTCAGAGAGTATTCGCCTTCATTCTACAGTCTATAATAGGGAGTTCATTTCAGTGTATTCGAGACAGTGTTTCATTTACCTATTGTACTCTAAGATTCAATATTCTAGCTTTTGAGATCCCAGGTATAGTCAACTATACTATCATTGGCGCATTTCTTCCTTGTAACGAATATAACTACAGGTTTTTCATATCATTTATTGTTACAAGGTACATTGGATTTACAGGAATAACAGACCCTCAATGAATATTCGATGACAAGTTGAACGCGAACAGTTCCACAACCATTATCGTTCTTCTCTCGGTATGTATAGTGAAATATGAAACCACGAAAATCTACCACATCTACAAGAACTTGTCATAATAGTATATGTATTTCCTCTAGGGCTATTCATACTGCAAGATTATATATTTTTAGGGTAAATTGCTTTTAGAGATTGTCGCTCAAGCAATCTTGCGTAAAAATATATTTCGATAATTGTATTTCTTTACAAATTGTTGATAAATCCATAATGTTAATTGTGTGAATTCACAGTTGCGTTAAACTTTAGCTAACAAACTTATTTCGCAGTAAAATTTGCTTGCGCCAAATTAAGTACACTGCACTTGTTAAGCATGTGCAAGTGATATGTACCTTTTGCTCTAATCAATAATTCCATTATCAAACTTGTATAGGAAATTATGATGACAGGATTTAATAATGAAAATGGGCACTAATCCATTCATATTTATATATATAACAAAAACGTGATGTTTTATAAGAGTGGTTTCACTAAAACCAATGCATGCACTTTTCATGTGCACAAGAAGGCTTTACAGAGTAAATAGTAGAGACAAATATTCAGTGCAGAGGTTTAAATAGAAAACCTGTCAAAACGTATCCTTTAAAACACAAATCACAACCCGATATTAAACAAATCTCTCAAAATGCCGATATGAACCGGGGTATGAAATTCGGCATTAAAAGGATAACGAAGAAAAATCATAAATAATGTGCATAGCTATTATACACTCAATATATCATCCGGATTTTAATAAAGACGCGAACTCTTAGGCAACAACTGAGTGTTTACCAAACACATTTATAGATTTAAACCCATGTACAATGACACTTCATCTGGCACGGGGTTTGTAGATTACTGAGATGAAACGTCTTTATAGAAGAATTGCTCATTCCTCTAACACTCGGCCATTGCATGCTATTTCTTTAAAAACCCTCTGATAAAATGTTATAACATTCTAAGGCAGCTATATCGACCTATCTTCCGCCAAACCCTTGTGATCCCCTCTTTTTCTGTTGTCGGCTTTATTTGGTCCCCATCACCACTCCACTTTGAAGTGCGTAATTCTTAATATCTTATATTTTTCGGCCCACTTCTGACTTTATTCTTTTATACCAGGTAATACTTAAAATTCTCCTTGCACATTGCAAAAGTTAATGTCCTTCATTTAATATCTTTTCGTAATATCTGAAATCCTTTCTAAAGGAGAGTTTAAGGTTGAAGAAGTCCATCTATTAGTATTGCACTAATATCACATTTTACATAATATAAATGATCTTATTTTACGTTAGTTTTATTTTAGCGCTATGCACGTTGTCTTTTAAGCGTTAATCCACGTGTAGCGCTAAATTGTAAAAGGATATATTCGATATTGAACCACCTTGCGCTAATTGATATTCGTCCCAATATTCATAATTTACAATTTTTCGCCTTCGCGCTAAAATTTGACTGATCTAAATTAAGTACGCTTATATTAGTCTGATACAAACGTTCTCTTTTGTAACACATATCATCACTCCCCGTCACCCATGCCACCAAAACAACCCACAAAAAACAAGTAGCGGGAAAAAACCTAAGAAATTACGGCATATGTCTTAAGCCGACAAAAACAACAACACAGATTTAGTTTCATCCTGACAATACCACATTATTAAACCTATGAAACCCTTTTATCCACATGGAAAAACATATCTCGGGAATTTTGGAACCATATCAAAATATCCAAAAACATAACCACCACATAACAAGCAATATTAACCTTAATTGTGTGGTTTACAGTCGTAAACATATTTTGGCATTGTTCCTACTGTATATTGCCCACAATAAACTACTTATCATAGTACTAGTGTTATAAGTACATGATTATAGTTTTATTCTGTCCTAACTAGGCTATGGTGAGTGGTTTATAATCCATCAAAATATCTAATTCGTGTAGTTAATTACACACAAGATAAACATCTTTATGTCGAAACCGTTTTTTCGAATACCATTTTTTTTATCCCAGATGAAAATCTTACTTAATTATTTTTTCTTTTGGCCGATGATGGATTTTTTTAAATACATTAGAATAATCAGCGTTAACAATAATATTACGTTGAACAAACCCTCACCAACAACAGATACATATGCTTGTTTACTTATATTATGTTTACTTATTAATTTTCCATTTCTTCGTGGCACACGACATCTAATATGGAAATCGTATACTTCAGTATATCACAATACATTAATGATAGTTTTTGTTAATATGTTTTTATTTCATTGCATACCATTTACCACTGTATAATACAGATTAAAAGAGGGCGTTTCTAAATTTTATAACTTGTACCTCTCCTATTTTCATTTGATTTTTATCGTACTCAGAAACGACGTTTGTCAATTAAGTAAGTTAAACTCCTTAAAATTAAAAATCAAATTTTTAAAATGTTAAACTAAAAACACCACAGGTGCGGTGCTGATATTCTAATATAACACTGGCCAAGCACAAACTCCTGTACATATGATACATGAAAAATGATCTCCTGAATTTTTCAATGGAAAGATATTTTATGTAATAGAAGTGAAATTAGATATACCCTCCAGACTATTGAACAAACCGACATGGGTACTACAAAGGACTGGATATTAATTCATTTTTAAGGATCATTATGTTCCTTTTAAAACTAATATCGAATATTCTAAATGAGATGTTTGGGACGATAAATCATTTAACTAGATTATATTAACTGCCGATGTGATTTAACAAACTCCATTAGAGACACACAGATTGCCAACACTGTGCCACACGCCGATACTGTACCTTCATTTATTTTACCTGACATTTGATACCTCCTATTGAAATCGTCTCTGCCGTTTAGACATAAAATTTCTCAACGAGACGAGAACTTTAATTTAACCTTACCGTCGTTACTAATATACAGTGGAACTTGGTTGATACGAACTCGGATAATTCGACAACCAGGCTTATTACGAAGTACTTTGACGGTCCCGGACGAATTCCCTCTTTATCTTTGTTTAAAGAAATAGGATAATTCGAATTCGGAAAACTCGAAGAACTCGCATAATACGAAGTTAATTTTGGGTCCGAATGTATCAATATTATATAAAAATAGACAATACCTACAATGTACGTTAAATCACCAATACCAAGTTCTTCATAGAACAGTTTTTCATTGGCGTACATATATAATGTTAAGCTAACACTTATCAAAATGAAAGTGGAAGTAAAATTATTACTTTGTCTTATATATAACTAATAAACATAGTTGTTTTGTACAATTTTAATGTGAAATTTATTGGTTGAGACAAATTATTTGATATTGCTCACGTCTTTATATAGAATTTTCAAGGAAGTGGGCTCATTTAAGAAGGGAATATTTCGCTCATTGTACTTTCACGAAATCTAAAACTAATTGGGGAAAAACAGTTGGAAAGCTGACGTCAACTATTCACGTGAAAGTATCCATGTTTACAGCATAGCGTGTTTCATTTCTAATATCCATTCCCTATCTATATGTCGTATTTGTCCCCTTGAAGTCATCTGTGTCTTGTAAACACGAACATCTGCAGCGACAGATATATTATCAATTTGCGTCCGTTGGCCCCTTTTCTTAATTGTAGAGGCATTCAGAAGAATAACGTTTTTCACGAATATGACAGTTTGGATCTTGTTTTAAATTAGAATAATGAGGAAGTTTTCAAATATATAGTCATACGTATATATAATCACATTCATGTTTATTACACATTTAAATGGGTGTTAATATGTAATCCATATATATCCAATATAATTTAACTTTTGCAAAAGAGAGCCCTCGATCAAAGGTACCTTTGCTGAAACTGGCAGAAAACTAAGATACCAGCGAACAAGATAATAATTACGAGAATGTATTTGAAAATGTATACAGTCGACCCGCGATAATCCGGACGCCGATAGTTCGGAAAACTCACAATCCGGATCTTAGTTGAGTTGAGTCCAACTCAGACATACAACAAAAGTTGAAAATGAAGGAGAATGCTGATTACAGAATAATCTCGAATGAACGTATTGTAGTAAAACAAGTTGGGGCTGAAACGAGAGCTTGTGTTACGGAAAGTACTAAGTACCAAAGAGTATGAACTGTTTTGTCTTTGCAACAAACAATGGTAATAAATACTTGTAATGCTGGGAAACAATAATGAAAACGTTATGCAAGGTTTGTCAATTATTGTAACCAGTACATATGCCTATTTCTTACTATCAATGACCAATCTCAGTTGACTCGAATATCCCGTATTTCTCGAATCATTTGACCTGGCCCCTGCATTTCGAGGAGGGAAGGGATTTTACTTTAAAAAAACCCAATTAATTGAGTCCAGAAAAAATCTATAGCACTATGCCTGATATGAAATGATGTACTGATTGCATATGCATGAAAAACAAAATGATTTATTTCATTATTTTATATGCATTTTGTTTTAGTAAGACACATATTTACACGATTCTACATCAGTTATTGTTCAATATCTGTCGGCGGTGGAGTATCTTTAAGAAAGATAGATCAGCCACCTGTTGTCGCTGTTGCAGTTCATGGGCTCATCTAATTTGATATTTAGTTCTATAATCAATTCGTGTCCGTTGGTCTGTTTTGAACTAAATTTTTCAAAACAGATATAGTTCTTCATTATCACAATGCTGCATCTGACACACAAGTATATTAACACATTTAAAAAAAGTCAATTTTATATTTATATTTATTATTTTAATATTTATTTATATTATTTTTATAATTTTATTTTATAATCTGCAATTAACAGTTTAGTTTTGTTTACTTTGTTTAGTTTTACGTCCTATTAATAACCAGGGTCTTGTAAAGGACGCGCCTGGTTTGATGGTGGAGGAAATCTGGAATATCCGAAGAAAAACCACCGACAAGTGGTCATTTAGTACCTGGCCACTGCCCCACATGGGATTCGAACTCACGACTCAGAGGTGGAGGACTTGTGGTAATATATCGTGACATCTTTTTTTCCCCAAAAAATAATTTTATTCAAGGATCAATTTATACATATCGTGACATCTTTAACCATTCGGCCACCTCGCCCCCAGATAACAAAGAGAAAATGTTCATTCATATTAGATAGCCTCAACTGTGTTCACCTTGGCCTTTTATAGTAATTTCTTATGTTTTGTCAAACTTCACTAAGGACTTTGTCAAAACCTTTCAATATAGGAGTCGTGTTTCTCGTAATACTATACTACTGATTTACAGAAGGAACTTATATATGATGTACTTTAGGTATGGGTCTTTCTCATTAATATATGCAAATCGTCGTCTGTGTGAACCAAAACAGAAATACTGTAAAGCAACTTCAGTACAAGTTATAATATGATAGCATTTGGCCACCTAAGCTTAAGTTGTTAGAAATTTATAATAGCGCGAACACTTTTCCTCCCTAATTAATATCAAATATGAGAGGAGATCGCGAAAGTTCCTGCCCACGAAAATTAACCAACTATACAATATGTATATTAGTGAAAGCTTAACCAACAACCTGGTCGAATTGAATTCTAGTTCACGTTTTTGAAGGCTTCACTTTCCATTTCGTGTTGAAACCAATCCGTGAACCTTCGCTTTTTAAACCCCGATACTATTTATCTAAGGGGTTTTGACAGGTATATAATTACCTCTGATATGTTTTATGTGTGGGCTACCGACCATGTTTGTAACAACACAATACACGCTTTTGGTATTACTAGTACTTTTAACAGTTGTTTTTGACACTCGAGAAATGTACAGGAAGCCATTTTAACGCGAGTCATGCCGAGTACCGATTAGGCATGTAAACAAACGGTTGTGACATTTTTATAACGAGAAGCCTCATTTATGTAGAATACTCAATGCAAAAAAGGAATGTTCATTTCAGAAATAATTCTGTTGTGTTTGTTTAAAAAATTGTCATATATGTATAGACTTCTCTCCTGGTTCGCTATGTATGAAAGTAATGCCTATTTGAATAGTCAATTTCACTATCACTGAGGTTATTTTTAATTCTAGATCTAGATCTGTATTTATTTTGACTACTAGAAACCACTCTAGAAACCCCTTTGTTTTCGTTTTCGCGTATACAGTATTCAGCGTCCTGGTGATTTTCAGCATATTCGTAAATACGCTCGAAATTATGCGAAAATTTGCTTCTCGCTAAAATAAAATGATTTGCAGTAAAATGTGACCTTTGACTGTTGAAACTGGTAAGTTTGGGTCAGTACTTCTAGCTTAATGTTAACAACGTTATAGCGTTGATCAATTGGGCCCAGTTTCACGAAAATTGCTTAACTTTAAAGAATCCTTCAACTTAAATTTCCCCATAGAAAAGCATTGCAAAAGTTAAGGAACCTTCATTAAAATCTGTAATGCTTTCCTATGGGGTATTTTAAATTATGGGATTCCTAAAGGAATGCTCATGAAACTGGGCCCAGTATATGATTGCACATGCCTTGGCCATACTGTATTGGATGGAAAATTTCCACCGACTACCACCATTAATTCTTATATGTAGTGTTATCAACAATGACCCGTGATTATTTGCTTGGTTTTTTTTTTAAGTTTGCTGATAAGACTACTGGTTAAACATGAGAATACTCTAAATAAAGCTGCTGTAGGGAACCACGAAGTAGTGTTGGTAGGAAATGTACAACTATGTACTACTAGTGTAACAATAGATACTCAGATACAAGCAAGAACTAAAGGGAATATTAGAGCAGTGATCAATCAAGAGGAGTTGTGGTTTGAGCCCCCCCCCCCCTCCCTCCCATTTATTCTTTACAAATAATGTATTTTGTCCTCAATATTACACTCATGGAAACCTCCATAGGGAATTTTGACCCCCTCCCACATCCCTCTAAAATAACAATAGATACTTTACACTAATACAAGAACTAAAGGGAATCTTAGAGTAGTGATCAATCCAGAGTTGTGGTTTACGCTCCCCCCTCCACCTTCCATTTTTTCTCTTTTTTTTTAATAAATAATGTATTTTCACAATTGTCCTCAATATTACACTCATGGAAACCTCCATAGTGAATTTGGACCCCCCTCCCAATCCCACTAAAAGTCCCTGGATCCGCCTCTGCCTAGGGCCTGTCTATCTTAAACTTTCTAATCTCTTACATATAGTCTACCCAGTTATTTATAATGCGAACTCATCGTTTAAGTCAAAATATTTTGTTGTCGTAGCCAACTCTTCCTCTATTCTCCCAGTAAACTCGAACTCGCATAACTCGAACATACATCTACCGTCGCAAAAATCGTAATGTTATTGCTAAGCTCTACATTTCAGTTAAATTGATTCTCTGATAATTCGACTCATTGATTTATCTATTGTCATCAAGTAGATAGTTTCACAAATTTGATTTCTGAGGACTCGTTATTGGCCCAACGGCTTCAGATATGTTTCTTTACGAAAGCATATTTCTATCTCTAAAATAGTACTTCAATACTGTAAAACATGGAATGTTTTAAAACGTTCGTTGTTTTCGTAGATGCTTTTAAACCACGAATATTAAAAAGCGAAACTATGTTTCATAAATTATTGGATTCCTTGTTCCACATGAAAACCTCGAAAAAAAGTACCCACGAACATTTCATGTTATACAGTACAATTTATAGCCGGGGATACTGTGATATTGTCGTAAATGGTTTATAACCACCCCATGATATCATACAATATAAGAGTAGTATGGGACCATACCGTGGAAGGAGCAGTCTTGGGTCTATGGAAATTGATGTAACGTTGAGGTTGGTCCATCACATCCGGGTCTCTGTAACCAGCGGATGCTGCTGATGTAGGCCGCCGGATACCATGGCAATATCTGCCTGGTTCACACGCAGTTTGAGGCCGCTCCCAAAGAAGGGAGTCGTGCATATGGGTGTGGTCTATACAACGCGAATGGCGGTCGAAATACCGATAATCTGGAGCTGGACTTGCGGGATGCAAGGAAATGTTTTTACTATATTGACCATTTTCATATAGTTTGTTCACCAATGTGAAACCTTGTCTCATTTTTGCCAGAGCTCTTGCTCTGGCTGCAACCGACCCTGCACTTCCAGCCCTTCGTTGACCGGAAAGGGGTCTCGATCCGACCGAAGCAGCAGATGGTGGACGACCACTTCCAGGTCTGGAGCCAGAATTACTCTCATTTCCGGTCCAGCACGTGCGAGCTGACCTTGAAGGTGGTGCAGTACCAGGTCGCTGAAACTTTTGTTGAAGTCGGACAGACGTAGCACTATGTACCCGTCTCTGGTTCTGGGCCAGATTCTCGGGCGTTGACACCCTCAATCCGGCATAGCTGCTCGTCTTCTCCTCAGGCAGGAGGTTGAAATTGTCGGAATCACAAGGCAAAACAGTATCCTTTTCTTCCTCACTGATATTAAGCTTGTGTTTATAGCCATCTGCTAACCAGATAAGATCCTTGGAGATCTTGTACTCCTTTTCGATAACCATGATTATGTATGAAAATATCACAAGACAACACACTGAGATTTACTCGAATAATCCACACATCAAAACGAATATCTATTTTCTTACACAAAGAAGAAACAATCGGTGATATATGTATCCATAGCGAATCAAGATCATCATTCACTGCTCGCAAAACTCAATCACTTCTCCATTGTCTCAAACTCACTGTTTTCTTCACAAAATGTCTCCCTTCCTACAAGGCAGACCATCAAGCATTGGTAATTAGTGTAAAGTTACATATTTGTTTGCTTAGTCCTATCTGCCGAGTAACGGAGGTTTAATTACCTCTATTGTTTGCGATCCTCCATTGTGTACTGGCTACACTTATTAAATCCACGACATAGTTCAGTTGGACTAGGTTGGACGATTTGTCCTTGATCTGTTCTGTCTTAAACACAAACCTTAACCTGGCAATACAGGTCCAGCAATCAACACGGACTGACAAATCAGTAATATCAATCAAATTAATGATCAATCATTGATCCCAACGCTCTGTACCCGCGTTCCTTCGTTGTCGTCTGCTCACCCACAAACTGACGTCTCTGTCCAAGAGTTAAAGATCCGTGAAATGGCGATCCATATCAGTTAATATACTGGTCGGAATTTTTATACACAATCTGAATGAATTTATCATCTGGGTGTACGTATGCCGTCTTTTGTTATGAAACACATGTATATAAAAAGTCTTGGAGTCGAACACGCCTATGTGGGTCTTACGTCGTGCGGATTAAAACCCACGTGCACACATTAAACCTGTTGAGGTGAATGCAGGACAGCCCGTGTATATAATCCGTGATTAACGGTATCGATCTTATCCCGATATAAACAGAGGGACAAACCGTTGGGTTCTGTTTTAAAACCAGGTAGAAATCTTAGTCTGACGACGTCCCGGCGGGTATTTCACAAGTACGTTCGGACACAATCGTGGGTAGTAAATATTTAAAAAGTCAATGGTGATGTATCAGGTCTCTCCCATGACAAACTATTGAATTCGTGTTTTTTTCTTTCTTATTCCCGTCATAAACCTGTATATTCACTATGTGTTTGTTTAGCTCTTCTGATAAGATATATGACCTGTGGTCTGTCCCATGTCTGAAGTATTATTCCATGGATGTTATTTAATATCCAGGGTTACTAACCGCCTTATATATATCACTGGCATCTGAATCAACAGCCACTTACAGCCAGGACGGTATAACGGTTAAACAAAATATTAATAAATCCAACCTGTCTGTGGAATTCCGTCTGAGTCACCATGTCTTATGTGTTGTGCTCATTAAAACCTCTGTGACATCAGAAGGTGGAATTATCATAAAAATCGTACATTTGTTTATATATCATGGTCATACATAATCCACATGTTTTCTTCATGGGAATTATTATACATTAACTACCCTGATATTCATTCGAAATTGATATATAATCCTGGTTTAAGTGGTAAGGGACTACTTTATAGGTTGATATTTCTCGCTTGGCCACTTTCTTAAACATCAATGTTTCCATTAGCATAAATTGTACAAGTGCTTATTTGAAACTCGTGACCTCAAATATAGCTCCAGATAAAAACCAATTAGCCAGGTAAGAGAAATACAGGTGTGTTATATTAAACAGGTAAATATATTCGAGTCTTTATACAAAATCGTATTATCTTTAAACTTTGAAGGAGAGTTTGAATTATGTGTTTACATTTAGTTGGAGTGCCATGATTTGGCGTGTTGGAATGAGATTTCAGTACAAATAAGCATCTATTGTTAAAAAGAAACACAGCATACATTGACTTGTATCGATCGGACTTAAATATTGATATATTTACTGGTTTAAGTAGCATATGTGACAAATGATATACTGTAATCATTATGTTAGATTTCAGGTGTGGTGGTTCGATAAGTATTTTCCAGATTTACATGTGCATTTACATTTAATATCATGATGAAATATAATTGAAAAGATATGTGATTAAACAATCCTTTTTAACATCACATTTAGAATACATTTAACTAGTCATAAGGATAAGGAGAGTTCAAATTAATCTTCGCTGGTAAATTGTTTTATACGTAACTAAAATGTGCTTAAATAAATTATTACTAATATAACGTGATATGATAAATGTCTCTGCTTCACCTGCATGGTTCTTTAAAAATGTTCTTTGAAAGACAACCAACAGGTCTATGACAATACATATTGAATACTTTCGAAAGTTTCCTTCCACTCTTTACTTCGTCGATTGATTGCAAATGATGCGGTGATTAGAACATCAGAAACGATACATTTTAAACGTTCAAGATTTGAAGCGACACATTGTCGAAATCATAATACTGTGACCACTTTATTTTTCCGTATACATATTTTGCGTTTCCATTCATTTGAACATAATCGCGATGATTTATATTCGCGATCAAGATATTCTGTATTTGCATATCACAGAGTTATCTACCCTTGAGGGTTGTTATTGATTGTGACGTCATGTGTTTTCGAGCGTAACGTCATACCTTTCGGAGAGACGAAGTGAATTGGGCTCACAAAATAATGACGTAACAATCCATACCTAAACGCAAGGGAGCTAACTCTGTAATAATGAAAGACGGAATTTACATTCTATAATTACGTTTGATAAAGTAATTTGCGAAACATGCGTATTCGCGATTGAGCTTCCTCTCGAAATTACGCGAACATTTGTATCTCTAGAAAAATGAAGTTGTTTGCAGTAAATAAAATATAATCCTCCTTAAACTATTGTGAATTGGAAGGGATACAAAAAAAAGCTCAAAACACTTACCATGGCTGTCAGTATCATCGAAAAGTCGTGAAGGAGTGTAATATTCGTTTGAAGCTGAAGGGTTAAGTGTAACTTTTTGTCTTTTTATGTAATAATTAGCAAAAATGGTAAAATTTAGGCTAATGTACAAACGTATATTCTACATTTAAATTACTAAACTAGCCAAACAGGCTTTACAATCAATTTTACTTACAGTTGCTAATGGAGTTTTTCAATTCAAATTATTTGATTACAAATTTGATTTAATTTTAAGACCAGTATTAGATTAATGGAAACCTTAAAGTGACAAAACCATTTACGTGTACAATTACGAAATCGGGTTAAAATCATAAGTATTGCCATTACGTTTCACAGAAAACATACATTTAACTCTATAATTAGATGTAGCGTTTCATGAAAAATTAGTTTTAACAAAATTTTTATCTCCAATCTTTCTTTTTTTAATTTTCACACTGGTAGTTAATTTAAGGATACTTAATTTCTTAATTATTCTACGCTTTATCTAGGACTTTTTTCTCCTTAAACGTTTTTATAAAAAAATCATGATAAATGCAATTAGTTCCATTTATAATATATCTAAGCTAACATTTGACGAAAATATGTGATCGCCATTTTGGACTCGAACCGAAAACGAGGTTTGCCATGGGGAAGTCGAGTAGACTTTTTTATCAAGTTTTTTGTACTTTTACTGACTCCAAATCAGTTGAGAAACTATATTAATATAATATTTTGAACCTAATTACATGGTCTTTTTATTTACCCAATAATATATTTCATGGAGTAACAGAAGATCCGACTAATTGTGTCTGTATAAAACAGGATTATAAGTCGACAGAGATAGTGCAAGCCCACTGAAATGTACTAGTTAGTGTAATAAACAGAATTATCTAATTCAAACCAAACGTTCTTTATGGCATTGAAATACATGCTATCTTTTTAATCCGAACTTTAAACACGACAGATAAATTTATTAAACATGCGTGAATTGCTTTGCTACGTAAACTGGATTCAAACCATGTAAACATTTCATGGTTGTAAATTCGTAAAACGAAATTATCAACATGCAAACTTTCAAATACCACAATTTCGTAAATATTGTATGCCTATATAATCATTGTTCAAATCTATAATATATTTCACTGTTACGTGTAATACGTAATTGAATTACGCGTTTTAACCAGACTATAAGAAGTCGCGACAATCAAACATCGTAAACAGTAAAGAAATAATTTACATTGTAATTCGCGAAATGAAATAGGTGTAAAAAAGTATATGAAAACGCAAATGAAATCACCGCAAAAAATACGTCAGTTTAAAGTATTCTTAAACTTGGCAGACGACATAACTTGCCAGTCGAACTAGACCCCATCAAATGCTATTTCTTTTACGTGACAAGTTTGCGGGGGATTAGAGGGGATATCAGTGCTATCGATCACTTTTGTTTGATAATATATAAATTATCCCAACTAGAATATTCCCAGTAGGTTGATTGACAGATTTGTGCCAATTCGTCACCTAAGGATTTACACAGAGTGCGGGATAATCTTCCAAATCGCACACATTATCGTTTATCATTGCAGTGAATTCTTTATACAGACGTGAACTATTTACCCAGTAAACAATCTTGTTATTACCACACTCCCGTACCAGCACACCTCTAGCGCACCTAAAACTTTTATTGTTTTTCAAATAGTTATTTTAGGTAAGATATTTCTATAACATAAAATGCCGCATAGTCGGTTATTTTCCGAGTCAAAATGTTAGCGATTTTTACTAAAAGTGAAAAATAATAAATTTCAGCGATTAAACGTTTCGTGGTCTGGCGTCCAAGGTTACGTAAGGTTTACGAATTTTAGATTATTTCACGAATCAATTATCGCAAAACATCATACAGCGAAAACACCATCCCGTGAAAATTAGTAGATATATGGTAATGTTAAATGTACATGTACATTATCCCGAAACGGCACATTTCTGGTCATCATATCAGCACATTATTTGCCCACCAGTCTAGAAAATTAATACTATAAATAAAACCCTTTTACATTCAGTCCTAATTTGGGGGCTTATTGTAACGAGCATTATATAGTTTATTCCAAGTTCAATACAAATATCAAATCAAACGGTACATTTAATGTCTAATTAAATATAATAATTAAAAATAATTATGAAGTTATCGAGAGATAACAATATACAATTGGATGTACAGAAATGAGCTTTATCATACCCAAAACGACTAATTATCTGTTCTGAATACTCATGTATAAAGAACTTACAATAAATAGCTATGCTGTTTTCGTTTATTCGGAATAACCGACTTGACCGTTTGTTGAAGTAAATATTTCAAGTTTAAATCCTTACGGACCTTCAGTTTTTAATAAAGGCATGTGAGGGCTTTTTCAAGGATCAACGGAAAACAATATAAAATCACCAGATCCGTGTTTAATTCATAAACGAACAACTAGGTCCAACCAGTCAAAGCGTACAATCGAAAACGGCCTAATGCGTTTTGATCAAGCTATACAGTATTTGGGTTTAGATCCAAAGCACAAGAAAGACAACTCCTACAATACACCTTAGACACACATAACCAATGTCAATATTTGGTTTGAGCAATAGTGATAAAGCGACAATCAAAGCCCCGGACAAAAAGCTGTAAAATTTCTGACCGTTCCATACCGTGATTGATGTAATACATCTAAATTCAGTGACCTGTACTGTAAGAACAATGGTCCGTTGTTATTATAACCACTTAAGTCCTTTAAAACGTTTCTGTTTTGTTGATTCTACCAGGGAAACGCTTGTTTGGAGCACAATTAAAGTTACATGCTGATTGAGTTCGCTATATAAATGATTAAACATATGGAAGTGACTTTCTCTGGAGTTAAGATAATTACTGTTTCACCGACTTTGTAGTGGAAATTTGCAATTAACGTCTTGGTATTTAACGGGACGAGAACTGTGTGATTAACCACCAAACTATGGCCCCGATTATTGTTGATAAAATTACTTTCCTTTTACTAATAAGATTGTCCGACTTCTGCGCTACACAACAAGTACAAGAATAAAAAACTTTGTGGCGTTTAAATGTTTGAAGTTAATTGATAACTATTTTTGATAACTAATTAGCTTGCTTTAAGCGTTCAACCATTTAAATGTGTACTACACAACGTAAAACTTTCTGGTGTTTACATGTTTGAAGATAATTTATATTCTCCATATATGATAAAATTATATGAGAGTCCAGTAATAAATAGACCCATTACAGTGCTACCATATATGTAATTATAAAACATATACCATATTTTGTTGAAAAAGTATGCTATGAGTTCACCAAGTACACATGTACTGGAAGAACTATATTTCTAAAGCAGTAATGTATAATTGGTGATAACAGATAAAAGCATGACCGGTATATATTACATAATATTTTATTTCAATGTACTAAACTATTTCCCCCTTTCAATCTAATAAGCTTCAAGAATTTCTTAAATTATCTTAATTTCACACAGAGAAGCAAATAGTCAGCGGCATTAATTTGAGGAAGTTAACTCCCTAACCAATATGATTTCAGTTTATAACCGATTTTTTTAAGAAAAACGTTTTTTAAATTATAATTATTTAATAAATATAACTAAAATCAATTAGCATTATTCCAATGGTGACTGCTGCGTTAATTGTTTCATTAAATTGAGAAGGGTTGCTGCATCCTACGGTATTTCACTGATGCTGTTGATGTCTGATCACTTGTTCTTGATACACTCAGATGTGATCCATTTCGTTAGCAGACGATTGCCGAAGTGCCGTATATCTACCCTCGGCCAATATCAAAATATCGGTCATTTTTTACTTGGCCATCTTGTAACTACGACTCCTGAAGCGTTTTCACGAGATGTGATCCATTTCGTTAGCAGACGATTGCCGAAGTGCCGTATATCTACCCTCGCCAATATCAAAATGTCAGTCATTTTTTACTTGGCCATCTTGTAACTATGAATCCTGAAGCGTTTATCACGAGATGTGATCCATTTCGTAAGCAGACGATTGCCTAAGTGCCGTATAACTACCCTCGGCCAATATCGAAATGTCGGTCATTTTTTACTTGGCCATCTTGTTACAACGACTCCTGAAGTGTTTATCAGTTTTGCTAACAGTTAAACGTATTAAAGCATTGTTAGTTAATAGTGTAAATTTCACAGTTATATATCTGCTGATAAATAATCTTCAGATGATTCCGCGCTAAGATATAGATCATTGTTGTGGTTGTCACCCTGACAATTTACACCATAAATAATAACACAAACTTATTGAGTGTATAACATGTAGGTCGAAGAGATTATGACACATGAACCGAGAAAATACATCCATATTTTAACTTAAATCGTGTGAAAACCTCGCCGTAGTTCTGTTTGAAGTGTCCGGTATTACACCACTCCTAGTTTAAATGCCTCTCCCCCACCACCTACCGACCGTAGTCTCGGATGGAAACATAACAGAGAATCGTGTAAGAGATCCATACCCCAGTTTCAAAGCACTTGTAAATATTTTGATATCACTTAAAATATTTTATATGACTTTCGTTTTTGTATTCTACATAGTAAATGTCGTGTCAAATATTAGCCTGTCCCGTGAGTGCTACATAGGTAATTTATTTCTTGAGGAGAGTGTTTGATGATATATAACCATCCCTTTGACACACGTATCAGATGTCATAGACGGGTAAACAACCATACTATAATGTATGACAGGTACTTGTGTTTTAAACTAAGCAAGGCAAACATATATATTAGGTTATCAAAGCGATCAAAGAGAAATATTTATACACAGGACTTAATATATTGATATTATTGTAAATGTTTTGTTGTTTAATGAACATTATAAGATGGATATATAAACTACTACTACAGGTTTGTATAACTATTTTACAACAAAAATATCTCGATAACTTTATTTGTATATGGTACTCGGGAATAAAAACTGCAGTGTGTATTAAGTGTTTCGTCTAGGTAATAATATTGTTACATAACTAGTGAAAGTTTCGTCTGTGACATTTTGATTACTTGTACATTGTGATGTCATATATGGCGTAATTTCCATACTCACTAATCAAATAAGCTTTTAAGCTTTTAATATGTTATTCATTACCAGAAGTTACCATTATTTTGAGAATTGTAATATTTTCAATGCATTGGTTTTAATTTCAAAATGAGAACTGAAAATAATTTTTAGGAGTACTGCCAAAAATCCTTATTATTACATCTATAGTGTAGTGCTATGAGTACCTATGGTCAGATTATGAATCCAAATTGTGGTTTACAATTTCATTTAACATATTTACAGTGTAATTAGCAATCGTAAAGTGATTTCAGTATGAATGTTTCCATCTCAACATATATAGGCATAAAACCCAACAATTTTACAGTATATCATTTCTGTGTTGTAACTAACATGTATAAGGCATCTGAACCCGTTTGAATGAATTTCACGGCATAATTCATCAAACCTTATGGTTTTCAATAATTTATAAAGGGAAAATAAGATGTCTAAATTTTCGCCCAGTTACGGTACATATAACTTAAAGTATAGATATGCACTAGTAATCGAAACGCTTCACATGGCAATTTTACTGGGTGTGTTACAAATAGCATTACATAAACCATACTACCTACCCAAAAAGAAAACATTATTTCGTCGGGGTTTTTTTCGAGGCCGAAAAGGTCCTAGTGCAACGCATATGACATTTTAATAAACACATCGTAATTCTTTATAAATTTTGAAAATGAAATTCACTTAATAATAATCATTTATGAATGCAGTTATCAAAACATTCGTAAATTATTCTAATTTAGCGATACTCCACAGTATAATGTGTTACAGTTACCTCGTGTGAAAACTCTCGAAACATTTTTTTCCCAAATAATTAGTTATTGACGCTGAAATGTTTTACACAATCTGATAAGATTATCTAACCATTTTGCCTTTTAAATAATATTTCTTTGATTTCAACATTAATTAAGAAAAATATAAATTTTACGAGAAAGACATCAAGGAACCACGACTTCTTATATAAATCTAAGTTGACATTGAATATCTCGTTATGAATAGGGAACCATTGATGTTTGGACTATGTAAAAGTCTGTTTAAAATCTTGACTTGTTATTCAAAGAGAGAGATCGTCAATATATCAAAGTCACCTATTACGCAGATATCGGGCCATTGTGACAGAAATTAAGAGTAATTAGATAACAATGAATGTAATATAACAAAGAAAAGTTATCAGTTGCAATCATAGAAATTATATACTTGACCTCGCAATCAATGAGAGCATTGCATAACGCCCGTATACCAATAAGCTACCACTTATAATAGTTTGCCAGAGCATTGTTTGAACGCAACCCAATCACATTGACCACACACAACACAATAGGTCCACTGGCCATTTTAAAGTATTTAATCGGTGTTGCTTTAACCCAAACAGATTAACTGTATAGCAAATACGTATGCATACATAGGTCTTGGATTTAATTCCAATTCCAATTTATGACTGTCAGTTACTTACTATTGGCAAGTGATTTGAACAGTTAGTGACCACACAATTCCTAACAGCAAGCTATCAACTAAGTGAAACTGGAGACTTGTTAATCAAATGTTCATGATTATTAGCTGCACAACATTCAAATGTGTTTTACTGCATAAATACTATATGTACATAGCAAGTAATGTTTGCAAGAATATTTTGGGGAAATAGATGGAAAGTGGCGTGATTCTAAAATATAATCCACAAATAATTAAACACGTGACGATTATAGAGCTAAAGAAATATTCGCAAAAATTAAAATTTCATATTTCATAAGTAAAAATCGATTTATGCCGACAGAAAACAATGGAATTCGATATTTTGTAAAGAGCATTCAGAACTATGGAAATCCTCTTGGTATTTCAATTGAAGCACGCTGGATATTATGGAATTCGTTATATTATTTTCAGAATATGATGATAATTGTAGTGTTATGTTACCAAGCTAATGTTTGCAACTGTCTTTCTGAAAGCTGCTACACGATTTTCCCAATAAGCTAATAAGAATACCGAGGAACTACTTTAAAGCATGTTTTCGTATTATCAATAACATGAAAAGTAGAACCTCGTGGATTGAAATCGCCATGAAAAGTTTTAGGACATACAAAAATCCGTTGATCTACAATATGTCATAGATTTACATTTGTATCTACAGTCAAAATTGCCTTAGCGACCTTCTGAATTCAGCGACCTTCTGTCTTAAACGACCTAAATTATTCCTCCCAGCGAAAATTACTATATAATCTATCTGTATTAAACGACCGTCTGTCTTATGCGACAAGCGACCATACTTTTAGGATCCAACGACACTCGATGTTCTGTATTTAATGACCCAAATCACACATGCATTTGTCTTCTATTCATATATAAAGCCAAGCCAGTTAACTATCCTGTAGGGCTTCCAACCCAGCCCCATTAAGGCAAGACAAAATAGCTATCCATATGGCTTGGTTATATACACAAGGTGTTCACTTTGACATAAATTAGCACTTATTCATGCATGAAGTCTCTCGGCTTCGGTACTGATGACCGAAGCCGTCTGCATGTCTAAGCTGGATATTGCAAGGAAAATGTGCTATTTATTCACGATGTTTGTGATGAAAATCAAGAATAATCACTTCCAAAACCAACTAAAATAATGATGAACAATGATTTACTCACAAAAGAACGACATGAATGTAGAAATACTGAAAATGTATCAGTGTAGCTAAGCATGATGGCAGCCATTTTGGGAGATAGTAACAGAGGAGTCGGAAATAGCTGATTTCCGGATTTTTTTAAAATTATTTTTTTCACACTATTTTTTTTTCCATTTCTTTATCTATGAAATAAATGAATAAAATGATGAAAGAAAATTAAAAAAAAACATAAAAAATTATTTTTATTTTTTCTGCTTTTAAATACATTGTAATTTTGTAGCTAATTATGATATATAAGTGGTAGGCCTAAACAAATATTTGTTTTAGAAATTCTTAGTCTTATTCATGAATAAAAACAGAAAGATAAATAAAAAATAAATAGATAATTGAAA
Source organism: Argopecten irradians irradians (assembly GCA_004382745.1). Classification (NCBI taxonomy): domain Eukaryota; kingdom Metazoa; phylum Mollusca; class Bivalvia; order Pectinida; family Pectinidae; genus Argopecten; species Argopecten irradians. Next base: position 1,286,553 of record SAYR01004057.1, read on the forward strand.
AATAAAAGTGCCTAAAATTAAATACTGTACATAATTAAAAGATGTATTATATTATGTGATATATTATATATTTAATAATTTCCTATTATTGTGACTGTTTTTAGTACAACAAAACTGTCAAAACATGTCCCACAATATACATTGATACATGTATTTAATTGTTTCGAAAGGGGTGATTCAATTAAGAGACCAACTGTCATATGTGACCTATTTTTCAATCTCCTTTGGAAGGTCTCTTAAAACAATTTTGACTGTAGTTTTTACTTCATTTTTATATCAATTTTATGTCTTCATCGAAAAGTGTTTGAAATCCAGCAATCATTTGCTTGCCATAGCCTATTCTGACCATCGACTCATAGGGTTTAGTCTTTATGCTACTTTATATGCCCTTTCTTAATGTTGGACGGTAACATTACTCTTATAAAATAGTTCTCAATATTTTTTCTAAGGGATATAGGTTAGTAACAATTTAATAATTGGTGGCATAACATTGATATGAGTAATGTGTAAATATTTCTTATTCTATTAGAAATTATATGATATTTTAATTTATAATTTATTATTATATTTCTTCCTTAAGATTTATATTTCTTAAATTATATTTCTTCCTTAAGATTTATTTTTGTTTATGTTTAAATGCATTGATACGAGAAAGGTTATGCGTTTGTTTGTATCTAAGATAAGCGATGAGAATCGGCATATTAAGTCATTTACATTAGCTGACCTAATATAATAACAGTCCTAATACAAACCATACATTGTTATTATTAGGTCAATACAGACACAGGTAATTCTCATAGATATTATTGTAAAAGTATACATGTATGCACCGTAAAACCTATCAATCATGAACCTGTTTGATACCAAGAACCGCTTGATACGAACAAAATCAATTATTCTTTTGCTTTTTCATCCTTTGTTCTTACCAAATAAATATGTCGAATACGAAATTGTCTTAAATCTTGCTTTCGAGGAACTTATCTTGTGGTCCCATGTGTATTGTCAATAAGGTGTGAAAATTTTTAATAAGCCCGTATTGACTACAATACAGAAAGTAATGCTACTTTATTTCCGCCAACTGGTTATTGAGCATTCACCGAAGATAACAGCAGTGCTATTCTTTCTAAAACCCATTCATATTATTGAAAGGAGAATTCTCGAATAGGTCGCTGGGTACCCTTGTTATCAGAACAGTACGTAATTGGCCCAGACTGGACTACTTGACCATTACATATTGACTTTGGACAAATGTAAACAACAATCACCATCTAAATGTGTTAATATAACACAATGTCAAGGTGTTTCTTGCCAATATCAACACGCAGGGTCAGGCGCACGACTTCGAGTCAACATCAGAAACGACTGAGTTCCTTCCCGACGATAGTCAATTTATATACTAACATCGACACCACCGTTAAAGTTATCGTCTTAATGGCTAATTCGATCTTGTCCAAATATGGCGAAGCTTAAATGAAATTGACATAGCAATTCAATATTTTTACGGTTTACACAATATTCCCTTCAAGAATAAATATATACGCTTGCTTCTCTTTCATACACGATATGGGAAAACTATGTGCGTACATTCTACGTTAGTATCTACATGTGTTTACTGTATACCAACTTACATAATGTATGTTCAGGTGCGATTTGAAAATTTCGCGATCAGAGTAAAATAGAGAAGGGTTGTTTCCTGTACATCATGCTTATTGAAAGAAATTACCATCTATTGGTTTTCAATCACGAATGTTAATCTTGACAAACTTGTTTCGAAATGAAAATCGTAAAATACAGTAGCGGCTAACGATTGTTGGGTTACAGTTATACATGTATTTATATCAAATGTTCATATCAACGAAATAACGTTATACGATTATGATTTGTTATTACGTAAATTGTAATTTTGATAAAAGTCATGAATAAATCATCAATTTGTGCAACGAATACACCTTTTCGATTTTCAAAAAAAAAAAAAAAAAAAAAAAAATGAAATCGGGGTAAATTGTCAAGGTTATGGCAGTAGGCAAAGTCGATATACTAGTAAATATTCATTTAAAATTCATGTGCATTACCTTTGAATTTCTCACTTTATGAACAGAAAAAGGAATCATGAAACTTACCTTTCCCCATTTTGAAAATATCCAATCCAAGAAATTCTCGACACCACCAAAACATTTTTGTATTCGTTCTCTTTCGGACATAAATCCTTTACAAATTACACATGATTCCTCATGGCAAGGTTCAATGTTGCATGCTGGCGTGTTTGGTCGGGAACGACTCCTACGCCACGAGTTTAAGAACTTATTTTTCTTGAATTTTTCGGGTTGAGGTTCCACATTGGCGATTGCTTCGCCATAACTGTCCAGGTGTTCCGGTAGATCCGAATCAATTGGAGGTAGAAAGGAAGAAAATGACATCGTCTCCTCACGAGACAACGTCGGTGGCTCTTTTACGCCCTCCTCATCAGAATATACATCTAAATCGTCTGTTGATTTATAAACTGTGGACTGGCTCAGACTAAGATCATCAAAAGTAACACCTCTTCGGAGGGAACCGAACCCACTGTCTAAATCACTTCGCGATGATGGCCGCGAACATCTGCTCTTACTTCGGAAAGAAATCCGCGAAGAATTGTGCCGAACGCGCATGAAATCTGCGTCTGGATGTAATGTTGACAAGTTTAAAGCATTGTATTCCTGATCAGGGATCACGCATGCGTCCCCACGAAGGTGCATGAGGTCATATGCAGTTCTGACCCTTGCTTTCGGAAGGAGCATCATGGGAACTTCATTAATTGTAATTGACTTTTCCTTCCTTTTTTGATCGACCCTTCTTTTGAGGCGGAGGATGTTGAGTCGGCTGTCCTTAGAGGGCACCCCTTCCACTCGCGGAAGAGGACATGCTTTAGATGTTTTAGGTCTTTGCCTATCCGTTACCAACACTGCTGAGATTGCCGCCATTTTGGAAAAATGTCGTTGTATTTCTTTTTCTGATTTGCTACACACGTGACGTAAAAATAACTAGTTTCGTTGTGTTCGGAGTATTAGAAGTTTTCACTGTTTTATTTCACCATCCCCTTCTGTTTTCTTAATTCAAAGACGGAGAAACCACTTTTATCATTGGGTTCCTAAGTAATAGCACTAACCAATGGCGTGCCTCGGTTTCCTACGCATGCAGATACTAAGTTTTGCTTCACCTTCCTTCCTTTCTTGTCTTTGAACTAGTCTAAATTCTTTCTGAAATATCACAGCTCATTTACCATATATATGAATTTTAATCACTTGAGTACCATACACAGGTCAAACGTTTACGATATATAATATACAATATTTCTGACAAAAAAGCTCAGAAAAGATAACCGGTCTTAAGACTGAGCTGTCTACAAGATGTCATACACAGATTATGATAATCTAAGAATAATCCCTGTCTGTTTCTCATCAGTAAGATCGTTGTAATGTTATTGTTCGACATCTCATTTCATCGGCCATCACATAAGGATACGCGGATTACCTCCATAAGAAAGAACAGTATTCACGTAATCCAGCGATCGTTGATCGCTTTCGATTGTGTTAATTTCCCCTCCTCAATCTGGATACACGACAGGTAAAAAAGACATACCTGTATTCAAAGATTTACGCTGTGTACATAAGAAGTGAACTCGGAGGTTTATACAAATAACTGGATTACGACAAAAAACACTAAATCTTTTCTTTGGTGGGCTCAGGCCTGTCCGTGGTCTCCTGTGGCCCGTATTTGTCTTGGATGACGAGTTTGTTTGAGCAAGGCTGGATATTTCATGGCAAAACAAAAGTGGCTGGTTATTGCGTTCGGTCGTGTAGTTGGTTCGGTCCACTTTGTCTCGTTGTATCATGGCAATGATTAAGAGCGTTGAAATTTCCAGTTGTAAAAATCACGTCCGCATGTCGTGTAGATGATGATGAAAAACTGGCGTCCATGTTACCACCGTGTTGTGGAGTACATTCATGTTTGTTTTACTAACTCTTTATATACACTGAAATGTGTGTCCATCATTACCTATACATAACACACACCCATTAAACTCTGTTAAAATCCACACACGAGTATCGAGAACTTGTTCAATTATCCGGCTACGTCAAGGTCTTGTATGTCAATTTTAACCCATTACATATATTTATTGTCCGTAAATTAGAAATTGTGTTTGCTGACTTATATTTATATCACTGTTTCACATAGCTGTGTATTGACTTTTGTCCATAGATAGAAGGACAGAATGGTGTAGGTCCGGGAAGTATCATCCCAACTGATAACGCTATTTCCTGTTAGCTTTCCTCCTACAACGAAAAAACAAATAAAATATTACATACATAATGCATCGATTGATCTCATAAACGAATGTTAAGAAATCGATGATTTCACGCCCATACGAGCACACACATTTATGAGCTAAAGTGCCGCTTATTGACAACGCGGTAGATTCCATTCACTTCTGATACCTGTAATGAACATATATGTTCGATCAGTAGGATATAATCGCTTAAAATACATTTAAACTATAATTTAGAACATTTTCAACAGCTATTTTATTTTTGCGATATATATCCAAGGTAAAGTCATTGTAATTAAATCATTTTCGCGACGATTAATTTTTGCGGTATCTTAAAAAAGTGCCATCTCTCAAACACAAAATATCACTGATTTTATGTAATTCCAAAAGGTGTCATTCTTTGTTATTATTTTGTGGCTCATTTTCACCTGTAAGTATGTATTACAACAGTATAGTAAAACGGCATACATGTTAGTTCTACATCTAGTTTCATTTATTTCAATAAACGCATGCCTGATTACACGAGGAAATTTGGACAGAAGAAGAGACAAACAGGATATCTTTTGAAACATGTTTTAGTTTAGAAGAATATATCTGTAATATGTTCATCGTATTTGAAGAATTTAGGGTGTATGAATACAACAATGTTTAAAAGGAAGGTTAGTAAATGAGACCATAAAATATCAAAGGTTTTCATATACAGTGTGGTTTACAGTTACTGTAGCTGCAAGTTATAGTTGAGATTACCTTAAAGACAAATAAATGTAGTTCAAACAGGGAGTTACTAAAACAAGAGGGATCAAATTAGAAATATATAAAAACAACTGCATACTTTTTGGGAAAATCACTAATATCGATAATATTTAGTATCTTTATCATCTCAATCTGAACAGGCAAACTCAGGTGAGAATTTCATATGAACAATGATGAAGTATATATACCGCACGATCATGACAGGTAATCGAAGAAAAGCCAGATAGTATGAGCAAGGAATGCAAGATGGAACTGTCCGGAACGACTTACGGTCCGGTTTGCTTTTCAGACAGACAACTCTGATGACCTGTGGAACGTTTGTAACAAGCTTAACTGCCGGAGTGAGGAGCTCAGCATGTAAAGCGTTTTTGTGAAAACGAGATTGTTCACAAAGATCTGAGGCTAAACCTTATATCCATGATTTTCTGACCCCATTCACCCCTGAGGACGCATTTGAACTATCCTTTAATTTAACAGTGGAACAGTTCATTATGGATTTTAGGGAATTAATTTCAATTTCAACAAATTTTATTTAAAAAAAGTATCTGAAAAAGGAATGAACAACAGACATAGCTTATATAAGTTCTTTCCCTGCTTCTAATTTTGATTGTCGATTATATTGCTTCGAATTTTATACGACGATCGCGAAATAGGCATATTTTTTTACGTATTTTTACAGGAACATTGAATAGACGGTATATTGATATTATCCTTATGAGTGCAAGGCATTTCTCTGATTGAAATATGACAGTAGCATCTGTTGACATTTACACCGCGTGCAAATACTCTTGCATTCGATTATAAGAAGAGTACGGTTCATGGAGTGCCTGTACCAACAATACAGGTCTTGCGAGCTTTGTAGTTCACCAAATCAATCGCAATATAAATTGTTTTAGATTTTTCTTGACAGACATAAAGCTTATGATTTCAAAGGATACATCACGATGCAGGCACGTATATATAGGATCACGAGTGCAGATCGATGGAGATTGCGGCGTTCTTTATCTTCAGATCATACACCTTAACTACATCTGTGAACGTTAAGGAAATGTGTTGGAACTTAAGACATTACTACACATGTTTTAGAAATTGGGGATATGTAAAAATGCAGAGGATTTCCTTATTGTATTATGTCAACTAGCGACAATCTACCATCTTTATCTCTATCTAACTTTCACTAGAGGAATTGTATTGAATCGGCTTTCCTGGGGTCCATAATGGTATATATAAAGACTTGAATCCGTGTTAAGACTACATAGCGATATTAGCTCTACAGAACCCTGTCTTAATTCTCTGTTCATTTGGTGGTATCTATAACAAACTATTGCAAAAAAATGAAAGAATAAACCATACTGTTTTTTCTTTCTTTTTTGTTTTGTTTGTAATAACACAATGGTTCATACTATAATAATAGATTTAGAAAACAAAAATACTTTATGCCATAACACACCAAACACATTATTTGTTTGATAACATTAATTCCGTACATGTTATACATGTGCCTATCCTTCTTTTTTCTTTGATCTCATTCATGTGCATTTAATAAACTTCAAATGTTTCTTTGATGTTTATATTAGAACTCATTATAAATATTTAAATTGACATCCATGCATTAAAAGCATACACATTTAAATTCACATTTCTAGTTGTTGTTAATTCAATTGAAAAATAGTTATTTTGGATAGCCTTTATTACAAATAATTAGATAATATATGACCATCATGTTCGTCAAATATTAATAGCTTTATGCTGATATATATATACGAATTTTCAGATAGTCACAACTATCGTAAATAACCAATTGTGGCGTCTAAACTAATTCACCCCTAAAACACATATGAGTTCTTCCAATGCAAAGGCTAGAACCGTCCATTATAAATTATAAGGGGTTAATGAGCTAAAAAAAACCTTTTGTACTTACTAACTCATATATTTACTACATTCAATATTCTGTTGGGTACGTGACCCAACTACATCTAATTTATTCTATTAACTAGGTTTTCTCTAGATTATAATTCAAATGGAATTATCATGTACATGTTGTTAAAGTTATAATTTTATAAGTGTTGTACTCAGTAATTATATAAATAAGGTCTGTCCTTATGTTTCTTTTAGTGCAAAGACAGCCAATATATTCAATACACATCTTATTGTCATGTCCAAGCTATACGGAAAGCTCTTTTTCTGCAGAAGTTTTAAATGATTTTTCCTCGGAATTTTATTTTAATTCATAACCAAACATGTGATATCTCCCTCTTTACACCTCTTATCCCCAATATTATCTAATTCCGTCACGTTCACAGATAAAAACGATATTTCTATATAGACCGTGTACTGTATGTATTTACACAAACGTAAGTGATGTAATCTGATGAAGACTTATCGATCTCATAATCGATACCGCTTTGATTGATCTGTATCACTCGAGTGCGATGTGACGTTGGTACCGTATCGCTATTCGAACGCGCCGGAGACTGTTTAGGATTGTATAGAAAATTGATCCATCGTAAATTACGTAAATAACAACACATGTAAGCATAAAAGGAGATATGAATACAGGCTAATGCCAAAAGCTTGTGTTTTCCGTATTCTGATTTTCAAAACAGCTTGTATGAATGACGTGTATTATTTTGCGTGTATAATTAGCCTACTTGTTTTACTTGTGATAATATCGGATCAATTTATTGATCTATGGTATGCTATTAGGGACAATTTTAGTTTTGTAATTCAGGTACAACAGGTAACAACGAGTTCACATAATAATCTGTCTTCGACGAATCTTTAAATTACTGTATTATGTAAAGCATTTAACGAAAATATTGAACATCTTATTTCCAACGGTAATATATTCCATACCATTTATCATACGGATACAAAGTGCGTTATTTTTAAACAAATGAGACTTTCCTTTCTTCACATGCAAATATTGCAACAATAGCAGTAAACAGTGATAAGTCTGTAAGCATTTGTAGTTTAAATATTTCAATAAAAATTAAACAAAATATTGATCCTTAGCATTGATCCTATTTTGAATATTTGACAATAATAACACAAAGTCCTGTTTATGAAGAATATATAGCACATGTCCTGCGAATTCTCCGGTAATCATCGATTTTATCATTTCATATTTACAACGTGATATTCTGCAGTTCCAGTTTCAAGAACGAATATTTGAAGGTTTTGTTAGAATGGCAATGCTGAGCCAAATAAAGGTGAATTCAATTGCTTCTTTAAACATTTATGTATGATCTCTTGTAATCCGAATCACAACAGTAAAATAAAATAACTGAAAGCCCTTACTCGATGGTTGCATCGTTTTATGCACGGCTAATATCCTTATCAATTTAGTATGTTCAATATCTAGCAATAATGAGTTATATGCAATAGACCTTGATATTGGACAAGGGACAAACGATTTTCGAAAATAAATACTATTACTCATTAACTATCCTTTATCATCTATTTCGAATTTACATATGCAGTGTATTTATTGTGAGTACTAAAGGATCCGCAGTGATGTGGTGCTACGAAAAAACAGTGTTTATTTTGTTATGGTGGCGATAAAATCGAAAATAAATGAGAATATGAATGCATGTCGAGAATATGAACATGTGATATCAACATGTCATTGATTTAATAGGAATAATTAATGCTACTTCAACAGCATAACTTCGATTTTAACAGGAATAATTAATGCTATTTCAACAGCGTCATTTTGATTTATAAAAAAGAACCTGTTTTTTTTATTGTGAAAAAAACACCTATTTGTTTATCAAATAAAATGCAGAAAAGTATTATGAAAATATTTAAAGCATATTTAGGACTTATCAAATGTGTAAAAACGTTACCTTGTGTTATAATGTAAATCACCACGTGTATACACAAACACACTGGCCATGGCGTTGCTATAAAACACTTTAGTACTGAATATGATCAAATCGTCAGTAATCTTAGAAACATCACAGGTACATCCCAGCCCACAGGCACACTTGATACTGGTGATGTAACACTACTGAGACAAAACTCCAGAAATATCTCCGAGACAAAACTCAAGCGTTGTGACTTGAAAATTCACTATCCAACCAACACTTGATTGAGAAAGTTGTTTACTTACAGTAGTTCGCAGGACGGATTGGATTTAATCCACAATAGAATTAAACTCGCCATTGTATGTATAGTGTCCACGGGCTGGCCGAATTAGTATGGACTCGATATAGCCACACTATGGTATGCGTATTAGTGGGACAGAGATTTAGGTGCGGACAATGCTAGTAAATCAATGACCAAGAGGAATTCAATAAATTGTTCACACACATTGTATTTCTTTCTTGGGTAAGGATATTATTTGTCAGTTGTAGAACGATAATATGTCATACTAGAGAGGAGTTAATGAATAAAAACAGTTTCTAAAAATAAATAACACCAAGCTCCGATTTCTAAAAAAACAAACTTAAGTCGGAAACAAACTTGAGTAAGAAATTTTAACATAAGTTACAAAAGGAGAAAAACTTTAAGACTTAAGTCTACATGCAGTTTTGTTTCGAGAAATCGGGATCTGACTTACAGAAATGATTTCACTCTTCAGGCATTCGGAGGTACTTTGCTTCTGCTGTAGTATTATTTTTTGTCACAAAATAATCTAGGTATGAAACCTACATGCATGGTTTTTCTTTGTTGAGTAAGGGAAGTATTTATCAATTATGGTTACAGAATGATACTACGCTATAACAAAAAGGATATAATGGATAATAAATGTCTTTGTTTATTTGGTCGATAATTATCGCCTGGATTTATGCACTACCAAAATTCACAATAGAATTAAAAAACAAAATTACAAAACACTTCATATTGATCGACGATTTGTTTACAATCACAAGAGGTTTGGAATCTTGTTTTACATCGTGTTCGAAATACATTATCAAAAATGGATAATTATCGCCAGAATTACCCTATGTTTGTATTATAATGATGATAATGTAGTTGCTCGAGGATACATCTTATATATAACGAGTGTCCAGAAATACAGAGCAGGGATTTCAATAATTATACGATTCGAACTCGCGACATCGTGGTCCAAGTGCGAATCATAGTTATCAGTTAGAATACTTTTTTTAGAATAAGCGTCGTCAGGATGTTCCGATGATCTGACTTTATTAGAATCTCCTCATTTCATTTCCATGTCCAGAAAAATGAAGTAAGGCTTTCAGTGATTATGTTGCCGTCTAAATCCTTTTTTATTATTTAACTATTGATGTAGCATATGCCAAAATAGAATTTTAAATGTCCCGTTTTCTGATCATTTACCCCGAGGCTGTCTGGTATCGGAGTATATTCCGTAATGTGTGATAATACTTGGGTATTGACAGACCCTATCTGTAATATATAAGTGTAGAGCAAATACCGGTGGGTATCTATTTATGTGTCCTCGTTGTGGGTGTTGTATGTTGTGTATGGGTGTCCAGTAACGAGACGGAAAAGATATTTGTGAAATTAGCCGATCCTATCGTCTCGTTATGTCATGCCAGACAGCGATTATATAAAACACTTTAAATTTCAGACAAAATAATTCAGAGTTGATAGTGTCTCGTTCCATAAATACCGAAGAATTAGTTACAATTTACATAACATCTATCATATTTGGACCTATCTTAGCGTCTAAAAATCATTCTTATAAGTTTTGGGAGTATATATTAAAATCATTTGGTAAAAACCGTATACTATGATTGCACAGCTGGTTATTTACGCGAGTAAAATTTCCGCTATTTTAGATTTTCGCGATCTGGTTTTCATGGTCTATGTGAATCAACTTTTTTTCATTTTTTTAGCGGATCAAATTCACATCCACAGCCATGTACTGCGAAATCGCGAAAATATTCCTCGCGTAACTTGTCGGCTTCCGGTTTAAAGAGTTCGATCCACAAAATTAGCCGGCTATACGTTAGATATATTTTTATATATTATTTTATTAACTCTCAAACCCTATTACATAAAATACCATGAATCACATAAAAAAAATAGAAATCATAGACCATGCATATAGATCACATAATTCCAATAATAAGTGCCATTCAATAAAAGAATTATTAAGAGACAGTGAATAAAAATTAACATTTTATCCGAATATATGTTAAAGAATAATTATATGTATATACAAGATATCAATAATCTGCTAAAATATATCTGTATTTAAAAAGAAATGTATTTTACGGTATTTAGCATTTGTCTCGTTTCAATGATTAGTAGTCACCGACAAATACATGTACCTTCAGTACATCATTGGATTTAACCGTCGAATTCAAAACTTTGGAGCAATGTATGAATGTTTAATTTCAAATCCCGTTAACTTTGAAATTAGCACTAGCCAAGTAACCGCTCGTTAAAAATTCATGATGTAGTCCATATCCCACTGAGTGTTCGTCAGTGAAAGTTTTAAATGTTTACATAAATCTAAGTAATTGGATAGCTTTAAATTCTGTATACGGCAAATCCTCAAAAGTTAATATTGAGTACTTCATATAGGCAACTACTGTGCTACGTTGGTAGGCGGAAAAGCACTCAATTGTACAGATTTCCGTGTAGTTGAGTCAGCAGTTATCATTAATAACGACAACATGTGTAGGACACGTTTTCCCATAGTCATCAATCAGGGTATATCCTTCCACCTAATTCCGTCTGTCCCCTTGCAACACACATTCACTCTTATCCTTCCGAAACGTTTCCTCCCATATCTGTAACCTGTTCTTCATTGACGCCAATGGTTATCTGATGTCAGCTGATAAATAATGCTGCGTTTTGTCAAAATGTGACAGCGAATTATTTTTATACGTGGTTTTCCAACTTTACAAAGTCAGAATTTTGATGAGATTTTCTGTTATCTTAGTCATAGTTATTCGATAGACACCGGCTAGCCACTATTAATTGCTTCAAGAAGGAAATAAGAATTACAGTTTATGTCTTTGACCCAAAACATCTAACGATATCACAGACACATTAAGATATGCAACTTGCAGGTCCATGTTTTCCCAGATCGATATTAACTTTGATATAACGGGTTATACACAGACTGTTAGACGTACCCTATGATACCACTCTCTGACCAGAAAGCTACTTGATCCGTACAGTTTGCTAGCACTATAAAATAGGCAAGTAGTCCTATTGCAAATAGACACAACACGAATATACCACAGCCTCCCAAAACATACCGCACTCGCAACAATTTGTATACAGTGGTGGCCGTCCTTTAATGACCCCGGTTGCTAATGTGACGTGAAACATAATGAAGCAAATACTTAGCAGTCATCACTTCGGGCATTTCTTCGACCCTTTTCTGTCACAGAACCGCCAATTTCACCAAGAAGGTTTCCCTTGCACTCAAACACTTCATATTTGGTTGTATTATGAGTTTCAGTTCTGGCTTCTTAAGTTGAACTTATAGCAATGGTCTTACCTTAAAATTGCTAAAGTTGTTAAACTTGGGTACATCACTATAGAAACATCAGTATTCAGAATGCCAGAATGTTTCCCCACGCGTTTTACATAGAACCAGTTGTTTCTTAAAATAACATTGGCCTATCATTGAAACAACGCATTAACGTTAAAAGTACCATATGGATATTAGAAGAAGTCACTATAATGACATACAAATGTCAACAAGTGATGTTATGCATTACGAATGTTAATTTGAAAAACTCCTGTATGGCGATGGTGGGTAGTGATGGCGATCAGAACTTCTAAAAAAAATAAAAAAATCTTTTACTTCTGAATCTTTTATGTTAAATCACGATCATGATCATACTAAGCATTACTCTCTTTTTCCAGTTTTATTGGTTGCGAATCTAGTATTTGCCTGTATTAGGGGCTTTTGCCAATAATTGGCTATGGACTTTTGTAGTCCCAGACACAGGCAAAATCACTGGATTATGTACCCATTAAAACTGAGAAAACTTCAAAAAGTTTCAGTAGCTTACTTTTCTGTTATATTACATAACTAATTACTATCTTACTACTTTGATATTATTCAATCTATTGATGAATTATCTCCCTTGTACAATTATATTATATATAAAAATATCAATATGAAATTTATTCCCAAACTAATATACCCATAAGAGTATAAAACTTGGCATATTAATAGTATTAATAATATTATTTTGTTACATACCAAATTTGTGTAATTAAGATGTTATTAATTTAACTTCATACATGTATATAATTTAATTTGATTATAGTTTCTGGCTAGGAAAGGGCTTATATAGCCTAGCCTATTGCCCAATCCTTTTGATTTATTCAATAAAATTGGTTGAAATGAAAAATCATTTTCCGAGAGTTACGTGTAGAAAAGACCATAGAAGTGCTGAGGGTTGATTAAGTTATAACCATATAAGGAAGGTTAAAAGCTAAGTGACATAGATTAGTAATGAAAATATACTTCATAAGTACAATCCACAATTAGACGTATTAACAGGAATGTCCTAATAACAAAATCGTGATTTTATCGACACTTTAGACTTCTTGTTTTAAATGACATACCACAATCAGTAAAGCTTTAAGGAAATACGTGGAATCGATGGTGGTAAAGTTCTAATTGGAATGCAAATTAAGTTGGTTTTCCTAATATCAATATTTACACAGAGTATTGGAACACCTGTCTTTTTACTAATTATAAAGAGGAGATTCTCCTCTCGGTACCATCCGGAGTGTGTCACCATTTAATTAACAAGACTAATTACCCTTTCCTCCAGGTATACGGTGTTAATTTGACTAGCACTATCATCAAGGTATTTCGTGTGTAAACATGTCAACTGGGATAATTTCTATCGATATTTTTCTTGACAATGGACAATATAGCATTGATAATGACGAATGAGGGATTTGAAATGCATTAGGCGTTCCAGTAAAAATCTAAATCATACTATACATGTATTTGCAAACATAAACGGGTAAGGTTAGTTTTTGACAAATAAGTTTATTTACTATAGGTAGATAATTCTAGTAAATTCGAGTTCAACACGCGTACACACATTAAAAATAACATCTACTAGAACATGTAGCAACTCAATTGTATAACTATGTCATTATAGTCTGTCCATGTTTGAATTATAAATATTCACAAAATTTTCACTCCATAAAGAAGCGAACGAATAGGAGGTGGGATATGCTCTCTCTTTGGCGTGATGAGGACTTAAAAATATATTCACATATCGGTTATTGGACTAATTCGCTTATTTGCATAAACACTTCTTTTAACATTCATCTTCTTTATCTTTTGTTTAAACTCTCTTGGTCTGCATAGATTTTTTCATAAATATTTGCGTATTGAAATATAAATTCGTGACATATGAAACACGGATATACTAAGCAATTGTCAACTTTGAAAGATTTATTTATTAAGAAAATAAATCTATCGGTATCTATATTTTATTACATTATCAGTATGTTATTCTCAATATTGTCTCTTCCCACTCAGAGATGATTCAGGAGATGCCGTCCTTAAATTACCCTAGCTGTTAATAGGACTCAAAATAAATTGATTACATTATGATAAAGATGTCTTTGTTTTAGCTTTCGTTTTATGTATGGTGCTGTCTTAAAAGTTCTTAAAAAACAGTGAAGGCGCGCCGCTTTAAAGTAATCTGTATGTTGGTTGACTCAACTGAGTGTGTGAAAAGTATATTAATCTTTATAATGTTGTGATTTATATTGAAAACCCAGCATGTTAGCGATGATACACACATTTATAACTGTACATCTGTCATAACCCAGATATTACCGTCAATGCCATGTGAAATGAAAACAGACAACCCCCGTTAATATCACTCAACACTGCCTCATTTCACACAATACACCTATGACCCTAGGTTCTCACCTTGTTTGCCAGTGTGCGACAGATCTGGATGGTATCATACTCTCGTCAATTTAAACACCAAAAATATGTATAAGAAAATAAAAATAAAAGCGACAGTGGTTCTATTACCGTATGACTAGTAAAATGAAATACCTCTTGTCTGTAAGTGGTGGTTTTCCCCCGGGTACTCCGGTTTTCCTCCACTTCTAATAGCTGGTACGTCCGTAAATGAACCTGGTTGTTAATAGGAGGTTAAACCAATCAAAATCACTGATAAATTATACATGCTGAGATTGGTGTTCTCTTACTAAGTGTATAACATTATTTCCTTCATCAATTTTTTTTTATATAATATTACATGTATCATTCAATACCGTTATTTGAATGTTACATAACATATGTTTATATTTGTTTATATTTCGAAAAGGATGTTAATAAATTGTACAACAGGTACCCGACTTTTCTGCAGTAAAATGATTTAATCTGAACTTTACACAAAGCGAAACAATAACATTATTACGATTTCGTAATACACATTTTGACTTTTATCAATAATCCCGAAAATAATATATCGATGTAAAATCATTCAAATCATAGAAGATACGTTTACATATGATATTTGATAGTCTCACCTGTTCAATCAATGTTATTCCCATGTGTGAAAAGTGAATTATATTAAATTCTTACCTTCAGTACACGCGGGTTCCTGCAGTCAAACTAGATTCAAATATCCCCTTCATACACACATGTCATACAAATACGTGTGGTTGTGGCACTTTGAAGTTCTCATCGCACACATCGAAACTTTACACAGGTACAATTCGATTTCGTTGCCAATTGGACACTGGTATATATTTTAAAAGGATTTGGATCTCGGTGAAATTATATTTGTTGTGTGAAGTGTTCGACCTTCAAACTTGTGCAATAATAGTGCGTTATATAGAAAACATCGATACATTAGTCTAATCGCCATTACCCCGTACTTAAGGAGTATAATTGATAACCCAATCACAATAGCCCAAGGTCTCATAGATACTTTACTTTTAAAGGGAGCAAAAATCACTTGAATTTAAATTCCAGCCTTTCCAATCCATCAATTATCGCCAACATGAGCTCGTGACCTCTTAATGTTTTACAGTTGATTTGACACATACAACCACTTTAACTTATTGCACAATCGCATAACTGACCAACTTGGTCCTAATGTTTTCAAAACATCATTGTTCTATAAATAGACATTAAATACGTTATAATTTGTTTACTGTTATTTCTCCGGGGGTAAATTCCTGACAACGATCTGTTATTCTTTGTGCTACACTTTTAAAGAGGTCCGAGATTATTTCATAAAGAGATTTACCTATCTGTAATTACTTTCGAATTTAAAGGAAAATTTGTAGACCAAGTATACAATTCTATTTGATTTGTTTACTGAAAATCAACTTTCTTTTGCGTGCGATTTACTTAAGCGAATTTCTCGATCCAAGTAAGTTCGTGAAAGTAGATCTCTGAGAATTCAGATTTTTTTTATCATATTTACAGTATATTGATAGCAATTCATATTCAAATTTTAAATCCGCGAACGTTAATCTTCGCGATCTTGTTTTTTAAATGGAGATCGCGAAATTTAGTAGCCGCGAAACAGAGATGGTTTACAGTAAATCTTACATTTGCAAGCAGTTGTGTTGTTTTCGATAAATCTATTATCAATACTTACTTTGAGAGACAGTTGGGCTGTTGTTACACGCACATTTGTTTAGCCTTAACGTATGAGCAAAATCATGCAATCGAGTGGTAGTGTCCCTCTTATTCTTTACAAGGAAAACATGCAAGATATTCAGTGTTGTTTGGCGGATGAATATTTGTTAAAAAGAAACTTCCATAGCAATCTAGGCAGCAAATTTTAGCCATTACTGTTGCAACTTTCAAAAAAGGAACAGAACGTTTTTCGTTTATAGCACTCCGATAGATAAATATGTATCCCATCGACGCACTTGCGTATGCTAAGTAGCCAGAAGACTGAAAGAAAACGAAATTTTCGAAAAGTAATAACAACCACAATGGCTGTTTAATTTATCTTCTTGACAAATTTTCTTCTTGAATTCCTGTTCACTTCCAAATAGTATAGTTTATCCGAGTACATTTGACAACTTCACAAAGACCATTGCATGTGCAGAAAATACTATTGAAAATAAAATGTATGAACCTTTAAAGAAAAGACATGTGTCTTGGAAAAGTACATATGAATGATGACGATATTGAATTTTGAAATCGTTAGCTATGACGCCTGCACCGGACAAACGGCAAATTGATGAGTTGTCGTCGAATCATATCGAATTTGTTTGCACTGCGCAGTTTCGAAATGAAAATAATTTTAAGATATTGGAAGTGTTTGGCTGCAGATGCACATGTTTAATTCGATGTGCTTAGAGGAGTTTCCACAGCAGTTATCATTATAGTATCATTGTAACTAGATTAGCAGGTTTTACATATGATGATACACCGACAAGTACAAATCCATTACAGGTATAGGTCTTCAGGCCTGTAACACAAATAAAATAACCCCACCATATTTCGGACTACATATTACCTTATGATACATGGTGGTGGTTTATATTACAAATCAGTTATTTTGCAATATTCAAGTTTTGGTTCATCATTGTTTTCTTCGTAAATATGATATTGCAATACACTTTGTATTGCGATTATAGTTACAATGCGCCGCTGTCAGGGTGTTTGAACATGTGCTGTTAGTGAATGCAGAATGTTTATATGTTTATAACTTAATTGGAAAGGACTTAAATAGGCGTAGTCTGACGTCAAATCCATTTGATGTACAAAAATGAATAAAATCTTTTTGAAATTAAAACATTGACTGTAAAAGTTGCAGGATTGAAAGCTAACAAGCCGAAGTTTAACAACAATATCTCCAGTCAGCCGCTACAATAACACTTCCCACATATTTGATTACTATTCAGCCGTGTGCGTTTATTTTTCATAAAAATACCAAACGGAAATATTTTGAATTGTAGGTATGTGTATTGACTCGGAAATAATGGTATCAAAGTATTAAAGTGTCAAAGACCCCGAGCGCCCATTTGTTATGTCATATAAGGGATCTATGTTTTGCTCGTGGATATTTTCACTGTTTGACAGAGAAAGCTAAAGATGGTATATCAGAGATGTGTTTTGACACGAAGAACATTCAAACAAGGAGGGAATATTTTACAAATTGGTTTAAGATTATTTTGATTTCACTAAAACACTCTTAATTAAAAGAAAAATTATTAAGGCAAGGTGACAATGACTTTTACGAAGAAAATTGTACAATATATCCAACATTGCTTTGGTAACTTTTATAACTATTCAAAACATACCTGTTGTTAAAGAATAATGTGTTTTTTATCTTATTGGTCTCTTGAGTTGTGTCTAAACGATGCAAATCAGTTTTTTCCGTAAATAATTAATTTTTATTATCCAAGAATGATCTCCCTAAAACATAAAATTTACTTTTGTTCCCTAACAAGGAGGTACAACACCAATATACCGCAGCCTCCCAAAATGTATAGACGAGGTCGACTTTAAATGGTTGGGTTTATAAGATTAATGTTCTACAAACAACCAGTGTCATTTAATAACGGTCCTTGGTGTGTGTGATGTGTAGCGGTGTGTATGTCTGTATGTTTTGTGACACACCACAATCTACAAAAGTGGTAATTGCTGATCCTGCGTACTGCTCAGTATGAAGAGGGACAACTTGTTTGTCCGTTGTCAGTATTATGTGACTATTATGTGTCTTCGGTGACATGCTGCAGTACTATAACACTATAAAATACCACTGTGGCAGATGAATATGTGCAGTTCCATATGGCAAATAGTAATAAAAAACGAAAAGAGTGTGATTGGTGTCTAAATATCTTGGATTGAATGGTGTCTAGAAATCTTCGTCCCTATATTGCGTTAGTATGAAATGCGTCCCAAATATGTACAGGGATTCAAGAGTTACCTCGCTTTTCCCCAACAAAATGGCGACGGCATGTCAAATATTACTGGTGTTATAATAATTGAGATAATGTACACAGGTACACGGATTCAAAGCCTTCTAAGAGGTTGACCACTGGACAGACTTTGTAGCTGTGGATCTGCATGTATAGATATTTTTATTTCATATCTTTTTAAAAATAACACTACAATATGTTGTCATTAGGTGTTTTCTGAAATAAAACTAACAAGAAAAGCAACGAGCTTTAGTTGTTTATTTGATAAACAAACCAACATATATACAAACTGATAATCAAACAACAAAAAAACAAGAATATCATAAGAGTCTCTAGAGAGACACTGGGGACTACGTAAATAAACTTAAATTTAAACACATTTACTGTACACCAACTTTATTTCGCGTGCGATATACATTCGCAAATTGCTCGATGCATGGAAATCGCAAATGTTTATCTCCGCAAATAGATGTACACATCTGTTAAATTGATATGTTTGAAATTCCATTCAACACTGAATATACCCTACATAATATCATAATATACTAATATATAGCATTGTGTAGGATCAGGTACAACGTACGAAACCGGCACCTTCATCATAATACAATCAACATTATGACTTTGATTTACAAAATAAACACTTCAAAGGTAAGTAGATTGCCCAAGCTTAAGGAAAAAAATCGTACTTTCAATAAATAAATCACAAGTCTGGAGATTAGTGAGATTCTTCTAATTTAATTTTAGCTTTTCCAATTTTACCGTAAACGTGGATTTATTAAAGAGTGGATACTTTAGCTAAGGAAGCTTTCAAACTCTTCTCAATCTGATGATTTGCGCTCTATGCATTGATCATCCACATAATCATATCATATGTCAAGATTGGAACTTTGTGATATGTTTTGTGCCTGGATATATTCACGGAGATTTAATGAAAATAAAATATGCGAAAATTCCCACGTCGCGAATAATTCCACTTTTACAGTATATTTTTAACGAGAATCTGAATAATCGAAAAAAAATTTTGATTAAACTTACTCAACACTGTAACGTGGGTAATATACGTTGGAAAAATAATCTTACTACTAATTTAAATGTTCATATTGCAATCATATAACACTTAGCCAATCATTTTGTGAATTTTATCACATTGAAATACTTTTTAACGAAAATTTTAATTACTTGTTATTTTGAAGAGTCAATTATTGTCCGATCCTACTGTACTTAAAATAACATTAAAATATGTTTAAATCAAAATAGCGCCTTGATTTGAAACACTATAGTTTCTGCTTACATTTTGCCAGTAGTTAATATAATTAAATATCTAATATATCAATCTGATTAAAACCAACTCTTCAATACGCTTACGCTTGAAGAACTGGTTTTCATAAGATTGTTAATATGTATATGTTTTTCACAACTACACGAAATTAAAAAAAAAACTTTGACATGAATTGTTTAGATAACTTATCAAAATAAATCACGTTGATTTTTTACATAACATTTTGACATTGAAATTTTTCGAAATGTATGTTTTGTAGTTATGTAATAAATTTTTATTCTTAAAATTTTGTTCGTTTCATCAGGAATAATATGAAATGTTTCTAATATGTCAATTTTTTGCTTGTGAAGTCTCCAAAACATAAAAATAAATTATGTTCATATTGCCATACTGTTTAACTACAGCGAAAAGTCTAATTATGTGACTATACCAAGGTAAATAAAGCGAAACTAATATTAATATTTTTTATTAAGTTCCTAAGAAATGCACTTTACTTATATCTATCCATCGCGGTCACAATAATTCTTAATGAAAAATATGCATTGTTTACCACCAGAAGCATTAAGAACCCACTTTCTAAAATATAGGAATTGGATTCATATTCATCGTAATCAAATAAGTAAATATTTTTTTTATTTTTGCGGGGGTTTAAACGCTTTCGCGGGGTTATCACAAAAAAACCGGCACCTTAAGCTGCTTCATGAAGCTAATCAAATAAAACATATATTAACATGGTCCTTTTTCTAAATTAGAGACATTTCTACTAGGTCATCGCCACCGCTACGCCGTTGTAGTAAGGTTTATCTCCCATATGCGTGTAAAGTATGGTCCACACAAGTCGGCTGAGGCTGAACTACAGCCTCCGTGACGTCAGCGGGGTCAACAAAATTACTATTTTGCTTTGATAAAGTTTTGAGTTCCAAAATATCACGCAATTTTTCACGTAGAATGGTAAAATGTGCCTTGCAGTCGCAGATTTTCTTTCTTTTTTAATGGCGAAGTTGTAATAAACACATTGGTATGCAGAGAAAAAAATACTGCTTTTATAACGTGGTATATGAAGGAAAGCGTTATTTCATCCCTCGGCGATCACAAATGTTGTAAAACTCGCGCAAACTTGGCGTTTTTACCTACATTTTGTTATTCTCGGATAGGAAAATTCATATCCTCATAAACTACATATGAAAGAGTCTTATAAATCGGATGTTACACCCTTCCACGATACATCCCAATGCCATCCCGGTGGCTATTTATTGCTGCTTTAGCCGCGAGGCCGTAAGGCCGACAAACTCCGAGAGATTGTAGAGTAGAGGAAAAGTCCCCCGGAGGCTACATTTCCCCCATAGGTCGACATCCAGTTATGCGGCCCCAGGTACCCTTCCATTCCTGCACGCACGACCGATATCCGAAAAGCGCAAGGCCAGGTGCAAAGGCCAGATACGCCCAACAGCATAGCAAATTCCGCCTGGCCATATGGCCGTCATCATACATTCCCCAAACGAACTGAAATTTTGACGACAATCTATTTTCTTCAGCTAAACTATTTTTGAATATCTGTAGCAGAAAAATACTATTAAGCTGGCTTATCAGATCAGATTGGTATGGCTAACTATCGCTGACCGAGAAGCGCTAGATAATTGGTTTGTGGTTTGCTTAATTGCATATGCGCTAGCTTGTCGTGAATGTCTGCATGTTGAGGGAGGCTGCGGCGTACTATTCCTGTTATTTACAGTAAAGCAGTTTATTTTTATTTCTGCATATTTTAAATTCGAACGGCAAAGTCAACACTTTTTAGCAGAATAATGATAAAAAAAGAAAATAATCTTAAATACTAATTTAAATGTTCATAATTGCAATCATATTAACACTTAGCCAGATCATTTTGCTGAATTTTATCACATTGAAATAACTTTTTAACGAAAATTTTAATTACTGGTTTATTTTGAAGAGTCCAATTATTCGCCGTGGTTAACAATAGAAATTATTGAATGTATGGATTGACATGACATTATTGGAACGGTAT